>CP139504.1:360443857-361034490 GCA_021014915.2 Artemisia tridentata subsp. tridentata
TCATGTTGCAGAAATTTTTTTAATACTTAAACTAGCATGGTACTCGCGCGTTGCGGCGGATACCATGGCACAGGCTTCAAATGATGTTGAGTTCTTGTCCATGATGATGCAAGAAGAAGAGGGAAGGGTGGGTGTACTGTATGATAATGAAGAATGTAGTATGTGATGTGAGGAAGAAGATATATCTGTAGTTTATATATATATATACACCAAGAATTTAATTGGATGCATTGGGAATCATTATAAAGGGGCAAAAGAAGTCTAGAAGATATGGGGGAGATTTTATTTGTATTGGGACAAACATAAATGGTATATATAACGGCAGGAAGGCAGATACAATTATTATTAGTATTAAATGTATTAATTAGATAATTAGAATATAGAGAAGAGAGAGATCATGTGAGGGCACAAAATTGTTAATGCTGTTTCATATTGCTTTCCAACTGAACATGTCCAAATTGCTGTTTCATTTGAAATATAAAACGCAGCTCTTATATGATGCTTGTTTTCTAAAGTTGCAAAAATTCTTTATTGATTAAAAAGAAGTCACAACAATTCTCAAAATAAAAGAAAAAAATTAAAAAAGAAAATAAAATAAAAAAAATTGTGTTAGTTGATGTGAGGTGGTTGTCGCATCATCTCGATTGAAAGTATTTCTTTTTAAACTTATGTTAAAAGTATATTTTTATTTTAATAATCAAGGTATGACGTAACATTAAAAAAGAAAATAAAAAGGTGCAAAAGTTATTGCGTTACAACTATCACTATTATAGTTTAAATTTGTTCTTGACATGTGACGTACTTTTGTGTCTTCCTAGTGTGGCCACCCAACTTTCACTATTATAATGAAGTGTTTCTGAAAACTACATCAAAAAGTATAAACTATGTTTCAAATTTCAAAATGTAAATATTTGACATCTTTTTTTTCATTTATAGTGTAAAAATATACTGTTATGTCTATGAAAATTCATACAATATTTAAAAAACTTTGTCCAATTTCTCTATAAATAATCACTCGTTACATGTTCTTTGTCCCATTTCTCTATCAAAGCCTCTTTTTTCCCTTAGTCCATTGTCCTTGTGCTTATAAGAAAAATACCACTTTTATATCGGTTCCCTATAATTCAAATTATTTATTTATTTTCAATTGCTTTACATGCTCTACCTTTCCTGGTTCCCCATAATATAAAAATTCTGCTTCAACTATTTGTTTAATTTCTAGGTTTCACGGTTCTCCATAATTCAAAATTTTGAGCTTCAGTTTCCAACAACCAAATTCAACAAAAACAAACTTTTTAAACTTTTAAATTTTCTTAAGCAGAACAAATTATTAAAGAAAACAAAACATTGTACCCCGATTCCAAATCTGTTGCGTTTTTTTAGCAAGAATTGACAACAAATTGTTGCATCGAATATAAACATTTACAATATTTGATGTTCCAATTAACAGTTGTGACATTCATCAAGTCTTAATGCAAACACAAAACAAACAAAAAAACTCACAATGCAAAGATGAAGCTCATAAAAGTCGGGAGTATAACTATGGTTTGAATAGCATGCTTCCTACCGATTTATTATCATTTTCTAATGATAAGTGGGTCGGTGTCCATTATATTTTATTTCTTTTGATCGACAATATATCATGGGTGGAAGTATCATGGTGCCAATTATGCACTTTAATGCTCAACGTGGGTCGTACCCAAAAAAAAAACTTCACCAAAACTTACAAGGAAATTAACGCAACAAAATAAAAATACATAACCTTTATAACAAAGTATCTAAAAAAATATATACACCAAAGACTCCAGCGATGGCGGAGATTAAGCAGATTCTGGTGGCGGCGGCTCCAAAGACTCCAGCGAGAAAGAAAGACAAATCTCGGATCTACAATGTAAATACATAGATATATCAATAAAACCTTCAAAACTAAAAGAAAAACATAGATCTAAAAAACTTGATAAAACCTTCAAAAATAAAACCTTCATGGACCACTCCTTTTCATGACTTTAATTATTCGTCCACATATATGTTTTTTTTCATGAGCCCCTTCTTTTCAGGACTTCAATTTTGGTTAGTAAAAAAAATATATGTTTTTATTCTCTTTATGTCTTTTGAAAGTCTATAGCTACTACTCTATGTTTGAAAAGGATGACACTCTTCTTGAAAATGATGATTTTTCACATTTTTCTATGTTTGAACTTTATTGATACAACAAAAAAATTCAAAAGTATAAACGTTTAAAAAAAATACGGCGCATGCCAAAACCTTCAAAATATTTCAAATTTCAAATTCCATCTATAATACATGTAGCGAAGACCCGTTTTCCCAGATTTTATAAATAAATTACCTCAATTCGCCAACCATCAACAGTAAAGTGTTCAAGCACAAAAGTCCGGTGGTGGTAACTTTTTCCCGCGACCACAAATTTTTCCGCCGAGAATTCCTATATAAAAGAAACATATAAATCTGGAAATAAAATCAATATATTTAGAAAAAAATATTTATGGATCTATGAAAAAAACTACAGATCTACAAACAAAATATATAGATCAATCAAAATACCTCAAAACTATGAGCACACACAACAACCATATTTTATAAATAAATTGAATGTCATAAGCACAACATATTAATCATATGAGCACACACACTATTGTTTTTTTTTTCAACCTTCCATTGGGTCCCTTTTCTTTTTGCTTATACCGATCACAACAAACACACCATTTAGATTAAATATACAGCCGACCCACACAAGGATTCCACTCACACCATTTTCAATTCATATCAATTACTTTTGACAAAGAACATGGAATAAAGTTGCCTCATGTCTCCCACCAACTTTAAATCAGTAAAAAAAAACATATAAGTTAGAACTAAAAAAAATACATATAGAACTACAAAAAAAAAAAAAAACATATAAAGAAAAATATTATAGATGTATAAAAGTAAACTTCAAAAATCATAATTGTATCAAAATACCTCAAAACTTTATGTGGAGGGTTTCAGTGGTGCCGGTGGAGTTTGAGTCCGATAGTGGTAACTTTTTCCGGCGACCTATGAACGAATTCCGGCGTGGCACAACAATTTGCGGGCGGTAAAAAAATACAATTTCTGGTGATAAAAAATACCATATACGTTAGAAATAATAAAAAAAAAACATATAGAACTAAAAAAAACATATAAACTAAAAATATTAACGAAAAAATTTCAAGGAAATAATATTAACACAAATATACCGGCGAGAAATATTAACGAAAAAATAAAAATTTTCCGGCAGAAACTATTAACGAAAAATACCTCAAAGTTTAACGAAAAATATTAACGAAAAAATACCAAAAACGAAAAATACCAAATACGAAAAATATTAACGAAAAATACCTTATATATTTTCCGGTGGCGTTAACTTTTTCCGTCGACCAAAAAATTTTCCGGCGAGATGAGGCACTAACAAAAAATACAAAAAACGTTAGATCTATAAAAGAAACAATATATCTACAAACAAAATATATAGATCTAGAAAAGATATATATGGATCTATAAAAAAACAATATATCTAAACAAATTAAACTTATTTCGTGGTGGTGGTGTTGCTGTGGTGGTGTGGCTCGGCGGTGATAGGGTTTCGTGGTGGTGGTGAGGTGCGGCGGTGGTAGGGGTTTTATATCAGATTTGAGAGAGAGTTTTTAGAGAGGTAATGTGTGTTTTTAGAGAGAGAGAGAGAGTTTTTGTGAATTATGAGAGTTATGGTGGGCTTTTATATTTGATAGATAAGATAAAGGGTATTTTTGACATTTCGCAACTCTTTTTTTCAACAGGTTGCATAATCTTTATAAAGGAGTTAAGATATTGACAATGTTTATTATTAGCCCACTAACGGTGATAGACAATGGATTATTATTGGTCTAATTCTATAAAAAAATATCATAATTGTCAAAAAATCAACTTTATAGTAGCGAACTAAAAAAAAAACTATTTTGAACACTAATGTTAACATTTTTGTCTTCATGTGAGTAGTATGACTATTTTACCCTTTCAAATTACATAAATGGTCCCTGTGGGTTTGCGAAAATTGCATCCACGGTCTCTATGCTAAATTACATAAATGGTCCCTGTCGTTTGGAGAAAATTGTGTCCACCGTCCCTATTTTTTTTTCTGATTTTTTTTAGAAATTCTTTTTTTTTTCGGATTTTTTTTTCGAAATTATTATTTTTTTCAATTTTTTTTTCTGAAATAATTTTTTTTAGAAATATTTTTTCGTGACATGTGAAAAAAAATTTGAACTTTTTTTTCGTAATATTTTATGATAAAAAATTTCACTTGTGACAAAAAAATAATCAAAAGTGAATAAAAAAACAGGTGAAAACATATAAAAACATACTAAAACGTATAAAAACGGAGATTAAAACGTAGAGAAAACGTATATAAAACTTATATAAAAACGTAACGGATCCAAAAAAAAAAATATTAGGGACTGTGGATGCAATTTTCGCTAAACCACATGGACCATTTATGTAATTTACCCTAGGACGGTGGATGCAATTTTCAAAAATCTAGGGGTAAAATGGTCATCACACAATTTTTTTTATCTTTATTACTCACATGAAGACAAAAATGTCAACATTAGTGTTTAAAAGAATATTTTTTTTAATTCGCTACTCTAAAGTTGATTTTTTGACAACTATAATGTTTTCTATGGGCCTAACACATATATTTTTCTTTTAAATCTCTAGATTTAATAAAAAGGAAATATGACAAATCAATCTTTGATAGAAAAAAATTATCTATACATTAAAACTGAAATCGTATGTCCTTAAAAAATCAAAGAAAAGATGAAATATATATAGGATAACTACATCAGTGTTCAAAAGAGTTTTTTTTTTTAATTCGCTATTCTAAAATTGATTTTTTTGACAACTATAATGTTTTTTTATGGGCCTAAAACATATTGTCACACCCCCAAATTTGGATTGCAGCGGAATGAAATTCTGAGGGTGTGATGTTCATGGATAACACAGTACAAGGAAATAAAGAATGACCTATAAGTGAGTCATTTTAAAACAAGCGTTTGATTTAAATATAAACGTTTTACAAAAAACATTAATATCAGAGTTCACCATCAAATGTAAGATTTTAATACATAACCAAACGCTAAGTAATGCAAGAAAATCTTCATCGTGATGTGCGTTCCAAAATGTAACTCTAGTATGCTCCATACATAGGTGGTTATTATCGTCTAGTTACCTGAGAATACACGCTAAAAAGTCAACATAATTGTTGGTGAGTTCATAGGTTTAAGTAAACAAGTAAAGTGCGGACCACAAGATTTCAATAGCATGACAATCACAACAAATATAACGTTATAGCCAAAAATAATATACAGTGCCCTAAGCTCATGACCCCGAAGCTCAACGAAATGATATGCAATCAAGCATAATAATAATCAATGCCCCAACTAAGTGTTTGCCAGACACTCGAAAATAATCCGAATGATATGCGTCCGTTTGACAGGTTACAAGTAATTAATGGTTCATGATTCAAGGGGACTTACAAGTAATTAACGGTTCATGATTCAAGGGGACTTTAATGGCAATGCGGTAACTTAGGCACACTAACGGTTTTTAGTACTTGTGTCCGAAAAATAAGCAATGTATTTCGATCCCGAGGGTTTAGAAATAATGTACAAATAATGTAAAAACCGGGGCTATGAAACTCACCTTAGTAAAGCAATACAACACCGAATAAATGTGTACGAAAATTGAGGTACGAACGCTCTAACCGCAACCTAAATAATTCATATGTCTTAGGTTTGAAAACAAGGTTGTGCATGCAAGTTCATATGCTATTATATCACTTGTACATGTTTGTTGCAACCTTTGACGTCAAAAATATAGTTGCGTCAATGTGTCTATTTATTAAGCAAAGTAACTCTTTTATAGCACGTAACTAGTTTATCACGTAATTTAAACTACAGTCGTCTTGTTAATAAGTATTTTTGAAAACCTCTAACGCGCCTAACAAATATATATAACGTTCTACCATTTTTGTTTAAGTCATTTTAGCTAAAACCGACTCTAAAGTGTCCAAAATCCATATTAAAAAGTTCTAACAGCTTTCTATTAGCAAATAAAAGCTGTCAAATATTTATATTTCGTCGCAACTTCATTAGGCCATAACTCCCTCGTCTTAGCTCCGATTCTTAAGTTTTATATATCCCCGGGTTCGTGTTTAAGTATACTAACATGTTTTTAGTGCCTCGGCTAGTCTAGTTAACTTTTAACATCAGATTTTACCTCTTGAAAATTTCCAACAGCAACTATTTGTTTCAGAAAATCATTTTCGTCATCCAACTTAAAACTAACGTATCTTCTTCGTTATAAGTCCGTTTTAACCCATTCAAGCGGCCATGTTTTCGTTTTTGAGCATATTTTTTGAATTTCTAGCCCAAAATTACTCCTATCCTACTTATTATTTCAGATTTAGCAAAATGGGACAGGTTCATTTAAGGGTGTTGCAAAGTGCATTTTTCTAGTGTTCAAGCTATTCCAAATCATTTCCAATCACCTCACAACTACTCTAACTCTACCACATTATTATCAAGTGTTTTAGGAACTTAAGAACTCATAAAAATGTAAGCTTATGACATTGTAACTTGTTGTCAATTGGATATGTTTTTAAGAAAATTTCACAAACATGTACATGAGTGATACTAATACATATGTAACCATGCAATATAATAGCTCATATCTAACTAATGCAAAGGTATAAAAATTAGCTTGGAGACTTACTTAAGGTGATTAATGTGATGAGAAGGTGATTTACTTGAGTAACCCAAAATCAATGCTTCTAAATCCTTACAATGTACCCTAATGATACTTGAACTAGCCCAAGACAACTCTTCTTCTTTCCCTTGCTCCTTGGTGGCTCGATTTATATGAGAGGATGAGTTGGTGTTATATTTTTTTTTCTTTCTCTTGTGCTAATGGTGTGTAAATGTGCTTAAGTCTTCAATATATATAGCTAGTTAAGGTCCAAGATGTAATAGTTAGTCAATAAAACATGAGGGTGGCTTGGTGTGGTGTGTTGGCCGAATAGGCTAGGGGGGGGGGGGGTGGCACATATGTAAAAATAGGAGTAGAAGATTTAATTTTTATGTAATATGTGTATATTGAATGTATTGGGTATTAAAAATAGGTATTGGTTATCGGTTTGGTAATTAACGTAAGTTACGCGTAATTAAACGTTATGAATAAAGAAATTACATTAGGCGTAAGGAAATATTTTTGGAACTTTGGTAATAATTTAGGAAGTGTGAAAATGCATTAAAAATAATTGTTAGGAGTATTGGGTATATTGGGTGTTTATTTAAATCGCGAATAGCGTTTATCAACTTAATAAATGTAAGTAACTAAAGGAATTGTTTTAGTGATTAAAAGTAATGCACCGGAGTAGGAGCAAGGTATTGGGATATTGTAGACTAAATATAGCCTAAAGTCCTAGTGCACTTGAAAGGTATTCTAAATTTTTACGTTGATTCAAGTAAAAAGTTATACGTAGATTGTTCTCAAGTAAATGTCAAAATAATTAGTTTGAGTTTATTGAATAGTATTGACCTGCAAAATAGCGGGTCGTCATAGTCTACCACCTATAAAAGGAATCTCGTCCGCGAGATTCAGTCAGTGTTGGTCGTTGGAGTGTTGTCAGTGAAGAGGTGTGAATACTTTTGACGGATCTGGTCTTCTTGTTCCCAAGTGAACTCGGGACCTTGCTTAGAATTCCAGCGAACCTGGACGATAGGAATTCTACTATGTTTCAGTTGCTTGACATCACGATCCATAATTTCTAACGGCCCTTCGATAAAGTTAAGTTTGTCATCGAGTTGAATTTCTTCCAATGGAATGGTAAGGGATTCGCCGGATAAACACTTCTTGAGGTTGGAAACATGGAATGTATTGTGCACACTGCTGAGCTCTGGTGGAAGTTCAAGTCTATAAGCTACTCGGCCGATTCTAGCTAGAATCTTAAATGATCCATTGTATCTCGGGTTTAACTTCCCGCGTTTTCCGAACCGTATCACGCCTTTCCAAGGCAAGACTTTCAACATACCTCGTTCTCTAACTTGAAATCCTAATGGTTCGCGACTTAGGGAAACCTAATTCCAATGACTTGCGTCATGTACCGACATAACTTTTCTATCGTTCTCTTGTCACTTGTAACTGATTCTTGACCTGTACGATTTTTTTTTTGTCATTTCATGAATAAGTTCTAGACTAGTGAGTTGGGCTTTTCCGATTTTGGCCTGACAACAGGTGATTGGTACTTCGACCATAGAGTGCCTCAAATGATGCAGTCTTTATACTCGCGTGATGATTATTGTTGAAAGTGAATTCTGTCAATGTCAAAAGATTGTCCTAAACAATTCAAAGTTGATCATACGGCGCTGAGCATGTTCTATAGTGTTTGGATAGTTCTCTTACTATGTTCATTGGTCTGAGGATGGTAGATCGTGCTTATATCTAATTGGGTTTTTTTTTTTTTTTTTTTTTTTTTTTTTTTTTTTTTTTTTTTTGGGTTTTTTAAAAAAATAAAATCTTAAAGGGATTGCCAGAAGTTTGAGGTGTATCGACTACCTTTTATTAGGAGTATTTGAAATTGGTACAACGTGTCTCGTGACTAATTCTACAATGATAAGTTTGTTGGAAAGGCGTTATCGGAAGGATAAAGCTATGGTAACAGTTTTGATTCCTCGTTTTTTGCTCTAACTGATGTCACGACATGAATCTTTCTTCACCTAAGGTGCTTAGTCTTCATTACTAACATTTTACTGTTTGATAGCGTTTCTCTAGATTTCCTTCATCAAAAATTTTCCATGCTTCCGTTTGCCAATCACAACATCCTGAATGTATGAAGTGTTTTAGTACGGTGGTTGATTTTCAAAATTTGACTCGATATTGAGTGTTTTGTTTGAAATCTTTCTCTGAATAAATGAATTTACAAGTTTGAACAAACGACTTTTTAAGTACTCTCTTTCTTGAGGATTCAAAATTTAGTAGTTATGCAAGATTGGACTGTTTTCAAATATGACATAAGGTTTTATAGACGGGTTTTCAACATGATGTGCATAGGAATGTTTAGCAAAGATTGATGTTATACATTTCTTAGTGTACAATAGTTTTGTTAAAGGTTGACTAAAAGGGATTTACTCGTCAAAATAGATACTTCAGAAAAATATTTTCCTACAAGGTATATGATTTGTATAAATGCATTTTAAAGAAAATCCATTTGAAGTGAAAGCATTGAAAAGGATGAAATAGTCGAGTAGGTATGTCTGCATGAATGTTTAGATGTCTAACGTTTTGTTTCTGATGTTGGGTAATGCCTATTGGTTAATATTAGGCAAGACTTACAGGTATGAGTATCCAACTTACTTGGTTATTTCTAAAATGGATCATGACTTTGGTCTAACTAGTACTTCTGAAATGATAGGATTGGGCGACTATGCCAGAGATAGTGGTTTGGATTGCCACGTGAGATATTAAGATTTCCGCTGCTTTATGAATCAACTTACTGTATATTTCTAGTCCTTGTTTGTAGTTCCGTAATCCTTTCATTGTTTTCTTATGTCATGGAATCATCCTCGTAGATGGAAAGTCTTTCCTAGAAAGGTCAATGGTAAAAATCCAACTTAACGGTTGAGTGAGTGACAAGTGGTGTAGGTATCTAGAGAGGGTTTAACAAAAGGGATGTTTATGAATAATTTATTTGGTTACAAAGCTTTGCTTTTTGATGTTTTGAATGAAGATTGTTTTAAGAATTTGAAAAGATGATTGTTTCCTTCATGGCATAATTCTTCCTGAATTAGACATAGGTGATCAGGCTATGTATAATTGAGGACTAATGATGCGATGCTTGGTTTAGTCAAAGTAGTATTATGTTTCTCAAAAGTTTTAGATGGTATTCAACGTGTTGTTTTGTAAAATGGTAGCCTTTTTTTTTTTTTTTTTTTTTTTTATTTATTTTTTTTTAACAAGAAAAATCGGTTCGTATAATATGGTAGTAAATAGTTGGTAGAATGACAGAAAATCAATTTATGAGGTGGTAGTAATATAACTCGTTTTAAAATTCTGTGAAATAATTTCCTAAGATGGTAGTAAAATAGCTTGGAGTAAAATTATGTGAAACAGTTTTATAAAGTGGTAGTAAAATAGCTTGTAATAAAATTTGTTGAATGGGTTATAGGATGTGTGGGAGAATCTTACGGAATGGTAATAGTCTATAGTCAAAGATGAAATTTGCCTAATCCCTAATAGGATAGCGGTATGCCGTTGCGAAATGGCTAGGAATAAGGTAAATGGAATAGAAAATGTAATAGACGAAGGTTGCGAGTATCGTGGATATAATAAAAGATAGAGATTACATTAGACAAAAAGGTACTTGTTACAACTAGGTTACGCCAACGTTCCTAAGGTGAAGTACAACAGGAAAATACAACCCTAGAGGGCTTGAGCTATGGTTTATAATTAAAGTAGGAGCTCTTTCTTCTAACTCATTGTTGTTGTCCTTGACGTTGATAATATCCTGAAGAGCTCCTCATGCGATAACCTATTCTCTTCCTCGAGCTATCCCCTCCTGGCTCTCGAATTCTTGATTACTTTGCTTTGGATTGACACACCTAAAGTGTCCTTTCTTTCCACAGCCTAAACATATTACTGGAGGTTTCTGATTTTTGACAAGTGTAGGAGTTCTGCAATATTTAGTCAGGTGACCATTCTTCTTACAGTTACCACATGGAGTAGGGCAATGACCCGGGTTATGGTGTTTTTGACATTTGTTACATTTTGGTAGAGTACCAAGGTACTCTTTCTTCTTAGCTGGGCCTGCAACATGGGCTTTAGCAAACTCTGGTCTCTTAGGTGGTTGTTGTGCAACACTTCCACCCTGATTGTTGTTGTTGTTCCATTTTCGTTTGTTGTCATTATTGTTTCCTACAGCCTTGGTGTGAGCTATGTGTTCCCTTGCCTGGAGCGACATACGGATAGCTTTAGGCATGGTATCGGGTTCTAATGGGGCGACCAACATACGAATTTCAGGGGAGAGTCCCCCGATATACCTCTCAAGTTTCTTGCATTCCGGTTCATCCATTGCAGGGCATAGCCGTGCTAATTCGTAAAAATGACTAGTGTATTTGGCAACATCATCTCCTACCATGGTAAAGTCCAGGATTTCCTGTTCCATTGCTCGTAATTCGCTCCTTGAACAATATTCTAAAATCATCATCCTTCTTAGTTTCTCCCAAGAGATTGAGTAAGTAGCGTCGACCCCTACTATCTGAACATGTTTAGTCCACCATACCTGGGCACGATCCCGAAAAGTGCAAGTGGCGAACTTAACTTTGTTTTCCTTGAGACAGTTACCACCTTGAAATATTGTTTCTACTTCTTCGAACCATTTGCAAAATCCCCTCGCGCCTTCAGTTCCACTAAAGGTGTGGGGATCGCAATCCATAAATTCCTCGTGAGTAAGATCAGGAATTTTGGGTGCAACGTTTCCTCCTTCTATGCCTTCAGCTGTCTTGGTGGTTTCAAGTCTTCCTGGTGCATTGGCCACTTTTATCTCGTGATTGGTGAGGGCTGTGGCTATGCTTTTGGCAATGATTTGCTCAACAGTGGCCTGTGTCATGGCTGGAGCGTCTTGCTTCGACATAACTCTTCAAAAATCATAAGAGACCATGAGAATTTGTAAGTAGTAAGGATCATCACACTCACATATACGCAACCATGACATGTATAAATGAAGTGAAATCACAACAAGATGCAACCACGAAAATATCATAACTATAATCATAACACACATGAATATATATGATGAAAATTTCGGCCTACATAGACCGATATCAGGCATAGCACAACCATATCCATATAGTAGAGTCAATACTTGGTAAATTCGTTGTACAACAACCAAAATACTACAAGTTTATTTGAACTACGCCACACATCTCGTAGCTAGGATAATAGTAAAAGCTAGTAAAGATATAAGACTGATCTAGAGGCTTCCTGGTGCTCCTCTGGGTGGATCCTGGGTTGTGGCATCATGGGGTTGTGACGAGTTCTGATGTGGGGCCTGGAGTTGTGCGTCGATCATATCCGAGATAGTATAGATCCCAAACCATTCTTGACGAATCTGCTGATGTTCCTGTTGACTCGGTGATCTTGGTACTATCCATAGAGTGTCATCTAATTCTTGATATGTGGGAATGGAAAAGGGGAATGACAATGGTGATAGTGGGAAGGTAGGGGCAGCCTCCTGAGACTCGAAGGTCTCAGCGTCACATCTGGCTGTCTCCTCTAGGTCTGTCTCAGGTGATGCTAATACCTCAAATAGGTGGAAGTTATCATCTGACGATGGTGAGTGATATGGGGATGTCGAGGCATAGGAAGGTAAGAGTAGTGATGTAGGTGCATTAGTGGATGAAAAAGCATCCTCGATATCCGAGTTTGATGAAATGATGATAGGGTGGTTGGGTGAAGACATGACTCTGTAACAACCCGATATAAAACAAAAAAAATACCTCATATTAGATAAGTAATGATGAAGCAAAAAGTGTACCGCTTTTAGGGGGTCATTTAAGCCCTAATTCGTGATTATTTGATCAAATATTGCCCTAAATCGTTCCTTTTGTCATTTTAGGTACTTTGGAGAAGAAATCTGGAAAAGGAAGCATTTTGGACGTTTTTGGAGCGAAAAGTGAAGAAAACGGCAAAGTCTCCAAAATCAAGCTGGAAACAGAGCTTGACGGCGTCACGCTTTGTAGGTGACGACGTCACGTACTGGCAAAAGGATGAATATGAATTTACACGTGACGCGCCAGAAGGTTTTGTGGAATTAAAGGGTGACGGCGTCACGTGTTAATGGATGTAGGCCGTCAAGTGTTAAGTTAAAGAGAGACGGGCCAGAGGATTTTTGAAGGTGACGGCGTCAGGATCATAGACCTGACGACGTCAGATGATATAGAGTGACGGCGTCAAAGTATTCTTACATGAGAAGGAACCTTAGTGAAACCGCCACAAGTTAATCAAGACAATCACAACTCGCGCGCGGAGTAGCTGTCACTGTTTTGGCCATAAAATCTTCATACGAACTCGGATTTGGGTGATTCAAAAGGCCACGCGA
The DNA here is from genome assembly GCA_021014915.2 of Artemisia tridentata subsp. tridentata. NCBI lineage: Eukaryota > Viridiplantae > Streptophyta > Magnoliopsida > Asterales > Asteraceae > Artemisia > Artemisia tridentata. Next base: position 360,457,026 of record CP139504.1, read on the forward strand.
AGAGGACGAAAAGATCTACAATTTGGTGAAAATGGGAAGTTGACGCCATCACTTGTACGAGCTGACGCCGTCAAGCCTTGCCGACAGAAATATTGCCTATAAATACAACATCATAACTTCACTTTTTGTAAGCCCTAAACCCTAAGTCCGATTCTAGGGTTTAGGTAGGTGTTTTTCCAGCAACTTAGAAGGTCTTAATCACTCCATAAACATCTTGTAATGGCGTGTTGATTCTATCTTAATTATGTCTTCCATTATTATTGTTGCTTGTTCTTCATTGATTATGTTTTACTAAATCACCTAGTGTTTACCTATGATTGTGTGAAACTTGTGTATAACTAATTAGATCTTATTGATTTCTTGTTGATGTGTGTGTCCATCTCCATCAATTAGGGCGTGACAACTTCAATAGATCTAATTGGTTTAGCTTGTAATTCTTGTTTCCTATTGTCTCTTGTATGATTGGATGATATCGATGTTAGGCTTAAGAAAACTGGCTAACCTCCTATACGGTAACTTGCTTGAACGTCTTAAGAAACATGAACCAAGGTGTACTAAGGTTAATTGGTTGTATTTAATGCATAAGCGAATTCTAGTGATCCCATGTTAGGAGCTTCTTAGCCGGCTCGACATAGGAGTGAAGTAGGAGCTTATAGAGTTGGGGAAGATCGTACACACCCCCACGATTGGTATTAAGGAATACAACCCGTCAATTAAAACAAGGTGTGACAATTCAATAGGTAGAATTGGATAGCTAGCAAGGAGTAACATATCATAGGTAGACATGCTTCACTTCCCTTGTAGAACCCTAGTTTACTTTCCTGCACATTAGTTTAATTAGTAGCTTTTGGGTTAGTTGATTAGCAACTAATTCCGCCCACTCCTTCAAACCAGAGATTTTACTTGCTTTTCATAAAATATAAAAATACAAAAAGAATCATCCCTCACCTCTAGACCTAGTAGATAAATTTCAATCCTAACGAACACTATTCTTTGAGTTGAACGATCAATCCCCCGGTACTTGCCACTTCACTATACTACATCGGTCAGGTACACTGCCTGGTGGGGATTGCAAACTTCTCAAGATCCCTTGAGAGGTAAAACCTGTTGTAAGGTCGCAAAACCACGCATCAAGTTTTTGGCGCCGCAGCCCGGGGAATAGTTATTGTTTAGGTTGAAATTTCTTTTTATTAGGTCTACTCATTAGATTCCTATCTTAGTGAGATTTTTATTTTCTTTTTATTAGCTTTCTTGTAGTCTATCTTTTTCTTTGTGCCCTTTGTTTGTAAAACCATTTTCATTTGTCACTATGGCGGATGAAACTCCATTTAGATCATTGACAATAGAGGAACAACTATATTTCACTAATAGATTTGCTTCCTATCATTCCAATGAATTTTTGTGTGCTCTTAGTGATTTCCAAGAGGAGTTGGGGGTAAAGTTAGATGGGTTTAATGAATTCTATGCATGTGTGATTTCTATTAGACGATCATTATCAGGATCAATTCCTTTTAGTAAGACCCTTTGGATGAATTTTGAGGAAAGCTTCCTAACCATGACCCATAAGTGGAACGAATTAGTGGATTTGTATGAGCAAAAAGACCTAGTTTCTAAGAACATGGACTTAGAGTCAAACCAAGATTCTGAGATGGTTAGTGTTGAACTACCTAGTTGCATGAGTGGGATAGATTTCACCAAAACATACGACACACATAAGGGCAGAGTTGAGCCACCTAGCTGTATGTCATGGTTAGGCACTACCATAATACAGGATGAACACATAGGTGATCTTGACACAAGGAATGATGAGGTAAGTAACATAAGCCTGCTAGATACCCCACAAGTCCTACCATCATTTGAGGCACCCACACCGCCCGTGACTTACCCGGAAGAAGTAGAAGAGACTTTAGGAATCCCGATGGAGGTAGAATCCTTGGACCAAGCACCACTAGAGGATATAGGTTTGAATACTTATAGTGATAACCTTACTCTTAGTTATAGGGAATTTCCTAGTGTTGATGAACCGGAACCTCAACCTTTACACAACTTTCCATCCTTAGATACATTTCTAAGAGACAAAAGAGGAACCGACCCACCCATAAACCAATATTATCCGGGTAGTTTTAGGATGAAGGAAGCCATTCACTCACCCCCTTCACCTCACGTGGCATATTTCCACCCTAAGGGTGTGTATCGTTACTTCCACCCGCACTTAATCCTAAGTGTAGGGAAAACCTCCCCTATTTCCGTTAAATAAGGGTAGAGTCAGGCTCGTGACTCGAACAAAAACAAGCGCTTCTTGGGTGGCAACCCAAGCTTTATTTGTTTGTTTGTTTGTTTGTTTGATTTTATTTGTTTCCGTATGCAAGTTTAATTGTTATTGTTTGTGCTCATGTTTCAAAGTAAATTGTGAAAATGCTTTATTTTTTTTTTAACTTCGTCTTAACTACATATAAAGGTATTTTGCAAAAGATAAGTGTAAGGGAATCCAAATTTGTTTACAAGAACAAGATTGAACATGAATCACAACAATATTAAATGAGCATGCATACTAGTAATTGTTAGAGTCAAATGCTTGTATCGAGTCATAATGAATATTTTGCAGGATTTCCAGGAAGTGAGGCATAAGTTTTTCCAGAAATTCTCCGGAAACTAACCATAAAATTTCTGCAAGTCACTTCTGACGGCGTCAAGTGTAAAATTCTGGAAATTTTGCAAGTTTTGTTTTTCTACCGGAGTCATAAAGTTTTTGTTAAATCTTTAGTTTTATAAACTCCAGGAAATCTGCAAATATTCATTCTACAAGCATTATATCTTTAATCGTTTTGTTTTTATTTCTAAGTCTGGAATTACATCTAGTTGTGATTTTCTTTGTTCAGGTTGATGCTTTGGGTTTTTTGTGTTTGTTTTCTCAGGTTTAACAGGTTATATTGGACAAGAAGATGATTTATATTTCGGAAGGGAAGCTTTCAACGTTCATTTTCTTGGAGGAGGATTTAACCATATTACCGGATTATCCACATCGAACGAATCAGGGGAGTATTTGTTTTCATTCTTTTACCTTATTTACTTTTACATCCTTTGAATGAACATTGGGGACAATGTTCAGCTTAAGTGTAAGGGGAGGGTAAATGATGATACCTTAGAGAATACAATTGCACTTGATTTTTGTTTGTTTGATGGTAGATGTGTAATAAAACTGAGATAAATACTTGTTAGGGCAATTTTAGTGCCAAATTTAAAATTTTTTACAACATATAGGAGTGAAACTTTGATTTTAATAAGCGTCTCATGGATAGGGAATTGTATGACTAGCACAAAAACCATACCACTCAAAAATTTCCACCCCAAATATGTGAGGTTCGCCTTTAGATCTTTAGGAAAAAGCATTCATTGTTGGTGCTTATGAGTGTACCGGTAGTTTATAGATTCTAGAACTTGCGTTTGTGATGCATACCGAGACCGCTAGTGAGACTACATTCGTGTAGTTAGGATTGACTACATGATAAGAGGCATTAGGATTAACCCATTGTTTTACACCTGTGTTTTTGTTATAATTACTTTGGCTACATTGGTCAAGTAATTCTCCCACACCCTTTGTGTTGTACCCATTTTTGGTACACGATACCCCTAGTACACCCCTCAGAGCCTATCTTTTCGTTTCGACCTTTAAGCATTTTACTTAAAGGAAGAATTTGTTTACACCCCACTTAAATGTACACCCAAATCGCCTTAGCCTACCTTGTGTGCACTCATCTTTAGTGCATTATTGTGACAACATTTGTTTAAACCCTTAGTTAATTATCTAATTGATTACATGGTTGCTAAGTCGAGTCATATCCTTGTACATATTGTTTTGGGACGATTGGGACTTATGGGTAAAGTACTAGTGTAATGGAGTAATGGGGAAGAACATCATTTATTACCCCCATATGTACGTTAATATTTTAAAGTACTCCAAATGTTTCGATTATCTTGATTTGAGTCATTAGAATAATTTTATGTAAAGTATGTAAAAGTTCAAGTGTAGGGATGGTACAAAGAATCCCTAGTGATGTATTGTTTTGGATGGTAGGGCAAGAGTGTATGCAAAAAAAAAAAAAAAAAAAAAGAGAAAAAGAAAAAGTGAAGAAAAAGCATACGGACTACCATCCGCCTCTATCTTTTATTTATGTTTTGTTTTGTTCTATGTTTATTAGTTCGTGATTAGTTTAAGTTGAGTCGAGTCTTGGCTTAGCAACGCCTCATTCTACATGTAATTGACCAAGGTGATTGACTTGCCACCAGTAAAAATATCCTTATCCAACAAACCGTGTTTTCCTTATCCCTACACCTAACGTTATAACCCTTTGTAAAGACCTCTTTGATAGTTTATCCTAGGTGCTTACGCCAAAAGTGGTAGAGGCGTGATCCTTTCCCAAGCCTATGGTAATCTATTTTTTATGACAGGTAGTGAGCTATATTCTTCCATTTCCATTTATGATATATAAATTTACAACACCCGAGGGATGAGAGTATCCAAACACTTATTGTGAGGTGCTAGTGTATAATTTTCGTGCTTATTTTGACCAAGGTGGAATGATCATTTGTTGTAATTACTTTTATATTAATGTTAAATGACCCCTAACTTGTATTTCAATTGGTGGAAAAGCTCATTTGCTTGAGGACAAGCAAATCCCAAGTGTAGGGATATTTGATGAAGCGAAAAGTGTACCGCTTTTAGGGGGTCATTTAAGCCCTAATTCGTGATTATTTGATCAAATATTGCCCTAAATCGTTCCTTTTGTCATTTTAGGTACTTTGGAGAAGAAATCTGGAAAAGGAAGCATTTTGGACGTTTTTGGTGCGAAAAGTGAAGAAAACGGCAAAGTCTCCAAAATCAAGCTGGAAACAGAGCTTGACGGCGTCACGCTTTGTAGGTGACGGCGTCACGTACTGGCAAAAGGATGAATATGAATTTACACGTGACGCGCCAGAAGGTTTTGTGGAATTAAAGGGTGACGGCGTCACGTGTTAATGGATGTAGGCCGTCAAGTGTTAAGTTAAAGAGAGACGGGCCAGAGGATTTTTGAAGGTGACGGCGTCAGGATCATAGACCTGACGACGTCAGATGATATAGAGTGACGGCGTCAAAGTATTCTTACACGAGAAGGAACCTTAGTGAAACCGCCACAAGTTAATCAAGACAATCACAACTCGCGCGCGGAGTAGCTGTCACTGTTTTGGCCATAAAATCTTCATACGAACTCGGATTTGGGTGATTCAAAAGGCCACGCGAAGAGGACGAAAAGATCTACAATTTGGTGAAAATGGGAAGTTGACGCCGTCACTTGTACGAGCTGACGCCGTCAAGCCTTGCCGACAGAAATATTGCCTATAAATACAACATCATAACTTCACTTTTTGTAAGCCCTAAACCCTAAGTCCGATTCTAGGGTTTAGGTAGGTGTTTTTCCAGCAACTTAGAAGGTCTTAATCACTCCATAAACATCTTGTAATGGTGTGTTGATTCTATCTTAATTATGTCTTCCATTATTATTGTTGCTTGTTCTTCATTGATTATGTTTTACTAAATCACCTAGTGTTTACCTATGATTGTGTGAAACTTGTGTATAACTAATTAGATCTTATTGATTTCTTGTTGATGTGTGTGTCCATCTCCATCAATTAGGGCGTGACAACTTCAATAGATCTAATTGGTTTAGCTTGTAATTCTTGTTTCCTATTGTCTCTTGTATGATTGGATGATATCGATGTTAGGCTTAAGAAAACTGGCTAACCTCCTATACGGTAACTTGCTTGAACGTCTTAAGAAACATGAACCAAGGTGTACTAAGGTTAATTGGTTGTATTTAATGCATAAGCGAATTCTAGTGATCCCATGTTAGGAGCTTCTTAGCCGGCTCGACATAGGAGTGAAGTAGGAGCTTATAGAGTTGGGGAAGATCGTACACACCCCCACGATTGGTATTAAGGAATACAACCCGTCAATTAAAACAAGGTGTGACAATTCAATAGGTAGAATTGGATAGCTAGCAAGGAGTAACATATCATAGGTAGACATGCTTCACTTCCCTTGTAGAACCCTAGTTTACTTTCCTGCACATTAGTTTAATTAGTAGCTTTTGGGTTAGTTGATTAGCAACTAATTTCGCCCACTCCTTCAAACCAGAGATTTTACTTGCTTTTCATAAAATATAAAAATACAAAAAGAATCATCCCTCACCTCTAGACCTAGTAGATAAATTTCAATCCTAACGAACACTATTCTTTGAGTTGAACGATCAATCCCCGGTACTTGCCACTTCACTATACTACATCGGTCAGGTACACTGCCTGGTGGGGATTGCAAACTTCTCAAGATCCCTTGAGAGGTAAAACCTGTTGTAAGGTCGCAAAACCACGCATCAAGTAAGTAAAAGCATGTATAGCAATTGCACACACATCATGATATTGTGAAGTGTCGTGACCTAGTGGTTATAGTCTAGGGTCTATGATGCATCATAGTTCTCTATAACCTTGGCTCTGGTACCAATCTGTCACACCCCCAAATTTGGATTGCAGCGGAATGGAATTCCGAGGGTGTGATGTTCATGGATAACACAATACAAGGAAATAAAGAATGACCTCTAAGTGAGTCATTTTAAAACAAGCGTTTGATTTAAACATAAACGTTTTACAAAAACATTAATATCAGAGTTCACCATCAAATGTAAGATTTTAATACATAACCAAACGCTAAGTAATGCAAGGAAATCTTCATCATGATGTGCGTTCCAAAATGTGACTCTAGTATGCTCCATACATAGGTGGTTATTATCGTCTAGTTACCTGAGAATACACGCTAAAAAAGTCAGCATAATTGTTGGTGAGTTCATAGGTTTAAGTAAACAAGTAAAGTGCGGACCACAAGATTTCAATAGCATGACAATCACAACAAATATAACTTTATAGCCAAAAATAATATACAGTGCCCTAATCTCAACAAAATGGTATGCAATCAAGCATAATAATAATCAATGCCCAACTAAGTGTTTGCCAGACACTCGGAAATAATCCGAATGATATGCGTCCGTTTGACAGGTTGGCGCGACCAACTCGGACGGGGGTGTTAACCCAAATAGATCTATTCATAACATCCGCGCTTACAAGTAATTAACGGTTCATGATTCAAGGGGACTTTAATGGCAATGCGGTAACTTAGGCAAAGTAACGGTTTTTAGTACTTGTGTTCGAAAAATAAGCAATGTATTCCAACCCGAGGGTTTAGAAATAATGTACAAATAATGTAAAAACCGGGGCTATGAAACTCACCTTAGTAAAGCAATACAACACCGAATAAATGTGTACGAAAATTGAGGTACGAACGCTCTAACCGCAACCTAAATAATTCATATGTCTTAGGTTTGAAAACAAGGTTGTGCATGCAAGTTCATATGCAATTATATCACTTGTAAATGTTTGTTGCAACCTTTGACATCAAAAATATAGTTGCGTCAATGTGTCTATTTATTAAGCAAAGTAACTATTTTATAGCACGTAACTAGTTTATCACGTAATTTAAACTACAGTCGTCTTGTTAATAAGTATTTTTGAAAACTTCTAACGCGCCTAACAAGTATACATAACATTCTACCATTTTTGTTTAAGTCATTTTAGCTAAAACCGACTCTAAAGTGTCCAAAATCCATATTAAAAAGTTCTAACAGCTTTCTATTAGCAAATAAAAGCTGTCAAATATTTATATTTCGTCGCAACTTCATTAGGCCACAACTCCCTCGTCTTAGCTCCGATTCTTAAGTTTTATATATCCCCGGGTTTGTGTTTAAGTATACTAACATGTTTTAGTGCCTCGGCTAGTCTAGTTAACTTTTAACATCAGATTTTACCTCTTGAAAATTCCCAACAGCAACTATTTGTTTCAGAAAATCATTTTCGTCATCCAACTTAAAACTAACGTATATTCTTCGTTATAAGTCCGTTTTAACCCATTCAAGCGGCCATGTTTTTGTTTTTGAGTATATTTTCTGAATCTCTAGCCCAAAGTTACTCCTATCCTACTGATTATTTCAGATTTTGCAAAATGGGACAGCTTCATTTAAGGGTGTTGCAAAGTGCATTTTTCTAGTGTTCAAGCTATTCCAAATCATTTTCAATCACCTCACAACTACTCTGACTCTACCACATTATTATCAAGTGTTTTAGGAACTTAAGAACTCATAAAAATGTAAGCTTATGACATTGTAACTTGTTGTCAATTGGATATGTTTTTAAGAAAATTTCACAAACATGTACATGAGTGATACTAATACATATGTAACCATGCAATATAATAGCTCATATCTAACTAATGCAAAGGTATAAAAATTAGCTTGGAGACTTACTTAAGGTGATTAATGTGATGAGAAGGTGATTTACTTGAGTAAGCCAAAATCAATGCTTCTAAATCCTTACAATGTACCCTAATGATACTTGAACTAGCCCAAGACAACTCTTCTTCTTTCCCTTGCTCCTTGGTGGCTTGATTTATATGAGAGGATGAGTTGGTGTTATATTTTTTTTTTCTTTCTCTTGCGCTAATGGTGTGTAAATGTGCTTAAGCCTTCAATATATATAGCTTGTTAAGGTCTAAGATGTAATAGTTAGTCAATAAGACATGAGGGTGGCTTGGTGTGGTGTGTTGGCCAAATAGGCTAGGAGGGGGGGGGGGGCAAAGACTAGTCAAGCCTCCAAATGGTTTATACACTCCATGTTTTACTCTTCATGTCCCATAATTATGTAACTAATAATTTTTGTCTAGCAATTATTATGGAAAGGGGGGGGGGGGCACATATGTAAAAATAGGAGTAGAAGATTTAATTTTTATGTAATATGTGTATATTGAATGTATTGGGTATTAAAAATAGGTATTGGTTATCGGTTTGGTAATTAACGTAACTTACGCGTAATTAAACGTTATGAATAAAGAAATTACATTAGGCGTAAGGAAATATTTTTTGGAACTTTGGTAATAATTTAGGAAGTGTAAAAATGCATTAAAAATAATTGTTAGAAGTATTGGGTATATTGGGTGTTTATTTAAATCGTGTTAGGATTGTTGCACACGGTTAAGGTGGTTAAACCTTACTTTCTTTGTGTGTATGATATATTGAGTGAATATGATTAAGTACGCGGAATTTACTTAACCACACTTAGAAGGTTATTAGTGTTGTGGAAATGGAATGGTTGTGTTAGTTCTATGACAAGGAACAATGAAAGATTAACACCAAACGATTCAATATTATTAATGATAATAATACGAGTGATCTTGAAATATCACTAGGGTTACAACCTTGAATCTTAAGTTTTTCTAACTTGTGATATTCTTGTGTTTATTCTATGTCTTAACAGTTATGAAAGTTAATTATTCGACACACTTAGACACTTGGACACATAATATCGAGACTAAGATCTTCTTTTATAGTCCAAGAAGATCTTTACATATTGCTTAAAGTCTAGCCGACTTACTTGTTAACTTATCTTGAGTGTGTCAGTACATAAGATACAACATGTATCTGTGTACACAACTTGTTAACTAAGCACATGGGGTAAGATATTATCTACCGTATATTGTTGACCAAAATACAAATAATATCTTTTCATACTTATCCATTTAGCAGCAGAATGTTCACTAGCAGCAGCAATGAGTTATCGCTAGCAGCAGGATCAAGTATCATTAGCAGCATGATCAACAGCAGCAGAATGCTAAGCCTAGCAGCAGAATCAAATGTTCTAGCAGCAGGAACAACATTATCAGCAGGAACCAAATGCACTAGCAGCAGAATCACACTTAACGTTTTTCTTTGAATAGAACCCGATATTAAACTTCTTGAATATTTAATTCCCAACAATCCTCCCCTAAACATGTGAATCCATTTCAACATGTTTCTGAATTAAATTATGGATTGAAGATCTTTCAAACACTTCTGTTCTTCAAGACTAAATATCTTCTTAGTAATTCATCTGCTTTGTTCTTCTTTGACTTTAACAATATCAAAACATTGCTCCAATCTTGGACTAAAAGATGGTGCAATTTCCTTGGATGGAGGAATTATAAGAGGCAATGATGCTGTGTATCTTGGATGCTTGTTTCAACAAGTGAAATCATCTATCAGCATGCCTTTGCAAGTGATGAACAAACGTGGTAAAATGAAATTGAAATTCAAAGCTTTCTTCGTTTGACCTAGATAGAACTTTCTCCTTTGGAATTTTCTTGTCATTTTCAACCTCATGTCATCATCTTGTATGCACTTGTCTTCTCCTTCCTTTAATTGGATTTTTCTTCCTTTTCTGGGCTTTTATTTCCTCCCCTGAGATTGTTACCTCCCCTGAGATACAAATAACTTTTGTTTCCTCCCCTTGTTTGGAAGATCTCACTATGTACCAAAATATATCTTTCCTTATCATCTGATCCATCATTTAGAACTTGTTGTCAGACAATGTTGTACATGAAGCCATCAATTCCTTAAGAGTTTAAGTTTGCTGCCCTCATCACTTCTAGGTGTGTTAACTCCTATGAGAGGTGAATCAGTGGACATTTGATTCATGGTCCATCAATGGATGGTTTTTGTGAATCCTTTAAAAAAATCCTTTTAAGAAACTTTTTGACTTAGCAGTATGTCTATGATTTTAGAATTGAAAAATCATACTGCTTTCAACCATTTTGAAGGGATTAAGTGTATAACAGACACTTAATCAAAATTTTGGTTTAAAGCAACCTCTGGTTGTGTGAGAACCAATGTTTTTCAGTTATAAATAACTGCCTGTGTAAAGATAAACCTATTCAAAAGGCTTTCTTGACAGGGTTTCCAGCTCATAGTAATTGTTACCTCTAACACAAGTGTTAGATTCACTTTTACTAGCTGTTCTTTCTATCAGATGTCCTTAGACTTGCTCATTATACTTGAAAGTATAAAATGATAGAAAGTGAGTTGCATCAGTTACTATCTGATCAACTAAGTCATCAATTCAATGTGAAACATCATAACTAGGTTTCAAGAAAGAAGTTTTAAAGAATTTGAAATTCCCAAACTCAGTCCATCATAAACCTATTATGTCAGCAACTAATATCTCAATTCTGCTGCTTCCATTTCACTTGAAACATCCTTTGTGTTCACATATTCATACCTGAAATTGTTAGTCTAAAACCAAAAGAACAAAGTACAAAGTACTTGTCTTGCATTAGAATAATCATAGGACTAACTGTATGAATAACACAATTTAAATTTGTACTAGCAACATAAACTTTTTGTAATAGCAGCAGTATTATATAAAGCCAGCAGCAGAAACAAAAATTTATTTACAAAAACACATTAGATTGAAAATTCAAAGATTAAGCATTCCAATACTTGCTACCAAGTACTGAAACCTTGAAACATCAAAAGCTTTTGTTAGCAGATCTGCAAAGTTGTGTTCTGAAGCAACTTTAAGAACTTGAATTAACCTTTTCTCATTGCAGTCTCTTATAAAGTGATGTCTAATTTCAATGTGTTTTGTTTTAGAATGTTGCACTGGATTTTTAATAATACAAATTGTACTACTATTATCAATATGAATAACAGTGTTTAAGAAATTGTACCCATAATCAAGGAGTTGGTTTTGAAGCCATAGAACTTGACTAGAGCAACTTGCAGCAGCTATATATTCAGCTTCAGTTGTTGAATTTGCCACACTTGTTTGCTTCTTACACTGCCATGAGACAAGTCTACACCCAAGGAATTGACATCCTCCAGTTGTTGACTTTCTGTCCAAGCTAGCACCAGCATAATCACTATCCGAATATGCTACCAAGTCAAAAGGAGATTCCCTAGAATACCATATACCCAACCTTGGTTGACCTTTGAGATATCTAAAAATTCTCTTGACTGCAGTTAAATGAGAAACCTTTGGAGTAACTTGAAATCTTGCACAAACACAAACAGGGAACATGATATCAGGTCTAGATGATGTAAGGTACATCAAAGAGCCTATCATAGATCTGTAAGTGTGTACATCCACACTCTCTTCATCTTCATCTTTCAGAAGGTGCTTCTCAGAGTCCATTGGTGTGCTTGCTATTTTTGAATCAGCAAATTGAAATTTTCTAAGTATCTCTGCAACATATTTGTCTTGACTAATAAATATGCCTTCAGATGATTGCTTAACTTGCAAACCCAAAAAGAATGTAAGTTCTCCCATAGAACTCATCTGAAACTTATCTTTCATAAGTTTCTCAAACTCTAAACACATCTCCTTCCTAGTAGATCCAAAGATAATGTCATCCACATACACCTGCACTAACAGAAGATCCTTCTTGTGCTGTTTGATGAAAAGTGTCTGATAAATCTTTCCTCTTTGAAATCCATTTTCTAATAAGTAGGAAGCTAGTGTTGCATACCAAGCTCTTGGTGCCTGATGAAGGCCATATAGAGCTTTCACTACTCTGTACACTTTGTTTGGATTTAATGGGTCAATGAAGCCTGGAGGTTGTGAAACATACACCTCTTCTTCAATTTTACCATATAAAAATGCACTCTTGACATCCATTTGGTAGACTGTGAAGCCTAAAAATGAAGCATAAGCTAAGAAAAGCCTAATTGCCTCAATCCTTGCTACAGGAGCATAAACCTCATCATATTCTATTCCTTCTTCTTGTGTGTACCCTTGGGCTACTAATCTAGCCTTATTCTTAATCACTATTCCCCTTTCATCCCTTTTGTTCTTGAAAACCCATCTAGTGCCAATTGCCTTCACACCTGTAGGTAAATCAACTAGCACCCAAACCTTTTGAATCTTGAACTGAAGAAGCTCTTCTTGCATAGCCTCTAACCAGCTTGAATCATCTAGGGCTTTCAGAATGGTCTTTGGTTCAGCTTGTGAGAGAAAACATACAAACAAGCAAGAGTTTGAAAGCTCATGCTGTTTTGAAGCATAAAGGGCATCAAGAAGCCCTTGTTGGTCTGAAGTCATCAATTGATGTCTTGTCTTCACACCAGATTGTATATCTCCAATCACATGTTCTATGGGGAGTGGGAACTTTGTGAATTCCCTTGTTTGGTGGAGTAGAAGGAACTTGATAATATTTGATGGAAGATTTGTTGAAATCCCACACTCATTATCTGGAGAATTCTGCTTCATTTGTTTTTCTGAAGGGCCAGCAGCAGAGTCATTTGCGAACAGCAGAAATCATAATCTGCAGCAGAACACAGTAGAACAGATACACTACCAGCAGCAACAGAAATGCTACCAGCAGAAACATTTGTTGTTCCTGAGTTCCATATTTTTCCATCTTCAACACATTCTTTGCTTTCCCAAAGAAGATTCTCAGTTGTTGAAGTTGATTCACAATGACTTTGACCTATTAGGCATAATATCACATCATATTGACTTCTAACTCTGCTCATTTGTTATTAGAACCTCAAAATCATTAGTTTCTGCAACAAAGGCATAATTCATTGAATGGTTAATACTCTGAATCGAATACATTGGCCCTTGAACCTTCTACATTGGATTTTTACCTCTAAAAACTTCCATGTAGGTTTCTTTACAGCAATGTTCTGTGTGTATACTCTAAATGCTTGCTATTTAAGAATACCAACAAAGATCTTCATCTGCTTTACCTCGAATTTAAAGGGTCTAAGGTATTGAAATGGTCACATGACATCCAAAATGTCTAAGAAATCCAATTGCAGGAGTTCTACCTCTTAAAAATTCATGTGATGTCTTTTGTGAGGCTAGCAAACTAAAACTGTATTTGACATAGCAAGCACTTTGACTGCTCTGCCAAAAATTAAGGTGTAGAATAGTATCATTGTTCTAGCAGCTTCAATTAGTGTTCTATTCTTTCTTTCAACTACACCATTCTGTTGTGGTGTTCTAGCAACACTAAATTCTCTTCTAATACCTTTTTGTTTGCAAAAATCATCCATAACTCTATTCTTAAACTCTGTCCCATTATCACATCTAATGACCTTCACTTTCTTGTCTACTTGGTTTTCTATCAGTGTAATGAATGTCTTAAGGATGCTTGATGTCTCATCCTTAGAAGATAGAAAGAAAACCCATGTAAATCTAGTATAGTCATCAATTATAATAAGACAATATCTCTTATGCATTATACTACTCACTGAAACAGGTCCAAATAAGTCCATATGCAGCATAAACAATGATTGATTGATAGAGTTAAAAATCTTGGGCTTACAAGTGGCTTTGTGTTGTTTGCCTTTTAGACAAGCAATGCATGTTTGATCATTTTCAAATCTTTTGTGAGGTAAACCTCTTACCAAACCATTCTTAAAAATTTTATTTATGGTTTTGAAGTTAATATGACCAAGCCTTCTATGCCATTTCATTGATTCATCCAATGTGGCCTTTGCAACAAGACAAGTTAAATTCTTTTTAGGAACAATGTTCTTCATGTCTACAATGTACATATTTCCTTTTCTAGGAATTCTAAGAAGTACTTGACTTTCATCAGGCATCTTAAAATCAGGAGAAAGTACAAGACATTCAGTCTCACAGAAAAGAACATTGTTCTTTTTGTCACACATTTGTGAGACACTAAAAATATTATAATTTAGCTCTTTTACATAGAACACATCTTCAAAATCTAAATTTCCAGTTTTAATGGTACCTTTACTGGAAATTTTGCCATGAACACCCCCTCCAAAGGTAACATATCCTCCATTGAATGATTGAAAATCTGAAAGATAAGACATGTTGCTTGTCATGTGCCTTGAACATCCACTATCTGAGAATCCTTGATCATCTTCCTGATCATTTGAATGTTCCTGCACATAAATAAGAGTGTTAGTTTCCTTTGGGGATCCAAGCCATTACTGACTTGGATCTGCCTCTTGCATCATTGTAATTTAATCTTTTAAGGATAGTTGATGCAACATTGGATTTAAGAATCCAACATGCTGAGGCCTTAACAGCATTTGCCCTGTTTCCCTTAGCAGCATGATGAACTGATTGCTTAGCAGCAGGAACTGCTAGCTTTTTAGTTCTATTTTTTGGTTTCCAAACTTGTTTTTGGACCACTGCTTTTATTTGAATGGGCCTGAGAACAGTCTTTGATGCATGTTTGAAAAATGTTTTTGCACCCTTAGCTGTTGATTTTGGGTTAATAGTCATAAATGGTCGAGAAGCAGGAACAATTTGTCTAGCAGCAGGAACCATTAGTCTAGCAGCAGGATCTATGTTTGAGCCAGACTTCTTTTTGACTACTCTGGGGTTTGTTTTCTTAGAACTAGAGTAAAAGTGAGATTTAGGTGTTTGCCTTTTGTGGTTCACTCTATGGTTTTCATACCCAGATACCCATTGGTTACAGAAAGCTGCAAGATGGTCAAAACTACCACATGTGTAACAAGCTTTGTTATAAAAAGCAAAGTCATCACCTAATTGGTTAGACTTGAGGTTGTTCCAATTCCTTTGGTTACCTCTGGGCTTGTTGGTGGTTCTATATTGTTCACAATATCTAACTGGTTGCCTAACATGTTTAACATTGTTCTTAGGCCTATCAGTACTGTGTTTGACTATCTTAGGAACACTTGTTCCTTCTTTCTTAACCAAGACAGGTTTAGACATAACCTGTTCTTCTTCATCATTACTATCAGTTGTACAATCTTCAACAACTATAGCATCTAAGTTCTTAACAAAGGACACCTTGTCCTGATAAAGTAAAGTTTTATCTAAACTTTTACTTACTTTTTCTTCCTTAAGGCTCTTGCTAGCCTTAGAACTATATTCCATGATTGGTTCTTGAAACTCAGGTAAACCTGAATTTCCTAGGTCAATCCCTGGGGGTTTATGGATGCCTCTATAAGGAGGTGGGACACTCTTATATCCCACTCCTGACTTAGCTCTATTAATTACTTGACATTCTACTATGTTGTGCACACCTCTAGAAGCATGTTCTAGTGCCTCAGTAGTCAAGTGAATGTTTTCATTTTCCTTTTTGACCCTATCAAAAGCTTCTCTCAAAAGCTTAATTTTAGCATCTCTAAAGAATATGTCCTGTCTTAGGAGAGCTTTGTCATCAGAAAAAGCTAATTCATTTTCCTTATAGTATGTGATTTGTTTCTCTAGCTTTTCTAATCCACACTTATAGTTTATAAAGTTTTGAAAAGTCTTACTTAGCTCTATCTTTTGATCATCAAATTGTTTCATTAAAACCTGTAGAGCATTAAGAGCAGTGCAAGTATTAGAACAAGCTTTATGATTTTGTACCTCAGTAGCAGAAAAAGCCATAAGTGCCATTTGAGCAGGAGTTTCTTCTTCATCTGCCATGAAGCTCCAATCAAAACCTAAGCCATCAATAGCTACCATAGCTTTTGGCTCAATCACCTCCTCTGTTTTGGATTTGCTTCCAAAACCTCTATTCTTGCTATCTTGCTGTCTTGGTCTTCTGCACTCTCTTGAGAAATGACCCATCATGTGACAGTTATAGCATTCTATCTTTGACTTGTCAAAACCAGCAGCATCAGTGTTGCTGATTATGAGCTTCTTCCCCGTCTTGTGATAGAACTTCTTGGCTCTCATGCTAAGAAGAGAAATTTGCCATTTTAGATCCATTTCCTCCAGATCATCTTCATGGATCTCTTGGAGGTCTTCATAGGAGAGCATGGACCCATTATTCTGACTTGTAAGAAAGGCACAACAAGTCTTTTCATCCAAAATACTTATGGTACTACTTGATGAACTAGCAGCACCAACATCATCAACAACTTTCAACTCTTCACTTGATTTTGAGGTACTAGGAGTTGACATAAATGCCTTGTTCCCAGTATTAGAACTAGTACCTCTATTCTTCTTTAAATCTTGCTCCACAATCTTGAAGTTGCTATACAAGTCCATCAGTTCCATGGTGTCTAGGTCTGACTTGTTCTTCCAGACAACAACATGCATAGCCCACTCTTCTGGTAAGCTTCGCAGAAATTTTAAGTTCAAATCTTCTTGAGGCATTTCAATCCCAAGAATAGCCAGTTGGCTCACAATATTCTGAAGCCTATTAAACATGTGGTCAAGAGATTCATTTTATGTAGAGGAGAAGTTTTCAAACTGCTGCTTGAGCAGTATCTTGTGGGTTTTCTTGGTGGCTTCATTTCCACCATACCTGGTAATAATAGCTTTAAATAATGACTTGGTATCTTTGAACTTGCTGAAGTTTAGAAGTTGATCATTGGGAATGGTCATCATCAACATGCTTCTTGCCTTCAAGTCATTTTTCTTCTTTATTCTATCTTCTGCAGATGATGGCTTTGTCTGCAGAGTTGAAACCGCTTTGCCATCCACTGTTGATGTGGTGGTGGTAGGCTGGTAAGAGTTTCCATCTTCTATGATTTCCCAAAGTGCATAATCTTGCACTTGGAAATATTGCTCTATCCTCTGCCTCCACATCTTAAACTCATTCTGTTTGAGCATGGGAATCTTTGCAGCAACATTTGTCTGAATAGATTCAACATCCATTTCTTCAGCTTCTTCTTCCAAAACAATAATATCAACCTGATGCTCTGATACCACTTGTTAGGATTGTTGCACACGGTTAAGGTGGTTAAACCTTACTTTCTTTGTGTGTATGATATATTGAGTGAATATGATTAAGTACGCGGAATTTACTTAACCACACTTAGAAGGTTATTAGTGTTGTGGAAATGGAATGGTTGTGTTAGTTATATGACAAGAAACAATGAAAGATTAACACCAAACGATTCAATATTATTAATGATAATAATACGAGTGATCTTGAAATATCACTAGGGTTACAACCTTGAATCTTAAGTTTTTCTAACTTGTGATATTCTTGTGTTTGTTCTATGTCTTAACAGTTATGAAAGTTAATTATTCGACACACTTAGACACTTCGACACGTAATATCGAGACTAAGATCTTCTTTTATAGTCCAAGAAGATCTTTACATATTGCTTAAAGTCTAGCCGACTTACTTGCTAACTTATCTTGAGTGTGTCAGTACATAAGATACAACATGTATCTGTGTACACAACTTGTTAACTAAGCACATGGGGTAAGATATTATCTACCGTATATTGTTGACCAAAATACAAATAATATCTTTTCATACTTATCCATTTAGCAGCAGAATGTTCACTAGCAGCAGCAATGAGTTATCGCTAGCAGCAGGATCAAGTATCATTAGCAGCAGGATCAACAGCATCATAATGCTAAGCCTAGCAGCAGAATCAAATGTTCTAGCAGCAGGAACAACATTATCAGCAGGAACCAAATGCACTAGCAACAGAATCACACTTAACGTTTTTCTTTGAATAGAACCCGATATTAAACTTCTTGAATATTTAATTCCCAACAAATCGCGAATAGCGTTTATCAACTTAATAAATGTAAGTAACTAAAGGAATTGATTTAGTGATTAAAAGTAATGCACCGGAGTAGGAGCAAGGTATTGGGATGTTGTAGACTAAATATAGCCTAAAGTCCTAGTGCACTTGAAAAGTATGTGGAAAACTAGAAGGGGGGTTGAATAGTTTTACCGTTTAAAATTAATTTGCTTTGTTACTTATTGTGATTTCAAAGTCAAGTAAACAATCAAGCACACAAAAAAGAGATATTAGTAAATAAGTAAAGAGAGGAAAGATCAAACCACACAACACAGTTGTTTATAGTGGTTCGGCTACAAGGACTCTCTTCCTTGCCCTACTCCACTCCTCGAGCCTCTAACTCGAAAGTTTATCTTCACTAAGAAACTAGCTCCCTTCTAGGTGGAGAAAACCTTTACACGTCGCTTAATCTTTTTCCGGTACTAAGCTAAAACCGAGTTCTTTACAAGGGTACAACCACTCCCGTTTGGTTCTTTACAAGGGTACAACCACTCCCGTTTGGTTCTTTACAAGGGTACAACCACTCCGTTCACTCTATGTGTTTTGAGGACTAAAACACTAACCGGACTCTACTGTATGAATGATACTAACTATGATGTGTGACTAATACAAGAACACACAGACTCTATGTTAGAAGGAAGATAACAGACTGTTACTCCTTATATGTTGAGATCTTCTTTGCTACAAAAGGAAAGATCTATAAAATGTTAGTAAGCTAAGGGTTAGTGATATGCAAATGAATGAGTATGTATTTTAAGCTGTATGAGTGATGAAATGGCCAAATGATCAGCTTGCTATTTATAGGCAAAGCTGATCAACAGGCGGCGGATCCGGCGAATCCCTAAATATGGATCCGTCCGTGTATCCAATTGGATCCGTCGTGTCAGGCCAGCTAAGAGATCTTCAAATCTTTCCAAATCTTGCCATATCTTTCCATATCTTCAAATGTCAACTCTTTTGCTTAAAGATCTAAACAAAATATCACAAAATCTTACCAAGATTGTGTACATGATGCATGCCATGATGTCATCCTAATATTTAACTAATAAAGTTTCCATTTTAAGAAATAAACATGTAAACTTGTATATGTTATTCCTAGTGAACTTTGTAATGTAAAATGTGTTTGTAAAATGCTTATCACTATAAATGTAAAAGACTTAATCTTATTTATGCTTTGCTTAAAGATAAACTTTGTAATTGTCATTAACAAAACTAAGCAAAGATCGTAAAATATAAATAACGTTTTTAGGACGATATTTGTATTAACAATCTCCCCCTTTTTGTTGATGACAAAACATAAAGTGTATTTTTAAGTAGAGAGCTTAAATAAGGGATGAGTCTTTTAAAAATATAGATTAAGTTAGTTTATGCAAGTTTTAAAATTTATTTTAAGCTAAAATGTATGTACTGTGATGTTTCACAGTTGATGCAAACTTAATCCTATCTCCCCCTTTTTGTCGAAACAAAAAGAAGATATGCGTAGCGGAATGCGATTTTGAGAACTTTAAAGCTCCCCCTTGATTTATACTCCCCCTAAATGGAGTAACAAGGATATGATGTATGATCCTACAAAATAAATGGTTAGAATATGCTATGCTCCTCTTTGATGTATACTCCCCATTGCTAGAGTACCAACGTATACATTTCAAGAGTATGATATGATGTATGATCCTACAAAACAAATGGTTAGACTATGATATGCTCCCCCTTGATGTATACTCCTCATTGCTAGAGTACCAACGTATACGTTTCAAGGATGAGAAATGCTAAAAATGATGAGTTAGTATATGATATACTCCCCCTCGATCTATACTCCCCGTTGCTAGGGTACCAACGTATATGAATCAAGGTTGAGAAAAGCTACAAAAGAAAAGTTAGTTACTTCAATCAAGAAGCAATATGCATATGCAATAGTCAACCAAGAAAGGTCAACCCATTTGATTTCTAGAAAGTCAAAATTAAGTGTCTGATCAAATTTTTGTACCTAATGTACAATTGATCAATGCAATATGTGGAGTTAAAACAACCACACAATGATGTTAGTATTCTAAAATGAAATAATATGCTTAATGTTGATCACCCACAAGCATAAACACATAACAATCATCCATTGAAAATATGTGACAAAAGTCACAAAAATGATGTTACATTACAACAATAAAAATAAATCCTAAAAAGTCAAATACTACAACATCATCCTAAAAAGTTCCTATAAGAGGAAACTAACAAAGCTCCTATTGAGGAGGATGAGAGATTGCATTGAGACGCTCGAGAACATGGTTCAAGATGAAACTCATCTCATTTTGGAGCTCATGGACCAAAATGTTGGTCCTTTGGGCCAAGTGAGCCGTTCTCTCACAATGTGAGCAATCATGACTTGAAAAACCGGGAGGAAGAGTAGTCTCAAGGTTTGTGGGTGGTGGTGGTGGTTGGTTGTTGTTGTTGGATGGTTGTTGTTGTTGTTGGTTTGATGATGGTGGAGTGGGGATGGAGTTCATCAAGATGGTTTGGAGATCCATTGCTTCATCAAGGTGAGATCCAACCATATTAGAAAGAGAGTAGAGGCGGGTGAGTTCCTCACTAATCTCTTCTTGGGTTTGTGGTAGATTGATCCACATTGCCTCATCAATGGCAACTAGTGTGGATGTGGGTGATAAAGGTTGTGTTTGAGGTTGAGGTGGTGGTATATCATGGTATAAAGGAACATGGATATCCAGGTAAACCGGATGAAAAAGCATGGGTTGTTGACCTTCAAAGGTCATGGGTGGAGGATTGGTTGACCTTGGTGTAAGGTCTTCCAAGTCATCAAGGTATGAGTGTGGTGATGAAAGTGGAGTCCTAAATAGCTCCATTGGTTGTAGTTTGGGTGATTTTGGGGGTGATGGTGATTTAACAGGCTGTGATGGAGCCGGTGGTGGAGTAGTGGCTATTGGAGTAATGGTTGGTGGTGGTGTATGGATAACAACATTGGATGGTGTTGGAGTGGAAAGTGTGAGGAAATTCTCACTTGCAATGGGTGATGAGATATTTAGAGGAGATGATTCCTCTGATGATGAGTTTGCTAAGTTGATGAAACAACATGGTTTAACACTAATGCGGGTTGTTCGTTTTGGAGGTCTAGAGGTGGAAGAGTTGTTTGACTTAGTCATGGTGAAGTAAGGTTGCTAAGATGTACAAGAGAGAAAGTAGAGAAAATGGTGAGTGAGTGAGTTTAGTGATGATCCTAAGGTACTAATTTATAGGCAGAAGGTTTGTTGGTCTGTGTGTTTGGATTGGATGTAAATCCAATGGAGAATGTTGGTTTCTAATTATTTGGAACAAAAAATCAAGCTTGTCATGTCTCAAGGTCAATCCATTGAGATGAAGTTGAGTGATATGAAGTGGATTTGCAGTAAATGCAAGAAGATAGTGGAAATTCTGATGATAAGATGTTTCCACGGATTTGACGGATCCCTAAAAAGGGTTCCTTGCTTGTATTAAAATGGTAACTCACAAGAAAATTTTGAAAATTCAAATTTTGGTGGGAAATTGAGTTCCTAATGTTCTAAGAGTTTCCTAAAGCTTTCTAAGGAGTTTAATGATCAGTGAGCATAATCTAAACAAGCTACAACCTAAAATGTAAGTGTCGGGATGAGTCGGGAATTTTTGTAAAAATGACTGTTGTACCCACGGATCCAATCGACAACAAAGGCGGAGCCAAATTTTGGGAGCCGCCGAATCCGTGGGTCCTGGACTAGCGGAGACAATTGATACACTAGGCAGATCCAATTTCTGGGATCCGCCGGATCCGCCGTCCGAATGTGCTAAAATTAACAGAGAGCTATGCAAATTTCACATTTTTCGACCAAAACCGGAAATTTCTCCTATAACGTATGTAATAGCTAATATATAGTACAGATATACTAAATATATATATTCTAACACACGTTTGCACATAAATAAATTCGATCATAATATTCTACCATATAGGGAGTTAAGCCAAACGGGGGCTTAAACTCGGAAAATTGATAACACTAAGTGCTATCGACCTGCAAATCTCAGTTAGTTCACATACACATCAAGTACTACCACAGTAAGTTAAGAACCATACATGTTTAACACATAATTGTCAAATAATGTCCAGACCCAAACACTCCTCTCATTTGAACTTCTTACTTAACTTCTTGTACCCCTTGTGAAGTTTCATTATCCAACGCCCCTAGTTCTTCATCATCCCCTTGGTTTGCTTGAACTCCGGTGATTTATTCGCAATCGGTGGAAGTTGATGCAAGTATTCCGGTGGAGGGATCCTAGAGTTTGGCAAGCCGTCATCGTCACTCATTGATGATGATGATGATGATGTTTGAGCACGAGGACGTTTGCCTTTGTCAACCGCTACCCTAAAATCGCTTAAGGGAACAAAGGTGTGTTGAATTTCATCATAATCGGGAACAAAACCTAAGGCACTCTAGGAATGGGTGCAAAAGCTCTATAGAGACTGTCACAATTCGTAATTTCAGGTCATTTTCCTAACCTCGACAATTTACCATTAATCGTAAACCAAGTTTTCAGAAGACTTTAAATTCACGAAACCAGTTCGGTTTAGCTGTGAATTCATAACATTGTCAGTAAGGACACATCATATAGACTAGAGGAGTCTGCATATCATCAGTATTTTAATTCATGCACGGTTATGCATTATTTAAATTTACGTATGGTTATTTATTTAATTAACGTTACCACTCAGTCAGTATTATTAACAATTATACCCAATACTCCAGGCAATGATCCTAATAAACTTTTATACTCATTATAATAATATAAGGGTTATATTATTATTTTACCCAGTATTATTTAACCAATCGTTATATTTTTCGTTAAAGGCTTATAATTCCGTCAAATTACGACAAATTAACCCGACAGTTGTTCTGACACTCTATTTTTATCAGTAACATCATTTTACAATTTTTACAAGTTCGTCACATTTTATTTCACTTCGTTAACGTTTATTTGAAGATAACTCGGTACCCGATAACACCCAAGGTATACACAAAATCAACTAACTCATACAATATTATAGCAAAATATCTATACTTGCCTTTTTTTTTCATCCAAAAGGACGCCTACCCCATACCTCTTTTCCCATTTTTCTTGCAAAGTCATCTCAACATTTAATGGGAGTTGGTAACTATTATTTCTTTTATATTCACAACACATAAACTAGTAACCCATTTGCAAGAAACAAGATCAAACCAATCTCTTCTTTTTTTTCCTCTCCCATATCCACGGCAGCCACAAGAACCAAGGAAGAAACAATAATTTTTTTTTAGTACAAGTGTTATTTTAGTTCATTTCATGATCCTTGTTAAGGTTTTGAAATAAAAACCTCAAGGTTTTCATCCAAATCTCTTCAAATCTCATCATACTTTGTAAGTAACTTCAAGAACACTAATTTTTCATATTTTACTTTCATTTGATTCATATGTTTATGTATTTTCAAGTTATATAAATTATTCATGCAAGTTATTTATGTTTTAGATACCACTTTTGCACATAAACTATCTTAAACACTAGATCCATACGTTTCATTAATGATTTCATGAAATCCACCAAGGATGGTGATGTTTAGGACCCCATGACACCCTAAGAAGGTGTATGGTAGGATTTGCGAACTTGTGGAGTTGATATGAAGTGATTTGATTAAGTTAGAACCTTGAAAATGGATTTTTAAACAAAATAGAAAAGGGACTGTTTTTAAACGACAGATCTGGAAAACTCAGAAACTTTTGAAATATTTTGGCCTTCATATTCAGAAAGATCTTTCAAAAACGAACCCGTGAGCGCAAGAATCATTAAAATCCGAATTATAACGAAGAAGATATGAATTTTTAAAGTTACGCGACGAAAACTATATTTTCAGAAAAAAATGTGCTGTTGGCCGAATTTTCAGGAGCAAAACGAGTCGTTAGCCGTGATCTAGATGAGCCGAGACATTAAAAATATGTTAGTTCATAATTATACGAACCCGCGGATATATAGAACGTTGAAAACGAGCTTATAACGAACAAAATATGGACTTTTAAAGACTCGACGATATGTATATACTTTGACAGCACCCTTTTTAGTAGAAAATAGAGTGTTAAAAACTAGTACTTTCATAACTTGAAATATTGATAGCCGTTTACCAAATCGATCGAGGCGCGGTTGATTCAATGTCAAAAGTAACGATATTGAAATATTGTTATAAGGTTTTTGAGAACGTCAAGTCGGAATACTAATATGTATACAAAGTATATAATTTTCGCGACTAGTTTTACACGGCCAAAATGGTTATATTTTCACAAGTCGTATAAAGTATTATTTTGCGACGAAACTGTTATATTTGACAATATAATACCAAATAAGGATCATTGAGTACCATTTCACTATATATAAACGAGAAATGTTTTATAACTTGACGATATGTCAAAAACGTATATATTGACAATAAATGGTATCTTTAAAAGTATCAAGTGGTATCGTTAACATAAGTATTTGCATGAGTTGAGTTACATCATTGCTTACATAAGTCATATCATTCATAATAGGTCGCGTTTAGAGGCCGAGTTCCATTTTCATCTTACTCATCATTATCATTGTGCTATCATACCAGGTGAGTTTTCATAGCCCCGTTTTTCAATTTATTATTTCATTTCAAATCCCACGGGGGAGAATACATTGCAACCATTTTTATATGCGAGCCCTAGTATCAAATTCCTTGTACATAGATTAAGTTACCTTGTTGCCATATGAAAGTCCCCTATATCATGAACCGTTAATTTACCTGTAAGCGAGAGTGAGTGGATAGATCTATCGAGGGTGACGCCTCCATCCGTGTTGGCTTTGACCAACAACCGATAGCGGATGCATTTCATGTCTTTTCATTTGAGTGTCTGGCAAAACACTCCCAGGGGCTCCAAAGAATTCAGTCACAGCGTCGGGGTCATGAGCTTAAGGCTATTGTACAATCATTTTTATGTGACTTATGTCATACACTTTATACTTGTGGCTATCGTATAACTTCATTTTATTAAACCTATGAACTCTCACCAACTTTATGTTGACCGTTTTTAGCAATGTATTTTCAGGTTATTAGCTATCATGTGGGCATGCATTGGACCATCTTGGAGTCGCGGGGTCGACTTGCATCACTTATTTTCACGCACTTATGTAACCGTTTGATCTACTATGGTTTTGTTTTTAAACTTGCAACATCATTTGGGACCTTTGTTTTGTAAACTCTGATTTTATTTATGATCAAACGTGTATTTTCAAAACGACACTTTAGGTCGTTCAATATATCCATTGTATGAGACGCCATGAAAGTCACACCAAGGTATTCAATTCCGCTGCCATTAACAGGTAAATTCAGGGTGTGACAGATTGGTACCAGAGCAATGGTTATAGCGAACTAGGTTGTCCTCATACCCTAGACTATAACTACCCCAACGGTAGCGTCTCATCATTACATCATAAGTGCACATTATTATTTGCGAGGATTCATTACATGGGTTATTCATTTCATTTTGTATTGTTGCCACTGAGATATGTCTTCCAATTCCCGCACTATTGTTATATTTTCTGATGTTTACATCGAGGACGCTATGTCTTCTACTACTCCCATTGTTGCACCTACTCCTCAGATTTCACTTATTGCACCACCTTTGGTTACTCGTGCACCTACAGATTCATCATCCCATACTATTCCGGTTTCCGCAGAATCCAACTCTTATGTTCCGACGTCGCAAGACGATCGGGATGTCCCTATTACTTCAGCCCATACAGAGTATACCATTTGATAAGACGTACATGCTTAGTCCTTATGGACCTATTAGAATGTTTATTGCAAGAAAGATAGTATACCTTCATTCCCTCACTATTAGAACACTCACTACTCATGTATTACCACCAGTATCAGCTACTCATACCACTATTGGTCGTCCCATAGTGCATACTCCAGTTTTACCGCTTAGACATCGCAAGATAGCGTAAAAGAAGGTAGTGATTCCTTCAGTATTATCACCATCGACTTCATCATCATCATATGGAACCCCATTTATACCATCACATTTCAGGGACTCTACTCACATACTTAACTTACCGCTTGAGAAGCGTACATGGTTTGATACACCATTACCATCTACCACTAAGGACACTACACCACCTTATAGATTAAGGTTGATGAGAGTTCGAGAGCCCTTACTGTTAGACAACCTACTACTCTTCATCGTTAAATGATGATCTCTAACTAATTGAGACTACACATGAAGGTTTGGATGCCCCACAGACCAAACAAGAGCAACAACAAATCGCCAAAGAGTGGCATTCCTCGCAAAGACTCTATACTATCTCAGGTATAATCGACTCATACTTCCATGACATAATGAACCAACAAGATGCTTTGAGCAATATTACACCACCACAAGAGAACTCTTCACAACTCCCTCTTCATTACCAAGTTTGATTACATCACATTCTAAACCGATGAGTTGGATTTCATCATTGGTCATCGTAACAACACCCCACCAATCAGATATGACACCGAGACCTTCGAGATTCGGGAGTCTAACCTTGCCTTTCAGTACGACCATTGTCATTTCTTTCTTTCCCATTCTCACTTGACATGAATTAGATAACATCTTGTGGATGACACCAAGATCACGGACTCGACAGGAACATTAATAGATTCCTCAGGAATGGATTGGAATCTACATTATCTCAGACATGAATCGATGCACAACCCCGGACCTCACTTCAGGACATCATCCTAGCTTTTACCTTCACTCGCTTTTACTATCATCCTAGCCACGGGAAGTGTGGCGTAGTTCAAAGAAGCTTGTGGTATTTTGATTGTTGTACAACGAGATCCCCAAGTATTGACTTTACTATATGGGTATGGTTGTGCTATCTATGACACCGGTCAATGTAGACCGAAATTTTCAAGTGTTGTATTCATGTGTTATGAGGATATACGCATGATTGTGGTGGTATACATAGTGAACAATGATCGTTGCTACTACGAGTACTCATGGTTGTATTTTTTTTATGGTTTTGAAGAAACATGGCACCAAGGAAAGTTAAGACTACATCGGCTACACCGAACATGACACAAGCAGCTATCCAAAAGCTTGTTAAGAATAGTATTGCTGAAGCACTAGTGGTTGAAAGAGCCGTTGAGACTGCTTCTCAGATAGAGACATCTGGGAAGGCTAGTAATGGAACTAATGGAAGAAAGTGTACGTATAAGGACTTCAAAAGTGGTAATCCCATCAAATTCAAAAGGTACTGAAGAAACCATTGCTATGATTCGTTGGTTTGAGCATACCAAATCTGTATTTCACCTATGCTATTGTCCCGAGGAAGCTAAGGTAAAGTTTGTTGCTAGTACACTCCCTGATGAAGCTATATCATGGTGGAATTCCTACACCGAGCTCATTAGAAAGGATAATGCATACAAGCATACATGGGATGAATTCAAGAATTTGTTGACGAAGAAGTTTCGTCCACGCACGGAAGTGAAGAAGTTGGTGGTCGAGTTTTATGAACTAGTGACATTGGGTAATGACATTGAGACATACCTCAGAAGATTTTAAGAGTTGGCTGCTTTATGCCCGTCTATGGTTCCTAATAATGAGAAGTAGTTGGAAAACTTCATTGGTGGTTTACCTGAAAACATCGGTGGAGATGTGATCTCTTCTGACCCGCAAACATGTGATGAGGCAAACAGGATGGCTCAGAAACTGATGGCACAGGTTCTAAGGAAAGGAATTCCTGCCTTATATCATAAACCGTATTTCGAGCCCTTAGGGTCGTATCTATCCTTTGTAATTTTCCGTTGGTACGTTGACCTGACCTAGTTGTATAAGCACTCTTCTATCCAATGTAATAACTATCTTTTGCTATTTCCCTGATACTCACAACCTTGGGTTATTCCATTTCTATTTCAATTGCTCCATTTTCAATCGTTCCACAACAACATACCACTATCCTATTAGGGATTAAACTGATTTCACTCTTGGCAGATTAGTAGACTATTACCATTTCGAAAGATTCATCCATGTATCCAATGAACCATTCAACAAATATAATGCAAGTTATTTTACTACCCTACGGGAGAATCGTTTTTCAGAATTTTCAAAATAAGCCATTTTGTATCACCCTATAAATGGATTTTCTGTCATTTTATCAAGTATTTACTACCGCTACGCGAGACAATTTTCATGTTACTTTCAAAGGAAATATCTAGAAAACCATTTATCAAAACAACACGTTGAACACCATCTAAAACTTTTGGGAAAAAGTAATACCGTTTCAATTTAACCAAGCAACGCATCGTTGGTCCTCAATTATACATAGCCTGATCACCTATGTATAATTCAGGAGGAATTATGCCGTGAAGAAAATAGTCACATTTTCAGAAATTATTAATAACAATCTTCATTCAAAAGCTTTGTAAACAAATGGAATTTTTCATGAACACCCCTTTTAACAAACTCCCACCGGATACTTACATCACTCATCACTCACTCAGCCATTAAGTTGAATTTGCACCATTGACTTCTCTAGGAGAGACTCTACATTATGAAAGATATTTTATGACATAGAAACGGCGAAAGGATAGACGATACCCCTCAGATTTCTAGCAATTCCTTTAAGATATTCCTTTTCTAATTGGATATACACGCTCTACCATAGTTAGCCCGACGAATCCTTAAGAGAACTACCTGAACACTATAGGATTTATTCAACACCACATAACCAACTTTGAATGGATTAGGATAATCTTTCGAGTATTGACGAATTTCATCATCAGCAAAAATAACCATCACGGGAATATATAAAGGCACCATTTAAGACACCCTATGGCCCAAGTGACCATATACACATGTACATATCGAATTTGGAAAAGTTAAATTCACGGGCCTAGAACTAAACCGGGAAACAACCAAGGGAATTCCACAAGTCAAGAATCAGTTACGAGAAATGAGAAAACAATGGAAGTTAGGTTAATGCATGATGCACATCATCCGGATTTGATATCCTTGAACAATGAACCTCCTAGATTCAAGTGGAAGCACGAGCTATGATTGAAAGCCTTGCCTTGGAAAGGCAGGATACAATTTTTGGGTAACCCGACAGACTGAGCTCTCAGTATTGGACCATTTCAGATTCTAGTTAGAACCGATCAGTTGGCATACAAACCTAAGTTTCCGCCAGAGTTCAGCAACATATATACTACTCATCTCACCTTTCAGACCTCAAGAAGTACTTTCCTAATGAAACACACAAAGTCGAAGTACTTTATTTATCCAAGTTCTAATAAGATATATCAGGACCTCAAGAGGTTTTATTGGTAGCCAAACATGAAAGTAGAAGTAGCTACTTATGTCAGCAAATGCCATACTTGTGCTAAAGTAAAAGCCGAGTACCAGAAACCAACATGATTACTTCAGCAACCAGAAATTTCACAATGGAAATAGGAACACGTTACAATGGACTCTGTTACTAAACTCCCCAAGATTTCAGGTGGTTACGATGCTATTTGGGTTATAGTAGATCGTCTCACCAAATCAACCCATTTCATTCCAATCAAAGAGACTCATTCCATGAAGCAGCTTATCAGACTTAGTGACAAGGAAATAGTCTTAAGGCACAGTGCACCAATTTCCATCATTTCCGATAGAGATAATCGCGTACTTCAAACTTCTAACAGTCATTGCAGGATTCTTTTGGGTCTAAGTTAGACATGAGTACTGCGTACCATCCTCAGATCGATGGTCAGAGTGAGAGAATAATCTAAACACTGGAAGATATGCTTAGGGCATGTGTGATCGACTTTAGAAATGGTTGGGCGAACCATTTGCCATTGATCGAGTTTCCTTATAACAACAAGCTTCCTCAATGGATATTCAAGATAAAGCAAGGATATCGATGTAGATCCTTCCTAAGGCCCTACTACCTGTAGAAATTTCGGATAACCCCACTTCCATGTCAAGAACAGCAACATGCCCGAACGGATTCCCCCATCCGCATAGGAAAACGAGACAGGCATTCCTCGACGTATTATCAGCCGATACCTACATTTTTGCCATCATGGTAACAACTTCAATGATGAACCATTTCAGGACTTAAGTAAGGTTGAATACCCATGCCGTTAGTTTTGCCTATTGTCAACCAATGGACGTCATCCAACATCAGAAACCATGGACCGCGAGGTCAAGCTATTGAAGCAGAGTCGAATTCCTATCGTGAGAGTTCGCTGGAATTCTCGAAGAGGACCCGAGTCTACTTGGGAACGAGAAGACCAAATGCGACGCAAGTATCCGCATCTTTTTCCCGAGCCTGCTTCTGAAACCAACAACAATTGAATTCAGGGACTGAATTCCCTTTTGGAGGGGTGACTGTCACAATTCGTAATTTCAGGTCATTTTCCTAACCTCGACAATTTACCATTAATCGTAAACCAAGTTTTCAGAAGACTTTAAATTCACGAAACCAGTTCGGTTTAGCTGTGAATTCATAACATTGTCAGTAAGGACACATCATATAGACTAGAGGAGTCTGCATATCATCAGTATTTTAATTCATGCACGGTTATGCATTATTTAAATTTACGTATGGTTATTTATTTAATTAACGTTACCACTCAGTCAGTATTATTAACAATTATACTCAGTACTCCAGACAATGATCCTAATAAACTTTTATACTCATTATAATAATATAAGGGTTATATTATTATTTTACCCAGTATTATTTAACCAATCGTTATATTTTTCGTTAAAGGCTTATAATTCCGTCAAATTACGACAAATTAACCCGACAGTTGTTCTGACACTCTATTTTTATCAGTAACATCATTTTACAATTTTTACAAGTTCGTCACATTTTATTTCACTTCGTTAACGTTTATTTGAAGATAACTCGGTACCCGATAACACCCAAGGTATACACAAAATCAACTAACTCATACAATATTATAGCAAAATATCTATACTTGCCTTTTTTTTTCATCCAAAAGGACGCCTACCCCATACCTCTTTTCCCATTTTTCTTGCAAAGTCATCTCAACATTTAATGGGAGTTGGTAACTATTATTTCTTTTATATTCACAACACATAAACTAGTAACCCATTTGCAAGAAACAAGATCAAACCAATCTCTTCTTTTTTTTCCTCTCCCATATCCACGGCAGCCACAAGAACCAAGGAAGAAACAATAATTTTTTTTTAGTACAAGTGTTATTTTAGTTCATTTCATGATCCTTGTTA
Organism: Artemisia tridentata subsp. tridentata; assembly: GCA_021014915.2. Taxonomy (NCBI): domain Eukaryota; kingdom Viridiplantae; phylum Streptophyta; class Magnoliopsida; order Asterales; family Asteraceae; genus Artemisia; species Artemisia tridentata. Next base: position 360,488,689 of record CP139504.1, read on the forward strand.
AGGTTTTGAAATAAAAACCTCAAGGTTTTCATCCAAATCTCTTCAAATCTCATCATACTTTGTAAGTAACTTCAAGAACACTAATTTTTCATATTTTACTTTCATTTGATTCATATGTTTATGTATTTTCAAGTTATATAAATTATTCATGCAAGTTATTTATGTTTTAGATACCACTTTTGCACATAAACTATCTTAAACACTAGATCCATACGTTTCATTAATGATTTCATGAAATCCACCAAGGATGGTGATGTTTAGGACCCCATGACACCCTAAGAAGGTGTATGGTAGGATTTGCGAACTTGTGGAGTTGATATGAAGTGATTTGATTAAGTTAGAACCTTGAAAATGGATTTTTAAACAAAATAGAAAAGGGACTGTTTTTAAACGACAGATCTGGAAAACTCAGAAACTTTTGAAATATTTTGGCCTTCATATTCAGAAAGATCTTTCAAAAACGAACCCGTGAGCGCAAGAATCATTAAAATCCGAATTATAACGAAGAAGATATGAATTTTTAAAGTTACGCGACGAAAACTATATTTTCAGAAAAAAATGTGCTGTTGGCCGAATTTTCAGGAGCAAAACGAGTCGTTAGCCGTGATCTAGATGAGCCGAGACATTAAAAATATGTTAGTTCATAATTATACGAACCCGCGGATATATAGAACGTTGAAAACGAGCTTATAACGAACAAAATATGGACTTTTAAAGACTCGACGATATGTATATACTTTGACAGCACCCTTTTTAGTAGAAAATAGAGTGTTAAAAACTAGTACTTTCATAACTTGAAATATTGATAGCCGTTTACCAAATCGATCGAGGCGCGGTTGATTCAATGTCAAAAGTAACGATATTGAAATATTGTTATAAGGTTTTTGAGAACGTCAAGTCGGAATACTAATATGTATACAAAGTATATAATTTTCGCGACTAGTTTTACACGGCCAAAATGGTTATATTTTCACAAGTCGTATAAAGTATTATTTTGCGACGAAACTGTTATATTTGACAATATAATACCAAATAAGGATCATTGAGTACTGATGGAGCGTTATGTGTCGTTGCGGTTTAGCAGTTTTAATGCCTACTCAAGTTTTAAATTTATATTTAGCCGACTTATCAATAACACACACACTTAACGAGCAGTGTACCCGGTCAGTATGAAGATAATGGTAAGTAGAGTGTCGATCACTAAGAGTGGAACGTATAATCTCGTTAATCTAATCAGTATTTTAATATCCTAACGCAAGGGGGTTTCAGCCTGAGAGACTGGCACAGTTTTGTTTGCAATTAAATAGTAAAATAAACAGATAGGCACGAATCAGCAAGTAGCACACACGTACACAGATAGATACTAGAGACAATAAGAGGGCTGTCCTTATGATTAAGTAGATTGTCACTTGTTTTATTGATAGCTTTATATGAAGTGTATGTAATTAACCCTTTCTCGTTGGTCCTATTCTTATCGGCGAGTAAACCCTTAATGACGACTTATGTCTAAAAGTTATTCCTAAGTGATCAATTTAGAAACAACCGTGGGAGCCACACCTTGTCCCGCAGTCGGGTGCCCGCAAGCCACTGATAAACACAGAGGTGGTCAATGCACTAATAAGTAGTAACCAAAGACATCAACATATAAACTTTAATTGATGGGAAAGCAAGTATTAAAGGGAGTGCAATCTTTCCGTTGTCACATTACACAAGCCACCAATCCTGATGAATTAAAGTTTGCTAAAACAATAAAACAAAACTACTTAATGAATTAAACTTATGCAGCACCTTCTTACAGCTCTTGTATCTTAGATTTGGGTGTGTCTTGTGCTGCCTTCTTGACTGAATTCGTCCTTCTCTTCTGTTCGGTCTTTAGGTTTTCGAACTTCCGAATCTCCTTAATGCGTCTGGTCTACGGGGTATTTATAGTTTGTGTCTGAGGGAAGATGCGGCGCATCTACTTAAGTAGATGCGGCGCATGTACTTAACTTCGCGTGGGGTCCAAGATTATAATATTCAGGAATATTCGTACACCGCCAGAAGATGCGGCGTAACTCCATGATTAGATGCGGCGCATGTCCTCTTGTATCTTGGATCGTATCTGGTGATATCTTGATAGAGATGCGGCGCATGTTGATAGTGAGATGCGGCGCATCTGGAGCAGATCAGTCTTGATCTTCTTCATTTCAGTAGACTCTTCACTTTATGCACGTTTTGCTCCATTATCAGTCCAAAATCGCCAAGTTTCACCAAATGCTTGTTTTTACCTGAGAATTACAAAAGTAAACGATTAAGTATCAATCCTCATACATAATATAGTAAAACAAGTCAAATTAATAGGATAAATGATAGTAATAAAATGTACTTATTTGAGTTCATCAAATATCCCCCCACTTGAACTTTACTTGTCCCCAAGTAAACCTTAGATTAAATCTCATGAAAATGTATCCTAAAAGATGTTAGGATTTATTTTTATATTTAAGCATGTATTCGTTTATTTCGTAATCACACAACTAAACACTTAACGAATTAGAAGTAAAATAAAATAAGTCGATAAAAGCAAATCTAATCGTTTAACTGTCCAGTCGCGACGAATATTCTATCATAAGCTTGGCAAGTATACACATCTCCACCACTAAAGCTAAGGAATAACAAGTCTAAAGCGGTAAAAAGGGTTTTTAGGCTTAAGGGTTAATTATTCTTATTTCACTATCGATCTCAAATTCCAGAAAAGGCGACAAAATCACAAATACATGATCGAATCCACGAACACGATACTTGCAATTGCTCAAATCCTTAACTCGAATAGGCTAAAGATAGGTCCAAACTTCACCAATAATAATATATCAAAAAGGGCGACAAAATCATAAATACATAGCCGAATCCACGACTACGATACTTAAGATTGCTCAAATCCCTAATCTCAATAAATCAAAGGTTTGGTTGGATAAAGAACAATACAGGGTATGGATAATTTTTGGGATATAAATTGGTGTAAAAATAAAAATAAAAATAAACAAAACAAATAAATTAAAATCCTAAGTGTGGTTAATCACTATCCCAACCATCCATGAATAAGACTCATATCATTGAATAACTCACGCTTTAACACTTGAAACACACGCTTTAGGTAGACACGAATTATACTCAACAAAATCTTAATCAAAGAATAATCCTTAATTGGCGTTCCCATAACTGCCAATTCCCATTCAATCCATAGATATAGTACAACAAACAGTGGTGATATCGACCACTTACATAACTTTACATCGTTGGCTTAAAATAAACATCCAACTCTTTTTTTTTTTCTTTCTTTTTCTTTTCTTCTTTTTTTTTTCATTTTTTTTTTTTTTTTTTTTTTTTTTTTTTTTTTTTTTTTTAAAGGACCAAAGATAGATGTGTAAAATTTCACCACATCACTACAACTTTCTTTCCGGATAATTTTTTCATACTTTTCATACTTTCAGAAATAATGGTAATAGTGAAAGTAGTAAACACACGAAAAATAAACTCAAAAATATACAATATTTACTTTCACTCCAATTGCATTGTGCAATTTCCCGACCTAACCATATATAATGAATTACGCACGCGAACACAGGTAATGTAAGGAAACACACTCTGCCTATAGCAATTAACCAACCACGGATTCTAATCTACAGGGTAGGCTAAGGTTTAAGGTGTAACGAAACATTTTAAACATAGGTGTAAGAAACGAAAGGAATGGCTCTGAGGGTTTTTCTAGGGGTATCTTACTCTTAAAATGAGAGTAACAAAAGGGTTTATACGGGGGTTAACTAACCAGTGTAGTTAGTTAATAACACATAACATATAAAGGCTATTTGGTGTAATCCTAGAATTTTACCAATTTAGACAAGTCATTCCAATTATATAAATAATACTCATTATGGTGGTCTCGAATAGTATACAAGCCAAGTTCTAAAGTTTACAAGTCACCGGCACACTCATAGATTTGTGAATTTTGGAAAAATCACAATTTTTGAAAATAACGTCTTGTGTGCAGTTATGCAACTTAGATCTTAAACAAAAACATGCTAAAAAATTTTAAGTTTGATATATTAAGCACATTTTAAGCATAATTTTTGAAAAAGTTTAGGACAAGTAATTGTTAAGTGTTCTAATTCTCCTATCCCCCCACTTAAGTTAAACAACGTCCTCGTTGTTTGTATAAAAGGTTAAAAACTGGAAAATAAAAAGAATTAGAACAGAAAAACTCCCCTGAGATTTGCTCGGTATGATCCTCCATTAGTGTAAGAGCAAAAATCAACTTCTTGTGGATTAGAACGTTAAAGCTTCATACTTGATTTATCCACAGAAAATCCAGGAAACTATAATACCACCAACACTTTAAAACACACCTAAGATAAGAAAGGTTCAACTTGCATAATACATTAGTAGTTAGGAAAAATAAAACTAAAAAATTAAAACTGAAAATCATCAGGTCAGTCGATGCGCCGTATCTTATTGAAGAAGATACGCCGTATCGAGCCTGGAATAAATACGGATCAGAATAAAGACGCGCCGCATCCTTAACCAGGGATGCGCCGCATTAAGATAAACTGATAAATAGTTTTAAAGTCGAAAAATAAAAAATGCAGAAAAATAAAATAAGATATGACCATTGCAGAGGATGCGTCGCATCTCAGGACTGAGATGCGCCGTATCTTCGTGCGGCCTGGACTGACTCGACTCAGAAAACAAAATGATAAATGATAAATCCGGGTTGTCTCCCGGTCAGCACTTGTCTTTATTCCAGAGTCTTCAAGTTAGACTCACGTTCAGCTCTTTAGTATCGATCATTGAAGGAGTCGGAAACATCACGCTCCTTCATCCCCAATTTAGTAATATTGAACACTCCTTGCTCGTCCTTAATTTCCACGCCGTTTTTCTTTAATATCTGTATAAACAAAGTCCTGTCCCTTTCGGGCAGAGATGACAAAATGATAGACGGGAAATTCTTATTATTATGTAGGCACAAATAAGCAAGGTGGGGTGGTAGTTCAATAAACACATCATGATTCAAATTCGTTTTCTCAACTATTTTCCTACGTTTATTAATTACTACACAATCATACCACTCATCATCAGAATCACTAACAACATCGCGTCTAAGTTCGGTAGGTACATTAAGGTCAATGAATTCCTCAAAGTCTTCATGATTAGGATTAGCTGAGTTGTTTTGAATCAATGTTTCTCCCATAAGTCTAGCTTCAAGATCGAGGTCCATACGCTCTCTTAATCCTAGCACATAAACACCTCTAATTATGCTTTTAACTGGATCTTGGCACTTATAGACTAGTTTATTATTCCCTACCCTTAATGAAATTTTTCTCTTAAACACATCAATCTTAGCATGGGCAGTAGACAAGAAAGGTCTTCCGAGGATTAAAGGAATCTTAACATCCTCGGGCATGTCTAGTATAATAAAGTCCACGGGAAAAATAAACTGCTCAATTTTAACTAGCACATTATTAGCAATCCCTTCAGGTCGTTTTACTGTTTTATCAGCCAATTCAATAAGTAATTTAGTTGGTGCTAATTTTCCTAGTCCTAGGGTAGCGAATGTCTTAAGAGGCATAACACTAACACTAGCTCCTAAGTCAGCCAACACATTATTGAAAGATATATTATTAATAGAACAAGGTAGAGTAAAACTTCCTGGGTCTCTTTCTTTATGAGGCAAGGCATTTGAATCGGTTGCAGGGCTCTCTTCTTTCATTGTTGCCTTGATCTCCTCTTCAATTTTTGTCTTCTCTTTTAGTAGTCTCCTTAAGCTGATTGAAGAGTTAAAGAAAAATTCGGGTCTTGCACCATCATTACCATTCATCGATCTTCTAGGTATATTAGGAGTGACTTCTTCAGTGGTGCTTATGGCCTTGACATGATCCCTTGGGTTGGTTTCAGTTGAGCTCGGTAAACTTCCATATCCCCTTTCTTGAAGAACTTTGCTCATTTGACCAATTTGTTGTTCCAATGCTTTGATCGAAGCTCCTTGATTTCTTGTAGTAGTGTCCGTTGAAGCTCTAATTTCCTTGATCATAGCAGTATTCTCTTCATGTCTTTTAGCAGCATCGGCCATAATTTGCTTTAAAGTATCATCTAAAGTCTGCCTCCTCTCTTGATAACCGGGATTGAAGTTGTTCTTTTGATAGAATCCCGGACTAGCTTCCCTAAATCTTGCTGAAGGTCGGAATGGTTGTCCAAATTGGGTGTAATAAGCTTCTTCAAACGTCTCACTTTCATTCTTGTTCGGGCAATCTTTAGTGTAGTGAGGTCCTTCGCATTTTTCACATCCAACTTGGGCAGCATATGCTCTTTCATCTCGCTTCTTCATCTCTCTACTAATTTTATCCAATTGAGCTTGAATAGCAGCAATTCCATCAAAATTAGTGCTGCTCTTAGATCTAGTAGAGGTCCCATCGTGCCATTTCTGAGAATGATCAGCAGCTTCTTGGATCGCTTTCCTAGCATTAGTTGCACTCATCTGAGGTACAGCTCCCTTAGCATCCAAAATCTGTCTAGTAGGCACGTCCAATCCCTGATAAAACAATATTATTTCCTGCATAGGGGTTAGATAGTGTTGAGGACATTTTATCAATAAATCTTTAAATCGTTCCCAAGCTTGATAAAGGGTTTCATCAGGCTCTTGCTTGAAACTATTGATAGCCTCCATCTTCTTGGCAGTCTTAGCAGGTGGACAATATCTCTTCAGGAATTTGCTCTTCAAACCTTCCCACGTAGTGATTGAACTAGCAGGTTCATTCCTTAGCCACTTGTTAGCAGCTCCTTTTAGTGAGATTGGGAAGATTCTTAGCATGAGTTGATCGGTATTGACACTTTCTGTAGTAAACAAATCTGCAATCTCCAGGACCTTTTCAACATGCTCATTAGCATCCTCTTGTTCCGTCCCACTGAAAGCATTCTCTCTGAGCTCTTTGAGAAATTGTCCCTTCAACTCAAATTTTGACTTGTCATCAAACTTAGGTCTAGCAACCCCTGAAGTGTAATCAGCACGGGTATTGTTCATGTATTCCTCCATAGTAGTGTTTTCGCCCATTATTTCTGTTTCAACTTCCTCTTTTTCTTCAGAAAAGTAATCAAGCTCGAGTGAACTTGAAAGATCAAAGCTTCTTGTGTTGAAAAGCCTTTTAAGCGAATGTAGGGCTCGTTCAGGATCTTCGAAAGGTTGAATCAAGTTCCTCGTAGAACTCCTGGTCATGCACTTCCTGAAATCAATCACAAAAGCATCAGTAGGGTATGCTCGAGAAAGTAATATATCAGATAATTAATAACGAAAACGAAATACGAAAAATTAAAGTTACTGATATCTGCAGACGATGCGCCGTATCCAAAGAGTTGGATACGCCGTATCTTATGATCGTTAAAATTAAATCAGACTTTATTCAGAAAATAGATACGCCGCTTAGAATTTATGAATGCGCCGTATCGAATTAATCAATCAAAAATCAATTTATCTAATTAAAATTAAATGCGTCGTATTAACGAAAGTTAATGCGCCGTATTTTCGTTACGTTTAAAAATAAAAGATTTTTGATTCAGTAAGATGCGCCGTATCGACGGAAATCGATACGCCGTATTTTGTTTAATAATTCGCAAACTGTTTTTAATTAAAATAATAGATACGCCGTATCTGCGAAAGCAGATGCGTCGTATGGCGTTAACGTTTAGAAAAAAATTTTTTTATCAAAACAGATACGCCGTATCTACAAAAGCAGATGCGTCGTATTACTTTATCGCTTAGAAAAATTTTCTTATTAAAAACAGATACGCCGTATCTTGGGGAAAAGATGCGTCGTATCGAATTAATTAAACGCGTTGTATTAAAAAAAAAAAAAAAATTAAACGCAATACGCCGTATCTGAGAGATCAGATGCGCCGTATCGTTTGATTTAGCACAGTACAACGATAGCAGAACACACAAAAAAAAACGAAAAATAAAACAAAAATTAAACACACGAAACAAAAATAAAACACACAAAAATAAAAACAAAAGCAAACAAATAACACACAATACAACAAATATGCAAAATAGTACAATGATGCAATTAATCTAATAAAAAGAAAAATAACCTAATTAAAATACTAATCAAATTAACAGATAATAACAATTCACTCCCCGGCAGCGGCGCCAAAAACTTGATGGAGCGTGATGTGTCGTTGCGGTTTAGCAGTTTTAATGCCTACTCAAGTTTTAAATTTATATTTAGCCGACTTATCAATAACACACACACTTAACGAGCAGTGTACCCGGTCAGTATGAAGATAATGGTAAGTAGAGTGTCGATCACTAAGAGTGGAACGTATAATCTCGTTAATCTAATCAGTATTTTAATATCCTAACGCAAGGGGGTTTCAGCCTGAGAGACTGGCACAGTTTTGTTTGCAATTAAATAGTAAAATAAACAGATAGGCACAAATCAGCAAGTAGCACACACGTACACAGATAGATACTAGAGACAATAAGAGGGCTGTCCTTATGATTAAGTAGATTGTCACTTGTTTTATTGATAGCTTTATATGAAGTGTATGTAATTAACCCTTTCTCGTTGGTCCTATTCTTATCGGCGAGTAAACCCTTAATGACGACTTATGTCTAAAAGTTATTCCTAAGTGATCAATTTAGAAACAACCGTGGGAGCCACACCTTGTCCCGCAGTCGGGTGCCCGCAAGCCACTGATAAACACAGAGGTGGTCAATGCACTAATAAGTAGTAACCAAAGACATCAACATATAAACTTTAATTGATGGGAAAGCAAGTATTAAAGGGAGTGCAATCTTTCCGTTGTCACATTACACAAGCCACCAATCCTGATGAATTAAAGTTTGCTAAAACAATAAAACAAAACTACTTAATGAATTAAACTTATGCAGCACCTTCTTACAGCTCTTGTATCTTAGATTTGGGTGTGTCTTGTGCTGCCTTCTTGACTGAATTCGTCCTTCTCTTCTGTTCGGTCTTTAGGTTTTCGAACTTCCGAATCTCCTTAATGCGTCTGGTCTACGGGGTATTTATAGTTTGTGTCTGAGGGAAGATGCGGCGCATCTACTTAAGTAGATGCGGCGCATGTACTTAACTTCGCGTGGGGTCCAAGATTATAATATTCAGGAATATTCGTACACCGCCAGAAGATGCGGCGTAACTCCATGATTAGATGCGGCGCATGTCCTCTTGTATCTTGGATCGTATCTGGTGATATCTTGATAGAGATGCGGCGCATGTTGATAGTGAGATGCGGCGCATCTGGAGCAGATCAGTCTTGATCTTCTTCATTTCAGTAGACTCTTCACTTTATGCACGTTTTGCTCCATTATCAGTCCAAAATCGCCAAGTTTCACCAAATGCTTGTTTTTACCTGAGAATTACAAAAGTAAACGATTAAGTATCAATCCTCATACATAATATAGTAAAACAAGTCAAATTAATAGGATAAATGATAGTAATAAAATGTACTTATTTGAGTTCATCAAGTACCATTTCACTATATATAAACGAGAAATGTTTTATAACTTGACGATATGTCAAAAACGTATATATTGACAATAAATGGTATCTTTAAAAGTATCAAGTGGTATCGTTAACATAAGTATTTGCATGAGTTGAGTTACATCATTGCTTACATAAGTCATATCATTCATAATAGGTCGCGTTTAGAGGCCGAGTTCCATTTTCATCTTACTCATCATTATCATTGTGCTATCATACCAGGTGAGTTTTCATAGCCCCGTTTTTCAATTTATTATTTCATTTCAAATCCCACGGGGGAGAATACATTGCAACCATTTTTATATGCGAGCCCTAGTATCAAATTCCTTGTACATAGATTAAGTTACCTTGTTGCCATATGAAAGTCCCCTATATCATGAACCGTTAATTTACCTGTAAGCGAGAGTGAGTGGATAGATCTATCGAGGGTGACGCCTCCATCCGTGTTGGCTTTGACCAACAACCGATAGCGGATGCATTTCATGTCTTTTCATTTGAGTGTCTGGCAAAACACTCCCAGGGGCTCCAAAGAATTCAGTCACAGCGTCGGGGTCATGAGCTTAAGGCTATTGTACAATCATTTTTATGTGACTTATGTCATACACTTTATACTTGTGGCTATCGTATAACTTCATTTTATTAAACCTATGAACTCTCACCAACTTTATGTTGACCGTTTTTAGCAATGTATTTTCAGGTTATTAGCTATCATGTGGGCATGCATTGGACCATCTTGGAGTCGCGGGGTCGACTTGCATCACTTATTTTCACGCACTTATGTAACCGTTTGATCTACTATGGTTTTGTTTTTAAACTTGCAACATCATTTGGGACCTTTGTTTTGTAAACTCTGATTTTATTTATGATCAAACGTGTATTTTCAAAACGACACTTTAGGTCGTTCAATATATCCATTGTATGAGACGCCATGAAAGTCACACCAAGGTATTCAATTCCGCTGCCATTAACAGGTAAATTCAGGGTGTGACAGAGACGAGTCAAGAGCATTCCATAAGGCATTGCCATGTTACCTTGAACCGGAATATCGGCCATTCGCTTGGCGATATAGAATGCAAGGTTGAAAGGTTGACGGGTGGACACACTATACATCATGTAACATAGACAAACATTGATGTGATATCGATTTCCTACCGTGCTAATGACGTTGGCTCTTAAAACTTCTTCTAACTTCCTAAACTCGGGCTTGAGTTCATTTAGCTCCATAGCAAATGGATCTCTAGCCACTTGCTTACCTCGATGTACCCTAGTTGGGTTATTCCTAGGTAAGAAAAGATGTTCCCTAATGGTTTCTTTGTCGGTCAAGGGAGTGGTATATGGTGCCATTCTTTGAAGGTTTGATTCAAGAATAGTCAAAGACCATTTATCGGAGTAGACACATGTTCCATAATTTGGAACTCCTAAGACCTCACCAAATTGATCTAGGGGAATATTGAACAAGGTTCCATTGACACTAAAGTGAATGCTCATAAGACCATTGTCAGTTGAACTAAGACCTATGGTGGCATAAAACTCAAGAATGAACCTAGGTACTAGAGGCTCATCAATATCTAGGAGACTATCAAAATGAATTGCGGCTAATTGCTCGCGGAGATTGGTGTCTTCATAGAATGAGGGGTCTACTACCCTACCCTCATGGACGTAATGTTTTTCTAGTACCTTAAAGATGTTGACTTGGGCATCGGTTAGACCCTTGGTTTTGTGATGTTTGGGAAGGTAATCGAGAGTCTTTTTGTGATCGTAATTGGTTGCGGGAGGCATAGTTATCCTAGACACGAAAAATATATATAGTTTAGTTAAAATTATCAAAAGTATATATATATGTCTAGTGTGTGCCTACATGGGGACAATGTGGAGGTGCGGTTATCTCGACTCCTTTTGATGCATGAAAATTTATGTTTATGCAAGTTTTATGATAAAACGAGAGATAACCAAAACGCTCCTACTTCAATGTAGCTACGATTGAATGTACCCGAAAATACATATTAATTATGTATTCCCTTTAGCATTCAAGAGACATTATGCAAGTGATGCTCAAAACATAACGTTTTTTTTGTATTTGTATGAACAATGTCCTAAAACCATTTTTCCTAGTCGTGAGAAGATTTTAGCAAAAATTTCTTATGGGGTTTTTGATGAATAATGACAATGTACTACAAGATGCAATTCCTAACTATGAAAAACATGATTTGTTATGCAATTTAGTAAATATGCTCCATGATTTTTCAAGAATTATGCATAACCCCAAGTTTTGGTTTTGTGCATGAAATAGAAATCCTAGACGCAGATCAGGAATGCAAACATGTTAAGGATACTTACAGTGATGATTTGAGCACAATTTGGTTGAGAAAGATGGCCTAATTTGTGAGTTTGGTGAATTATGGGTCGTATTTCCAGTGGGTGATATGTTTTGGAGTGAATGATGAATAGTACAGGAGTTTATTTAATATAAAAACCTGGTCATCATGTGACGGATCCGGCGGATCCCAAACAAGGGTTCCGCCCTTGTTGTCGTTTGGATCCGCAGGATCAGAACACAAGGTTTGGCTTTTGCCGTGTTTTGGTTAATCTAAGGTTTGAGCTAATGTCTAATCTACTCACTAGGTTCCATTAATCCTAAGCCAAGTCTAAGATAATTGAAAGGTTCTCTCTTGAGAGGTTTTGTGAGGATGTCGGCAATGTTGTCCTCTGAGGAAACTTTCTCAATTGAGATGTTTCCCTTCTGAACATTGTCACGAAGGAAGTGATGACGTATCTCTATGTGTTTGGTTCTAGCGTGTTGGACTGGGTTTTTGCTAAGATCGATAGCTCCTTTGTTGTCACAAAGAATGGGGATGTCGTTGAGTACAATTCCGTAGTCGACGAGAGCTTGTTTCATCCACAGTGCTTGTTGGCAAGCTTTTCCTGCTGACACGTACTCGGCTTCAGTTGTTGATATGGCGAGAGCTGTTTGTTTCTTAGCAAACCATGAGGTGAGACAATGTCCTACAAAAGTACAAATACCACTAGTACTTTTCCTATCAACATAGTCACCGGCATGGTCTGAGTCAGCATACACTATGGTTTCTACACCTGTCCCTTTGGGATACCATAATACTAAATGTGTATTGCCTTTTATGTACCTAAATATCCGTTTAACGGCTTCAAGATGGGATGTTTTGGGATCTTCTTGAAAGCGTGCACATAGATAAACACTAAACATGATGTCCGGTCTACTAGCCGTTAGGTAGAGTAAACTACCAATCATCCCTCTGTATTTAGTGCTATCTACGGATTCACTTTCGTCATCCTTGGTTAGTTTGGTTTCGGAAGACATTGGTGTTTTCATGGGTTTTGAATCTTCAAGACCAAACTTCTTAAGCATATCCTTGATATACTTAGATTGGTTGAAGAATATCCCATCTTCTAATTGCTTTATTTGGAGACCTAAGAAAAAGTTTAGTTCCCCCATCATACTCATTTCAAACTCGTCATGCATGATTTTTGAGAAATCATCGCATAACTCTTGACAAGTTGAACCGAATATAATGTCATCCACATATATCTAGACGATGATAATATGTGATCCCTTTTTCTTGGTGAAGAGAGTGTTGTCTACTAGGCCCATGGTATACTTATGCTCAACTAGGAAGGTCTTAAGTCGATCATACCAAGCTTTTGGTGCTTGCTTAAGTCCGTATAATGCTTTCTTAAGTTTGTAGACATGATTAGGTTTTTCAAAATCGGCAAAGCCGGGAGGTTGTGCTACATATACTTCTTCATTTATGAAACCATTTAGAAAGACACTTTTGACATCCATTTGAAATAGTTTAAAGTCATATGCACATGCATATGCAAGTAATATCCTAATTGATTCAAGTCTAGCTACGGGTGCAAAAGTCTCATCATAATCTATACCCTCTTGTTGGTTATAACCTTGGGCTACTAACCTAGCTTTGTTTCTAGACACAATGCCATTTTCATCCATTTTATTTCTAAAAACCCATTTTGTACCTATTATGGTTTGGTTTTTAGGTTGTGGAACTAATGTCCAAACTTCATTCCTAACAAATTGATTTAATTCTTCTTGCATCGCAATGACCCAAGATTTATCTTTTATGGCTTCATTGACATTTTTAGGTTCTACTGTTGAAACAAAACAAAAGAAATTACTTTCATTTTGAGCTTTAGACTTTAATGTTCTTTCGTTAAGTTTTCCTATGACGTTTTCTAATGGATGACTTTTTGTTTCTTTGATATTGACTAAATCTCTTTTTACTGGTTCATCTTCTTTATCATTTTCAACATTTTCCTGATTTTCAACCATTTGGTTTTCAACTAAGTCATCATCTACCAAAGGTGATGTCTTAGAGGGAGGTGGACTTTCATCGAATGTTACATTCAATGATTCCTCGACTCTTGAGGTTTCTTTGTTCAAAACTATGTATGCTTTACTAGTTTGTGAGTATCCTAGAAATACACCTTCATACGACTTTGGGTCGAATTTGGTGAGATAATCCTTTGTGTTTAAAATGAAGCACTTGCTTGCAAACACTCTAAAGTATCCTAAAGTAGGCTTTTTGCCTCTGTATAGCTCATATGGAGTCTTTCCCAAGAATGGTCTAATTAGAACTCGGTTTAGAATATATGTAGATGTATCTACAGCGTGACACCAAAACTTTTGAGGTATGTTTTGTTCATTTAACATGGTTCTACTCATTTCTTGAATTGTCCTATTTTTGCGTTCAACCACACCGTTAGATTGAGGGGTTCGAGGAGCCGAGAAATTATGAGTTATGCCATTGGCATCACAAAAAGCTCCGAATTGGAATTCGTTGTCGAATTCACGACCATGGTCAGTTCTAATTGATACTATGTTACTTCCTATTTGATTTTGAATTTTCTTACTTAAGATTTCAAATTTATCAAATGCTTCATTTTTAGTTTGTAGAAACTTAGTCCATGTATACCTAGAGTAGTCATCTACTATTACCAAAGTATAGAAGTTTCCCCCATAACTTTGTATAGCGGATGGACCAAACAAATCCATGTGTAATAATTCTAGACACCTAGATGTAGACACCATGTTTTTAGCCTTATGGCTATTATGAACCTGTTTTCCTATTTTGCAAGCATCACAAAAGTGTTGGTCATATTTCAACTTGGGCAGGTTCCTAACGAGTTCCTTAGATGATAAGGATTGAATTAACCTCATATTGGCGTGACCTAAGCGTCGATGCCATAGAGTTGAGTTTTCGTCCAAGGAGGTAAGACAAAGCTTGTCTTTAGGTGTTTTTTCGAGTTTCATAACGTAAACGTTATTCTTCAAAACACCTTTTCCTACAGTTATGCCATCCTTAAGTAGTTTACTTCCATTTTCACTGAAAAGGACGTTATACTTTTTGCTGCATAATTGACTAATACTAAGCAGGTTAAATCCTAAGTTATCTACATGAGCAACATCATCAATAGTGAGAGAGTCATGAGAAATCGTACCTTTTTCGATGATTTTACTTTTAAGCTTGCTACCGAATGTGACATTACCTCCGTCATACACTTGGTAGTATGAGAAAAGGCTTTTGTTTCCCGTCATGTGCCTTGAGCACCTACTATCTTTGATCCATTCATCAGGTTCTAGTTCAACTTTTAAGCACACCTAAGTTCAAGAAAAACTCAAGCGTTTGGTCCCCAATATCTCATGGGTCCGTTTGGGTTAAACATAACATTATCATGATTCATGTATGGAAATGGTGGACAAATGTTCCATGGCATGAAGTTGGGACCTTGAAAGTTTCTAGACATGTTTTGGTTCCAATTTCTTTGATAATGATGTTGCGAGTTAAAGTTACTCTTTGGAAAAGGGTGTTTGGGAAAACTAGTTTTGGGTGCCTGTTGAACCGTTTTAACTCTATACTCATTTCTAACTTGACCTTTTCCTATAGACACTGATGGTTTTTGTTTATTATCAGTAGTACTAGTACTAGGTTTTCTAGTAACTCTAACGAATTCAGTACGGTCAGTTTTTAGAACCTTTTGTTCACAACCTGTACCGGCGGATATTTTTGGCACAACTGGCGGATCCAAAACTTTGGATCTGTCGGATCCGTCAGCTTCTGACTTAGTTGGAACAATTTCTTTTTCTTTCACTGTTTGTTTCTCAAACTCACCTAAGCTTCCTAGTTTCATAAATCCTAGTCCAGTTTTATCATTAGGTAGTTTTTGTATCTTCATTATCTCATCTGCACAACTTATGTTTTTATCAAACTTTCTAAACTTAGAATTTTGTTTGATGAGTTCTTCCTGTGTTGACTTAAGTGTTTCTAGTTCTATCTTAAGCTCCTGACATGACACACATGTTTCTTTAACACTTTTACCCTTTTCAATTCTTATCTCCTTTTCTTTTAACCAATGAACTTCGTTTTCTAAAAGTGTTGTTTTGGTTTTTAAGAATTTATTTTTGTTTATGATTTTAAGGGTAATTTCACACAGTTTGTTATATTCTATTTCTAAAGATTCATCATCTATAGAGGAGTATGATGAGTCAGAATGTACCTCTTCTGTGTCGTGAGCCATGAGAGCAATTTCGTCATTCTTAGGCTCATCATCATCTCCTTCACTATCACTCCAAGCTCCACTGACAAAGGCTCTTTGAGATTTGTTCTTTGGAGGCTTTGGACATTCACCTATCAAGTGACTAGAGTCTCCACACCTATAAAACTTCCTATCTATCTTTCCTTTTCTATCATGAGAGGATTTCTTTTCTTCATGAGGTGGTCTAACGAACTTTCCTCGTCTCCTGAAGAATTTCTTGAAATCTCTTACCGCCATGGCATATTCTTCATCTTCACTACTAGAACATGACTCTTCATCACTTGACTCTACTTTAGCTTTCAAGGCAATGGACTTCACTTTCTCCTTCTTGCCTTTAACTATTTATGAGTCTTTTTCCATCACCATTTCGTGAACTTTGAGGTTTCCTATGAGCTCATCCAGTGTCATACTTGAAAGATCCTTAGATTCTTCAATAGCTGTCACATTTGCTCTCCACTTCGGATGGAGTGCTCTTAGAAATTTCCTGACAAAATTCTTACTAGAAAAAGATTCATCAAGTGCTTTAAGAGATGTAATGATAGTATTAAACCTAGAAAAAGCACTATCAATGGTCTCATCTTCAGAGATAACAAATTGTTCATATTGTTGAACAAGAAGATCAATTTTGTTATCTTTGACTTGTGAGTTTCCTTGATGAGTGATGATTAGTGATTGCCAAATATCTTTAGCCGTTTTACTCATGAAAACTCTTTCATATTCCTTTTTAGGTAAGGCATTGTAAAGCATTATTTTGGCTTCATTATTTTTAGCAATCAACCTCTTTTGTTCATCACTATGACGAATAAAAGAGTTACCTATATCCCGACCACCTGAAATATCACTACTTATGGGTTTGTAATCACCCTCTACAATAATATACCACAGATCTATGTCCTTTGACTTCACATATGTCTCAAAGCGATTTTTCCAATATATGAAACACTTTGGTTCAAATAGTGGTGGTCTTTGCATAGATTGCCCTTCTTTAAAGTTTTCAAAATCCATGATCTTTTCAAGTTTTTAAAATACAATATATTTTGAAAATCTTGAGTAACACCGCTCTGGTACCAATTGTGGAAAACTAGAAGGGGGGTTGAATAGTTTTACCGTTTAAAATTAATTTGCTTTGTTACTTATTGTGATTTCAAAGTCAAGTAAACAATCAAGCACACAAACAAGAGATATTAGTAAATAAGTAAAGAGAGTAAAGATCAAACCACACAACACAGTTGTTTATAGTGGTTCGGCTACAAGGACTCTCTTCCTTGCCCTACTCCACTCCTCGAGCCTCTAACTCGAGAGTTTATCTTCACTAAGAAACTAGCTCCCTTCTAGGTGGAGAAAACCTTTACACGTCGCTTAATCTTTTTCCGGTACTAAGCTAAACACCGAGTTCTTTACAAGGGTACAACCACTCCCGTTTGGTTCTTTACAAGGGTACAACCACTCCCGTTCGGTTCTTTACAAGGGTACAACCACTCCCGTTCACTCTATGTGTTTTGAGGACTAAAACACTAACCGGACTCTACTGTATGAAT
This sequence comes from Artemisia tridentata subsp. tridentata, assembly GCA_021014915.2. Taxonomy (NCBI): domain Eukaryota; kingdom Viridiplantae; phylum Streptophyta; class Magnoliopsida; order Asterales; family Asteraceae; genus Artemisia; species Artemisia tridentata. The sequence continues at coordinate 360,506,342 of CP139504.1, forward strand.
GATACTAACTATGATGTGTGACTAATACAAGAACACACAGACTCTATGTTAGAAGGAAGATAACAGACTGTTACTCCTTATATGTTGAGATCTTCTTTGCTACAAAAGGAAAGATCTATAAAATGTTAGTAAGCTAAGGTTTAGTGATATGCAAATGAATGAGTATGTATTTTAAGCTGTATGAGTGATGAAATGGCCAAATGATCAGCTTGCTATTTATAGGCAAAGCTGATCAACAGGCGGCGGATCCGGCGGATCCCTAAATATGAATCCGTCCGTGTATCCAAGTGGATCCGTCGTGTCAGGCCAGCTAAGAGATCTTCAAATCTTTCCAAATCTTGTCATATCTTTCCATATCTTCAAATGTCAACTCTTTGGCTTGAAGATCTAAACAAAATATCACAAAATCTTACCAAGATTGTGTACATGATGCATGCCATGATGTCATCCTAATATTTAACTAATAAAGTTTCCATTTTAAAAAATAAACATGTAAACTTGTATATGTTATTCCTAGTGAACTTTGTAATGTAAAATGTGTTTGTAAAATGCTTATCACTATAAATGTAAAAGACTTAATCTTATTTATGTTTTGCTTAAAGATAAACTTTGTAATTGTCATTAACAAAACTAAGCAAAGATCGTAAAATATAAATAACGTTTTTAGGACGATATTTGTATTAACAAGGTATTCTAAATTTTTATGTTGATTCAAGTAAAAAGTTATACGTAGATTGTTCTCAAGTAAATGTCAAAATAATTAGTTTGAGTTTATTGAATAATATTGACCTGCAAAATAATGGGTTGTCATACATATATTTTTCTTTTAAATCTCTAGATTTAATAAAAAGGAAATATGACAAATCAATCTTTGATAGAAAAAAATTATCTATACATTAACCCAACCTAAACCCTAACTTGTTCCCTAAGTTTTGCACTCTATATAAACAAAGTCAAGGGTTCATTGTTAGATAACTTTTGTGCACGCACAATACCCTAGAAATTGTTTTCTCCTCTATCTTTTGTTATTCGGCCGAAACCTTAAACCTTTGGGGTGTTCGACTTTTGTTTTTCTAAAACAAATTGTTTTGTGTTTTCTAAACTAGCATTTACTTTAATTTGGTATTAGTACGTGTGTACAAGAACGTGGTGTAAACACACTATTGTTTACATCTTGGATTGAATTGAAAACGGTAAGGGTCAATTCGTTAATCCATATAAACCCTAATTAGGGTTCTTAAATTAATTTCTAGCTTGGAATTGCAAAAGGTACGCATACTATTTAATATTCGGTTAGTTAATTGCAATTATATGTTCCTACGCTTCCGGAATACTTTGATGCTTATGTGTTTAATTATGATATGTCATGTAATTAAATTCCAAAATTGGCATCACGAGCCTTGTATTAATATGTAATTAATTACCAAAACACATAAAAAAAATGAATCTTGAATTATATTTAATTATATGTGTCGAATTTTCGGGTTTATATAATTCGAAACCCTAAATTGGGAGGGGGGGGGGTTGCCCTTATTTAATAAAAAAAATTTGTTTTGTTTATTAATTGAATTAGAAACCCTAGGATTGCATTATATAATTACGTGTTAATTGTATGCGATCTTATGACAACGTGTAATAATTGTTATGTAGAATCCATGACGAAACATGCATGTTTGTCATGGATTATTGTCTATATGAATTAATTGTTAAGTTTTTCACATGTATTTAATTGATAAATCTTGAATTGGGGAAGACCTCAATATAATTAATTAATCAATTATGTGCAATATGACATATTTTTATCTATGGTTAATTTACGCAATCGATACGTCGATGCATGTGGTGCACTTGCCTTTATAAGTGAGAGCCATAGTTAATATATGCATTATTTAACCTAGAATTGATTATTAATAGGTTTTATCGAATTAGTTTGCATGTGGCTAATTGTTTACATATATTAATTGTTAAGTTATGTGCGCATTATTTAGATGTTTATTTTTTTATTATTACTTGTTTTGTTTATTTTGTTTGACATGTTATAAGCAAAAAGGGTAATTTTGAATAGAAAAATAAACCGGATTAAATAATGGTGAAACTTGATTATGTATAAATTGTAATCCTGTAAAGTCTCATGTGCCGAAAGTGGTTCGCTTCGCACGGTAATTCGCTCCCAGGCAAGACTAGCAAGTTTTATAATTTATGACATGTTTTTAAGAGTCAAAACTATAGCTTTTAGTTGATTGATGAGTTTTTTACCAAATAGTAAGAAAGGCTCACCCAACTTGACAAACTGTGTGAGGGGTATAAGGAGGGTACGCATTAAATTGTGTCCTTAAAGAAATGGGGTTTTAATGGCTTTAAGCTAACCTTTGTTTTTCCTCTCCTTTGTGCGTCAAATTGGAGCTACCTAGTAAGACTATTTTATATGTACAAAATCACCTTAAGGGTGAATTGACCTCAATTTCACGCGCCACTTTGTGGCAATTATCCGAATAACTTGGGTCTTTTGACTCATGCAGTAGTACGATATAGTGGGCGATAATCGTAGGTAATTCTTTGATTGGTTCATCCAATACCTCAATTAAACTTGGTTAATTTGATCTTACTGAAATTGGTTAATAAAAAGTTTTTATTAAAACCTATGTTATGAAGTTGTATGCATGCTTCTTCATACATAATTTTTGATTATACACATCAAAAACTAGTACCCTTAAAATTTAAGTTTATGTCATCTAATTAAAAGAACACTTGAAGTTGCAATTTACGTTATGTGAGAGCTTAGCTAGATTGCAATGGAAAGGTAAATCTTCATGTTGTGTGAGAGCTCAACTGGACACATTTACTGTTTTCTAAATTAGACAACTTAATTGAGTTAGTTAGTGAGACCTATGACTCAAGGCATAAGATGGGGATGAAACATGCTTACATTGCAACTAGATTTGGCAATTGTAAATCCCATAATGATCTAGGAATTGAAAAATGTTTGTCAATTATTGTTCGACAATTACCTTGTTGAATACTTTCATTACTAGCAGATCAACTGATGTAATGGAACTATGTCAATTAGGATCCTAGCTTTAAGGAAATTTTATGGTTTATATGAATATTAACCAACGGGTATTTAATTTTCTTAAAAATTTTATTATCGAAAATACTAAAATTGAATTTTGTTAATTCGTTTGAATGTATTAATGCAACGTTAAACCGTAAACGTAGTTTGGGCTTTGATAAATTGATTTAGTTATGTTTTCAAACAAATGTTTGATTAAGAAAAATTTACTTAAAAGACAAACAAAGTCTCCTTTCCATGAAAGAAGAGTGAGACACAATCCTATTCCTTTTCATGAATGAAAAAGGTATAATAGGAACATTAGAATTGTCTAAATTCTAATATAACTCATAGCAAACTTTAATAGTTAAGAGAATTGCACATTTTCCATATAGATTTCATTACCCTCATTCGGTGATTAAATTCTTTCGTAACAAATATGATATTTGGTTAACAGGAAAATATGTATGACACTTTATGAGTTATTAAAATTATAAGCTAGACTAATTACCGCTAAAATGGTAAAAGACAAACTAGTATATGTATCTAGTTGTTTTGCTTTAACCATTTATAGGTGCTACATACCATTGTAGGGATGGTAGACCTATTAAGGAAGAAATTGCATGCTTAATTTTCAAGTTAATAGCATTGATGGATAGTGCATCATCTACGTAGTAGAATACACTCTTTTAATACTTAAGTAATTGTTATGTATGGGCTTTCAAAGGTGTAGGAAAGTTAAAAACACACTATTTGTTTTCACTGGTTATGAAACACTTATAATGTTGTCAAATCCAGTGGGAGCATTGTGTGTATTAATGAATATGGAATTATTGTAATGTTTTATAATTCAGTGGGAGCTACAAGCTTTGTCATCTTGGTAGTAACCCAGATTATCTCTAGAATGTCTCAAGATAATTACTTTCAAATTGTAGACACTTATGCTTTTTAAGGATAGTCATGTATGTTTCCTTACTAGAAAATGAAGTGGTTCTACATCTACTAATTATGCTAATATCTATGACACAATCATATTGATCACATAAACAAACGTGTGTCGTGCTGTTTATATGCTACATGATGTTGTTCCATGCACAAGTGGGAGAAATCTTTATTGTGTGCAAGGTACAACACATAAGAATATGATTTAAAGGATTCTCTTGACTGCAAGGTAAGAGACTAACGTTCTAATATGACTTATACACATCTAATCCAAGAAACACTTGGTGTTGCAATTTATGTTATGTGAGAGCTTAGCTAGATTGCAATAACAATGTAAATTTTCATGTTACGTGAGACCGTATCTGGAAAATTTGCATTTTCTAAGTTAGACACCTATTAGAACATGTGTCGATATGATAACAAGACTACTTCAATTTGAATATTTATGAATTCTTGGAATGACATAAATGAATGAAGTAATCTAATACTGCTTCAATCTGAAAATTTATGTATTCCTGGAATGACATAAATAAATAAAGAAATAATGTAGTTCTACATTATTGTGAAGAAATAAATTAACTTGAAATTACTAATGAAACTAAATTGGTTGTGTTCATGAATACTTTAGTTAAACATGTTTATGTTTTATTGTAAAGTTATAAACATAAAGTCTTTTAATTGTTACAAGACTTATAATAAAGTAAGACGTTAACTTGTTATATTTTTTAATTAAGACATATACAAGAAGTCATTGAGTTGATCAATGATTTATAACGTATAGTGGAATTATAACAGTTTATGTCTTTTTGTTGAGACATGGACATGAAGTGACTTGGTCAAAAAGTACTTGTGTTATAAAGCATGCAATTGGCTTGGAAATTCTATTATATCATTAAATTAACTTAGTTGGTAAATAGGTAAGCCAAAAGATATATGTTTATCTTACATATTGTTATATTGTCTCACAATATTAGTTCTAATGAAATACCACATGTTTATGGTATGTTCAGTTAGGAAAATCAAACTCTTGTTATATTGTTTGATTCAAGATAACTATATTTTCTTTCTTCCAAAAGATATCAAGGTTAGAAAATTGAGTATGGATTGAATATACTCAATAAGACTCCAACCTAGAAGATTAATAAGACACCATTATATTATGGAATGAAATAAATTACATTAAGTCTTAAAATGAAGTTCTGAATTTGTTAAACTTCTGTTGAAGTAAGTTATTAACAAACTGATGTCAGGAATTGTCATTGTGTTTTGTAATATTCCAAAAGAGAACATTGTATTGTTGCTCTATTTGCTGAGTATTTATAGATAATCTATAAATTACAAAAGGCAAGTGAGAGGTTTTTATATCTTGTAAAGATAAAATTACAAAATACAAAATCTTCTAAAATACACTAGTAAATATCATAATGAGGTGTAACACCCAAAAAATCTGGTTTAGCGGAAGCATACATGTTTGGGTGCTACTAAATTGTGTTGGGTATTACAACACAAGGTACAAAGAACGGTTTTACCTCAACCGTTTAAAAGAAATTTTCATATTCAAAAGTGTTTTGTTTACAGCATTTCATAAACGGTGCGGAAATATAGGCCCATAAAAGAAATCAAGCGGTCCCAAATTCATCAGAGTCTTCTATTACCATGCCATGCCCTGCCAAAAGCCTCCACAACTGGGTTATCGTCTTAAACCTGAAAATACATGCTAAAAGTGTCAACACGAGGTTGGTGAGTTCATAGGTTTATTTTAAAGCAGTAAAGATAATGTGAGTTCAATAAGAGTTTTGTGATCATTGTGTCGCTCACAATGTCATGATAATAAAGTTTACCTTAAAGAAAAATTAGAGATGTGGACCGTGAGTAGGGTATGTGACCATTACAACGAATATAATGTCACACAAAATAAAATAGTCTATTACGCTAGCACTAAGTTCATGCAACCGAAGCTATAACAGTTTGCATGCTCTAGAAGCATGTTAAATATACAGGCCCGACAAGTGTTTATCCCAGACACTTGTGTTACGACATGGTATATGTTCGTCTGCCTATCCGGTCAATCCGAACAGGGACGTTACTCCCAATAGATCTATTTATAACATTCGCGCTTCCCAGTAGAAATTGACGGTTCATGAGATTGGGCAAATTGGGACATACTAGGGCTTAGGCTAATTTGGTCCGTAATAGTTTGATAAAAATAGTGTTGGTCCATAAAATAGTTTTGCGTGTTTCTCACCCCAATTGTAAAACATGTGTAAATAGAGTGGGGCTATAAACTCACATGCATATCAGTCCATCACATACCGCCTTCAAAAAACCAAATCAAATATTTCAACCAAACAGTTAAATATTGAGTAAACAGTTCTCATATTCCAAATAAACAGTCATTGAGTTTATTTAAAACGAGCATGTATTCTCCCCCAAAAACAGTTTAAAAACCAGTAAAAGTAGGGGCCATGAACTCACCTCAGCATGCAGCAACGCAAAATATCACAATGGTCACAACTGGCATCAAGAGCAAAACACAATGATATCGAGGGTACAGGCACAACCTAATATATATATAGTTATCTCAGAATACGTCTCGAAAAGTAAAGAGTTTTAAAAAGATAAGCGTCTTAGTTTTTGTGGATTACTCGTATCAAAGTTTGTAAAAAGTTTTATGTTAACGTTTCGTGTGGTGGTAAGACAACCTAGACTCAGGAATACTCACGCCAAATAGGAATAGAAATCGACACTGTGGAGAAAAGTACAGACGAGAACTTGAGTCGATAAAGGAATGACAAAAGAAGCCAAGGAAAATAGCGACAAAGAAAACGTCAATAAAACAAGTCAATTAGTACGTTTCGGTATTTACCCAATAATCCTCAATAGTTTGGAAATAATCAATAAAGTTTTGGAAAGGTACTTTAAGTTTTATAAGAAAACTCAAATTAGTATACCACATGGTAAAAGTTTACAAGTTACTACAAACTATGAGTTTCGATTATTGTCGGGTTTTATAATAAAAGAGTTTTTAGATTAAAGGCATAAGTATAGAAATTTTATAAATCTTCGGATTGACTCGTTTTGCTAACTCTTCTTTATGGCTTGCTGAGATATTATGGTTGATTAAAGTAAAACATATACTGACAATATGTTACATTTTGAGTTTGCTGGTTGTCGGATAGGGAAGGGTTTATTTTTATAATTTCAATTCTTAATCTGAACTTGAAAAATAAATCCATGATCCTTGGTCCTTGATAGTCATTTAAGACTATCTTTGTTCTCTCAATCTGATGTCTCTTCCTTGTTTGTATATATGCATTTAAGTGATCTCTCTTAGGATGCTATTCCAGCCTTTCCTTTTGCCAGAGTTACGAGCAATTATATTATTTACATCAATGAACCATACTGACAATTATGATCCATATGCTTCCTTCTATTGAACAAGGAATTAGATAACACATGCATACGCGCAAACATGCACACCTCTGTACACACATGGATATATGTGTATGAGTGGACTGTGTTAGAACCAGTTTTGTCATAGCATGTACTTCGTGCAGGTGGATTCTTAGTTATCCTAGATCTAATTATTCTTGTAGGTTTGATGATTAGTTGCTCAGGAGAAATTTTTATGTATTGCTTATATGTTTTTCATATAATACACCTTTTCTATCTGGAAGGTCCGAATGATTTACAACAAGGACAAGGAGGATATGTTATGTGTTGAGAAAACATTATGGCATCCCACAGAGGTAGAAACAGTACCCTATGTCATTGAATAGAAGTCCAGCATTTTGTTACTCTAGACTACTAAAAGGAAGGTATAGCACCCTCAAAACAAACAAACACCTTTTGGTTTCGTGACTGATAAACCGGGACCAAGACTCACCCTATATGGGTGGTCATGTTGAACCGAGACCAGGTGGCCTCACACACCCTTGGTATCGTGGCTGATAAACCGGGCCGACACATACACGTGAGTACAACAAACAAACACACCTTATTAGAACCAACGCACCCTTGAACAAATTATTATACTCGACAAAAAGTAAAATAGAACACCCTTCGTGGGTGCCTTGATGATCCGACAGTTACACCAAGCACACTGTCACACCCAGCTAAGAGCAGAAACACGAGGTGCAACGAAAATGTAACATCGCATAAGGTAGTAGAACAACACCATAATTGATTTAGGAAATAAGTTACAATTGCTACAATAAGATTTTTAATACAAAACTAGATAATGAAAACACAAGTCTTAATCTTATCAAATTTAAGTCTTTAGAAAAAGGTCTTGGCCAAATCACTCGGTCTTTAATATGAGAACAATGTATGACTTCAATATGCACGTTCCTTCAAAATACAACCATCGATCACCTGAAAATGATACTCTAAAATGTCAACATAAAGTTGGTGAGTTCGTAGGTTTAAAGTAAATAAAACCAGATTTACCGTGCATGATATATAAATAGGACAAGTGTGCAAGTAATAATAATAAAGCGTAGGGCAAGCAGTTATATCATAATCATTGGGCTAATCAGGTAGCCACCCATCGGGCTAATCAGGTAACCAACCATCGGGCTAATCCGGTAATCACCCATATAAACCACCACACTCTTCATCTACAAATCTTCATCTCCGAAATATAGTGTTCTTCCATTTATAAGATGATTATTGTTCTACACAAAAAGCCACTAGTGCACCTAACGCAATTATATACACACAACATTGTCCCAAAAGTTCTAAAGCAAACATTTAAGCACGGCATAAAACTTGAAATAACTTTGAGTATCATTTTCCCCCAAGGAAAAGTATAAGTAAAATGGGGCCACGAAAACTCACCTTGAAGCGGACGAGACAAGGTGACAAGTCCAAGCATTAATCTTAAAAATCAATGCAAATGAAAGAACACTCGGAAACACAACTACATCTCCTTCGAACGATCTACCTGAATTAAGAATTGCTTATTATAAAAGAGTCTAATATCTTTAGATGTCATAACTGATTATTGAATGCTTATAGTTATTCATTATTTGTGATTAGGGTTTCACCACTGAAGTTAGGTTAACATATGTTTAAGAGTATCCGTATTAATGTTACAAATGTAATTTAGGTCAAAACACATTAAATGGGGTTAGGTTACACTAAATCCTTAACTTATAACATAGTTCAGATTTTATCTTATTCTGGTCCCGATATTTATGAATTTTACACCATACTTAAGTGTCTACTGGGAATCTCAAATATTTATCATAGATACCTATACATGTTGGAAACTTAGTGTAATTTTCTCATATTTTATTTTAAAGTGATAGTACCATTTCAAAAATCATTTTCCTAAACCTGCCCAGAAAGATAACTGCACAGACACCCAGAAAGTTTGCATTTTCTTACCCCATTAGAACCCTTCAGAAAAATCTATAAAAATTCCAGTAAGTCTCATACATCCTAAATATTCTACCTGTAAAAGGAGACCTCCTAATTCCTCACTGTTTTGAAATTTTAATTCAAAAACACTAGCTGAATTTCCAGACTCCTAAACTCAGGATTGACATCTAATGTTCTAAAAATCAAAAAGTCGCCTACCCGATCTCCAAAAATTATGAAATTTTATATACAGATAGTACACAACCTGAACTTAGTTTTAAATTCAAAAATCTTGCAAAAACACATTGTCATCATCAATTTAGACCCTTTTAAACCCGACCCAATTTCTGGACAGCATGCAGTTGAGACAGAAAACAATTCCCTAACCCTTTTCAAGACTGATCCACACCCACTCCTTTATAGGTTTCATTCACGTACTTCACACACGTTATACAGCCTTTAAGTCCATACATACGACACACACACTAACACATAACAACAACCCTTGTTGTCGACTCACACATGATACAAATACACAGATGTAACGAACCACAAGTCACATAAAATCACACCACAACCTAGCCCTCTTCCACTCTAATTGACCCATATTAATTTCCTAGGGTTTCCAGATTTTAGCACCATATTAATATACAATTATATCAGATTTTTAGGGCTTGTTAAAGGTTATATACTAGTCGACATAGGGCTGAAACAAAGACACTAAAACAGTCCACAAAATGCAACACACAACATACTCAAACGCCTTCGTACACACTCACTTAAACACACACGTATTCAGCCCTTTTGAACAACACACACATGTAGCTTTATAAATCAACATGTCACGTAACTCACACCAAAAAATCAAACCCTTTATCACTTAACAAACATGCATGCGACCAGATTCATTGTTTAGAGTTATACCAGATTTTTAGCAACATTAAAATGGATATATTCAGGTTTACTCAACCAGATTAAACGCATGAAAACAACTGTTATGAGAGGTCCAAAATAGAAAATGGGTCGACGCATGAAGTATACTTGTTTCGAGATTTAATGAGGCGCGATTATATCTATCATATTCAGTTTTAACAAGGCCACAACAGAAGTGAAAAACACCATATTTAAACAGGTCGTACAACACATTTTATCATCAGTTTATATATATATATATATATATATATATATATATATATATATATATATATATATATATATATATATATATATATATATATATATATATATATATATAATATATATATATATGGTCGTACAACACATTTTATCATCAGTTTATATATATATATATATATATATATATCTACATTATATATAACAGGAGGCGTTACACGTAGATAATGCCACATAAATGCCACCTCAATGCCACATAATCATAAGTTGTCCACCTAAGCATATTTAATACAAATTCGGATTTATTTTTCTCAAAAAGTCATGGTGCAGGATTCGAACCTGCATCTTTGGGTTCAAATGTATACATCTCAACCAATGGAGCCAAGCCATTGATTGTGATCAAGAACCGAAAACAAAAAAAATAAACTAGACAAAAGAGATTAAGCTAAACACGGAGGGACTAATTGTGACATTATAGGGGAAATAAACATCAGGGGCATAACTAAACGCTATTGAGTCTCCTATCAATATTCCCTACCCTTCCCAAAAACCCTAAATCGACAGCTTCTGCTTCACGCTTCTGCTCTAGATCACACATGTAATTTCTTAAGGTGAAAACCTATATCCTACAAGGTATAGTCTTTATTTATGACTTGAGTTTTTTACTTTCAATCTTGCATTTAATTTTTGATCCAATATATGTCTGGAAAAAATTTTGATTTCAAAACTTTTTTGTTAGCAGACATGAGGTTTTGATGTTGGACAATGAGATTGCATGTAATGAGTCTGTTATCGAGGAAAGAGAACAAGGAATATAAGAAATTCATAATCAAATAGGTGAGGTAAAAAATTCAAAGAACTTTCTGTTTTGAGCAAGGAGATATGATTGGTAAGCATGATGTTCTTTCTCAGTTCATGTTTAGGTTATGCAGTTTAAATTTCATGTTTAGGTTATCATATGATGTTCTTTTTTAGTTCATGTTTAGGTTATGCAGTTTAATTTGTGAGACAGCTAGCAAAGCAGATACAATATCTGAAAGTGCGGGAAAGATGATAATGGTGCAACCCGAAAGTGTTAGTATCAGTCAACTGAAACCTACAGACAGTAGTAAAATAATTGAAGCTAAGGTATATCGAAAGTGGACAACAAGAAACGTACCAACAGGTTTTTGTTGTATACTGATTGACAAGGAGGTTAGTTACATACATTTGCACACTGAAAATGCATCTTTTCTTAACAGCTCACAAAGTCACAATAGAAAAAATTATAAGATACTTATTTCTTTTTGTTTTTTATGTGCAAACAAAAACTTTACAAATGACTCTGCATGTGCAAAGAGAATCTTGATACATCGCCAACTCTCGATATCCAGAGGCGAGGATATCAAGACCCCGAACTAGAGAGTACTAGGAACAGGATACGATTAGGTGATTTACTTAAAGTGAACCCGCAAAACTATTTGGTAATTACATAAACTTATCTTTCTAATACTACTACAAACATCCATTACTTGCTGCAAAATGGTTCGAATAGGATGTTAGATTCACAACTGATGCTGCCATACTGAAAATCAACATAATAAAACCATGGTACTATCAAAGATGTTCAGTGTGCGGGCGAAGGGTCATAAACAAACCTCCGGTACCCAAATGAAAAAACCACGGGCCTCAAGAAATTCCGGAATACAGGTAACATACTAACCACACTATACTTCATCATTTTGCCAATAAAAAACAACCCCTCCGTTAACAGCTAAACTATACTACTATAATATGATATTGTACTTGATGTAACAGTTATCAACCGAACCAAAGAAACTTTCCATAATCTGTGTTTGGAATTGGCTACAACGGGTGACCTTAACAAAAAAAAAGACTCAAGATAGCATGTGTACCTCTTCCTTTAGCCTAATATGATATGCATTTACTTTGACAGGAACTCCATGATTTGTCGACCTATATGTTAGATTGATTAGTCGTCACCAATTATTTGGTATAATAACAGGCAAGTGTGTTGGGTATTGGGTCAAAACTGGTATGTTTTTAAAGCACGTCAAAATGGGGTGGGTCCGGATGACTAATCTCAAATGCTCTAATCAAATTACTCTTAGGCCGATGTAAAAATGACTCAAGATAGCAGGTTTACCTCCTCCTTTAGCCTAAAGGAAATAAGGCATGTAATATTCACGATTATGGCTCATAATCAATCTTCAACAGACACTTGCCACTGTACTTAAGATATATAACAGTCAAAACTCAAAACTAAATTTTAATATAATGTTTTCTTTTACGGCACCGTTAATTCCTTCCATTCACAACCACATAAAATTAGGTATAACTGTACTACTAGATGCAGACTGTAGTTCGCGTATGATTTTAGACAAACACAGCTATTAAGAAAATTAAGCTTATTAACATTCAAAACAATGATTTACAACACTCTAACTGATAAGAGAACAAAATTAGAATGCTGCAATAGCCAAGTGGTGTTTTCTTTATGCTACTTTGTGTTATATACTTTTGTGATTTGATGAGCAGGTTGGCTGTTCAGAAATGGTGTCGAGTACTATGATTCGAATGCTGAGTACTCTTTCAACATTGCAAGAATTGTGTGTCCTAATAACCAGTTCACCCACTTGACCTAGCATCGCTTTGAATTTGTATTAGGTTGTGGAGTCAACGACACAGAATCTGTTCCACTTACCTTTGGGGATCGAATTGCTCTGGTATGATATATTTTATATTGTTTTAATCTCTCAACTATTGTGCCTGTATATGTTTATTCTCAATCTTTGACATAAAGGAGGAAAAGAATGCTATTATGAAGCTTCCTGCTGATGTTGGGGATGAAAATGGTGAAACAATTATAGATGAATAAAAAATTAGAATAAAACCCCTACCCAATCCGAAGAAGGCGGTTCTAAAATTGACCCAACTCTCGCTAGACGTGCCTATTAGCAACCGTGGATTGACTAGACGGTTGGTGATCTGGAAAAACTCATTATGTTTGATAAATCTTGAGCAGATTGTTACTCTTTATTTGTGAATGTATTGTTCTCAACTCTTTTGTTTCATGACAGGAACTCATCACATTTGGATTCATATATAGATCCAGTTTTCATGTCCCTAATCAAGGATTCAGATCAGTGACGCAAGGAACAATGGGAGAAAACAGCTCAATCACAAAATGGGTTTAACTTCGCTAAAGTTCTAGGGTTTGGTGGTCTTGGCGGGCCTCAGCTTTCAGCTTTCGAAGAATATTCACTCCATTCTAGATACCTTGCCAAAGCCAACTCTCTTAATATTGCAGAGATAGCAGAACTGAAGAATGTGTAAATACTTGCTAAGAATCTCATTATAGGTGCCAACATGGTACCGGTGTATTCGTTTTTATAACTTTGTGCTTATATTAACAACTTTACATAAGATGAGATTTGCATGCTGATTGTTGTGCATTTTATAACATTTTTTTTTGGTTTCAGGTACTGAGGAGGAGTAGATAGCGAAGGTCATCCAGTCATGGTTATAGTGGGAGCACATTTTCTTCTTCGGTGTCTCGATCTTTGAAAGATTTGTACTCTACGTAGTGAAGGTAATTGAAGTTATCAGTATCATGTTATGATTATTAACAAAGAAAATGTGAATGTGAATTGAGAACTTATGAAAACAGGGAACGGGCATTTCTTTGGAAAACCCGAAAAAATTGTTGTGCTTTTTTAGAAAAGAGAAATTGTTTTGTAGAATTTGGTGTATATTATACTCGTGGTGTATAGAATGTGTATCATCTCTCGAATGCTGAATTTCAGGAATTTGAGCCTGTATCCAGAAGGCCTATAGCATTGTCTACTTCCACTCTTCTGCGTCTTTACAAGTGTGAGTATACATTTTTTTCTCATTCTAAGCATACTATCTTCCTTTGTTGTGTAAAAGAATCCAGGAAATCACAACACAAAAGTAATGCAACAGTCAGCAAGCATGCAACTTGCATGACTAAAAGAGAAAACGCATAATCGGTCACACAAATCGTGCAGCTCGCGCCACCGCTTTAAATGAATGCAACAGCCGCTCTCAGAGGTAAACTGTCTTTATTCTTTTGTTTTAGAAGTAGATGCATTGAAAGTGGGTCGTTCGGCTTATTCATATACTCAAAACTTTCAATAAGAAAATCAGCTATTTGTCGTCTAATACTATTGGTTTATAAAAGGCTTTTTATAGTTTAGAATATGTAATCGATCTTCATAAAAACATAGATCAATATTATCATACTACATCTAATGTGAATTTCTGAATTCTTAGCACTTAAAACACCGTAATGTGAAGACAAAAGCCATTTGAAGGAAAGGCTACAAAGCTTGCAAAGAGGGTGAGTTCTGTGTTCATTAGCCAAACTTACTATAATTAATATTCTGAAAATGAGTTATGTTTTCTTTGAACATCCATCTAAAATGATTATCTAGACAGTTGAGAACTTGAGATAATGATCAAGTAATATGGTACTTGCAACTACATCTCAACTCTCCATTCTATTTAAACTTTCAGTACCTGAATCAATCTCTTTACTTTAATAGTCTTAACCTGAAGTTTAATACTATGTATAGTACTAAATTGGTTGTTATATCAGTTACATCTTAAGTTGGTTGCTATATCAGTTTGCGGGTCTCATGTATAATACTATCTGGTGATAACCACATATGCCTGAAACAATATAGTTTGACTTCTATGAAGTCAAACTAACCAGTTGAAATTTAAATAACACGTCTGAATTTCTGAATTCTTAGCACTTAAAACATATACTTTATGATGTGTAGGGGTATGAATTATGTTCATCACCATAAACCACATCCGTGCAGGGGACTGGCGTTTGACCAGCTAGATTTCGCGTACAACCTTCAAACCAGGACTGCCGCTATTAAAAGGTGTCCGTGCTAATTCTCCCGTTTCTATAATTTGTCATAGAGGGAAGTATGAGGATATTTGAAATGTATTATTTATTATTTACTTTCTAATTTGGAATAACAAGATTACAAGCGTCGAGAGTACATTATTTAGTTAAATGGCTAAGGCTTTTATGAGTTTCTTAGCAAGTAGTTGGGGTTTACATGTAGATAGGATTTTGATTAACATGATATACGCGAGTCAGTAGTTGTATATTCACATTAACCTAAATGATGCATCAATTGATATCATTAGTTCACTAACTAAGAGTGAGGCATGTGTTTAATGCATATAGTTAATCGTTGTGTATTGTATTATTTTCATATCTTAGATTCTAATGCCTTTAATCAAAAGGTACATAATTTAGATCTTTAAGAAACAATAAGAGGGTCATATTTACAGGCAGAGACAAGTAACCAGTTGAGATGAAGGTGGACAGCTTACAGTGGTTGTTTTCAATATTAGTAAATAATGTTTATGTCTGTGTTAGGAATCTATGTCTAAGTTGTTTCAAGTTAGTACTGTAAAAGAAACATTATTTGACAGCGTATAGTAGATGTTGAGGTCCATTTTAATCTTAAGCCCACTAAATCTCTAATTATAGCATATGTTAGACCAGCATATTTTGTCCTTGCTTCTTCTGAATCTTCTTCGAACTTGTCTGCGTACAAGTCAGGCCAATCTAATGTTATTTGACTTATGAAGGTTAGACTCGGGTTTCTTATTAGTTTAAGAACTCTGCTTGCCTTTTATCTATTTGTCATCAGTTTAGTGCCTTTTATCTATTTGTCATCAGTTTAGTACTAGAACAAGGGACAACAAAATCTTAAGCCCACTAAATCTCATTCATAAGTAAGTGTACGTCAAGTCAGGCCACTTATTAATTAATGGTGATTGACTTCTGAAGGTTAGACCCAGGTTTCTTATTAGTATAAAAACTTTGCTTGCCTTATCTATTTGTCATCAGTTTCGTGCTAGAACAATGGACAACAAGAACAGTCTTATTTGTTATTCTGTTATATAGTTAATTTCTATCTCAGTGACTGCAATTTTGTAAATATATGGTTGTATATCTTAAATAATTTCAAACCCCTAGCACAAGTCTCATGCATTGTTAGCCACATATATCATCAGGTGATTTCCCAAATTCAGTCTTGACATTTACATCATTTTCATCTTAATGTGCATTGCTATAAGTAGGAAGTGTTATAAATACGCTATATTGATATAGATTTTGGGTTTCATTTGAAGTTTAGTGCTATTAATATATCACTTTGATCATCAATGGCTCAATGCTCACTGGTGTTCTCTTTTCTATAGTAAGACGTGGGATCATAATTGTTAGTTTAAGTAGATTACTTTCATAAGCCAAAATTACCACTATATATGTTATTCATGATAGTTTGATTTGAAGTTTTTTAAGCTTAATATGTTCTATTAATAATTTGGTTAATATTTGTTAGTGAATTTTCTTTCTTAAGAGAGATGGTTAGTTTGCAACAAAAGTTAAGTACAATGTTATCAAGGGTGAGTAGCTTAGTTAGAAGAGTTTGGGGTTTGGAGTTGTAGAATCAAACGTGGACTTTGTTATGGGACTTTGAGCAACAAAATATGGTGCCCCTCTACCAAATAAGCCGCTGAGAAAATGTTTTATGAACAGATGCGGAGGTTCTACTGGATCAGTTTCTTTTTGGCCTTTTCTTCTTCCTTGGGGGTTCTTCATGCAAGTATTGGTGATGCTGACTCCTCATATAGGTACAACACTAATGCCACTTTCTATAGTATAATTTATAAGAGAGCCAAAGAACGAGGAGCAGAATGGAAGGATGATTAGTTTCTATGGTATGTTGCTTCTATTGGACCCGTAACTAATCGTAATAAAAAGATGATCATCTATGATTAGTTCTTTTTTTAGACCTGATCTATGGTCACTTTACTTCTTTCGTGACAAAATCCTCACATATAAGCTTTATTTCAATATAGAGTAAATTGTAAAACTGTCTTTTGTGGTTTTGTCCACGTCGCAGGCGGCGTCTTTAAAACTACGAAAGGATTACCTAAAATATTTTGTGTATGAGTGATGAGCTTTATGAACCATTATGGTTAGCTTTTTAAATCAAACTGATCATCGTCTTTGTATGCATGTATGCCAAAAAAATATAGTATAAAATTTTTTGTGATCCTGCAACTAATTTTTTTTTCTAACATGATTATGTGCAGGCTGATCAGGCCATTGCAATGTTTACTGATGCTACTTCGCTACTTGAAGAAGATGGCAAGGAAAATATAGACGTTTTGTAGGTGCTTACAGCCCAGTACTTTTGTGTGGTTCTTTTGCTTGGCGGCCCACTTTCTACTTAAAAAAATACTACACAATGTTCGACGGCATAATTCTGTTCTAACTATCTGTAGTTTTGAAACTTGGAATGCAGCTGGGTACACTGAGTTACATGTCTCTTGAGGCAGATGAAAACATAATGTGGACATCCATCAGAAGTATGGCCACTTGGTTGTATATTTTACCATATGGTATATTGGGCTTACTTATCACACAATACCAGTCGATATTCATAAGAAGCTTTCAATACCCGAGGTACCATTGCCACAAGCAATTAGCGGGTAGAGCTATTAGCCAATCCATCATTTTCTACAACTATGTGAACCGAGCTATTAGCCAAGAAGATTACAGAATTGGGTTAGGAAAAGGCCCATATGGAACTTGACAAGTAGGTTGTTCCAAACATCCTCTCTTGGTAAGGCCTGCAGTCAAACATTATATTTATTATTGGTAAAATGATTTTTTTATATGTTTAATCAGCTGAGTTCAACAAACTCGGTCCAGATTGTTGATAATTTGAGTTTTCATAGAGGTAAATTTAGGTTGATAATTTAAGTACAGGTCCAAATGGGTCACGTCATGTCGGGTTCACCCGAGTGACGATTATTTGTCCATTATCAATGATAAAAATCTAATCTCTATTCTATAAAAATATGTTTTCATTACCAAGTTACATTATATATGAATAATTTATGCATTACATACTTGTCTCTAATTTAAATCCAATAGCAGCTTTGATAGAAATACTAAACGTCCCGAGGTTCAGAGTCAAGGTAAAGCTATGTATATCTGTATTTGGAATTATTGATGCATCAACTGATGTGTTTGCAATTTCTTATTTACACTTGCATCAATTAATTGACATTGCTAATTTAGAAATTGTTTTTTCCGATAGGTGCTTCAAACAGACGATTTGAGAATCAAGGCGCAGCACAATCAAACGTCGTGTCTACAAGTTCCTCGAGTTATGGTAATATAAAATTACAATATTAGCAACGGTTGTATTATATTTCTATTTTATATTCATTTTGTTAACGTCCAATTGTATTTGGAGGTATAGCCGCATCAGCAGATGCGTATAAAGTTTGTAATTTTCTATATACACTTGCGTTGCAGAATTTACATTGCTTACTTGAGTGTCTTTTTTCCAATAGGTGCTGGAAATGCGCGGGCAGACAATCGTTTCACTTCATAGACGGATGTCCCATCTACAAGGTCTTTGTGTTTAGGTAATATAAACTTATAGTATTTTCACCTCCTGTCTAAGTTCTATTTTATATTCATTCCATCCTCTTTTTTTTCCTTTTACTTTTTCCTAATCCTTTATCTATGATTCAGGAGCACCATCGATTTACTTAAGGCTAGAGAGGTGCATTCACATTTGCAAGCACTACAACACGATGTTTTGGTACGAAGCACGGATAAAGAACGGGCCGAAATATGCAAGACCAAAGTATCACTGTTGTTTTTTAGGAGGCCGTGTGGTCTTGCGCATGCAACGACAATATCTACAGTACATGGAGAGCTCAAGCCCACATCTGAATCAATGATAGAAGAAAAATAAGTTAATGATACAATGCCTTAACTAAAACAAGTAGACGTCACCTTTGAAAACATGGTACATGACCAGACTACACAGTCAAAGCTGAACCATGTGAACAAAAAGGATTCACAAGATGGAAAAAAGGATTTGGAAGAAGACACTATATTTGCAGTTAAAGATCAGATTACAATCATAGAAAATGAAGATGAGACATTGGAAAAGGCCATCTTGACTTGATAGGTAAGTCAAAAATAGAACTCTACTCTGACTTTCTTGATTGCCACATAATCCAAAACTTATCTTACATAGCCGATGTTATTGAAATGTAATACAATAACTAAAAACTGATTATGAGGAACTTAAAAAATGATCTTGGCCATCACAATGCTATTGATCTTTTTGGTTTGGTATCTTTAACGCTTAAATTTTTTTAATGTAGATTTAGTGTAGAACCGTTATTTTGAAATGTGAGAACTAAGGTAACGTTCGAGTTTAGCGTTAATGGTACTTCACAATAGCATGCGCCTGATGAAGGTGTGCTAAAAACACACGCTCGAGCTGTGGAAATAGGGGCTGAAGAAATTAGTCTTGAATCGTGGGGGGTGCCAACTTGATTATGTTCCGGCCTCCAATGATGTACTTGAAGAGGTGTCTGTCCGTGTGATAATTAATAAACAAATGCATACAGTGTATCGAGGATGCTCATGAACAAGTGGTAAAGTATGCTCACACAAAGGTGCAAGCGTAGTTTGTTTGTGAATTTACAGTTACAAGTACAATATATTCAAGGATTTAGCTCTCGATGCACAAGCAGTTATGGTAATGTCACTAGCAAAATCTTAGTGATAATTTTTTACAATAATTATCCATTCTCTGTTTCCTTTCAAAATATGTTATTACTCATTATCCTAGACGGAGGAATTAGGCAAGAGACGTTTATATCGAAGGCTTTAGCTCTCAGTGCATAATCAATTATGGTAATGCCACGAGAAAAATCTTAATGATAATTTTTGACAATTATAACCTATTCTTTGTGCATTTTTAAAAAATGTTATCACTCATTCTCTAATATGTCATTCATATTGCAGATTGGATGTCCAGTTCTCTACAGGTTGGCTGCATTGGCTCTTTTTGATTGTTTGGTTCTCGAACTTATTACAAGGAAGTCAGAACACAAAGTGATAATCACCACCGTAGACTTTAGAGCCATATGATAGATTTGATCAAGAATACATCATCAGGTGCTTATATACCATCCCGAATCCTATTTTTTAAAAAGCATGATATATAGTAAAATATGTCACCGATAATTATAAGTCATGGTTAGTATTCTGAACATGTGATTTGATGCTTTATGGAGAATGTATTGAACAGGGTTCACCCTCCAAAACCGAATTAGTATAAGGAGTTCTATGCTGGAGCCATGGATAGAATAATGAAAACTTATGAGGCCGATGTTAGTAATCAAGTCAATTATTTTAATTGTGAACAACATTTTTTAGTCTAAATCAGTAAATGACACTTGATATTTGATAAGGTTGCAGGTCTAAAGTCACGACTATTCGCAAATTTGAAAGGAAAAAAGACTGAAAAAATATTGGAGATTGGGATAGGGACGGCTGCTAATGTGAAATCTATTGGCGGTGCGGCTTCTGGTGTAAGTGTAGTTGGTGTAGAGTCCATTTGAGTAGACCATGTTAGGTAATCTTAACTCTTTACTTATTTTATGTTGGATGTTGCACTGCCACGAACAGGGAATTCGTCTCAATCAATTAGCAAACCAAATGATGTTATTTGTTATTATTTTTGTTTTACAATTTTATGAAGGATGTTAATAATGATCTTTGATTGTTTTCATAGGATCAGAAGTCGTGAATGATATGAATGTATGTATAGTTGTATGATTTTGATATTGCATGTTTGTTAGGTTGTTAGATTGAGAAAGCCTCCAGCCATTTTTTACCCACCTTCTTTCGCTATAGTAATATATTTCAACGATAATTATAGGCGGGCTTATAATATGCCCGCCAATAACAATTAAAATGTATGTCAACCTCACATTTCTTCAAAAATATTTAACGTAAACTAATACCATCAAAATATTAGTTAACCACCTCGTCCTTAAATATGAATTTCAGTTGACTAATACCATCAAAAGAATAATTATAAGTCATGCCTGTCTCTTTATTAATACATAAGTTATAACTATAAAAGATCATTGATATCCGTACATGACTAAATTAAAATGTAAATTACAAGTCATGGGCGGGCTTAGAAACTAGTGTATATATATATATATATATATATATATATATATATATATATATATATATATATATATATAACTAGACGTCAAGGCCCGCCCGATGGGCGGGCATGACTTGTAATTTTATTTTGCAAGTTGTACTTATTATGAAACCATTTTTAGGGAGCTCGACGGGTGGGCATGATTTGTAAGCTTAATTTCGATGACTTTATTTATTATGAAATTATTTTGTAAGGATTTTTTTGTAGGGGTAATCGACGTTGGGAAGATGGGGGGTCATGGTTTGTATTTAGTGTATAGTTAATATAGTGTATAGTTTAATATAGTGTATAGTTTATGGTAGTAATTACTATTTGTTAAGGCCTTTTATTGTATTTATTTAATTTTTTTGTTAAATCCAGTTTATTGACATTATAACATTTTGATTGTGTAACATTTAGAAATACATGCAAGTTATGTAGCATACTAATTACTAAGCTATGCTTATAGTCTTGCTGTGCCATCTTTTAATTTTCTCAAATGTAATTGATTGCATCCTCTCCAGAACAATCATAAGTAGATTATCGATAACACAAACAAATTGATAAGACCAAACTTCTACCTTTCAAAATATCTGAGCTCGAAAAAAAAAAGGTGAATCTTACTATCTTGATCTTATATCTGCATTCACATGTTGTTAACCTTTGTTAATCGATTTACTTACTGACAGAATGAAACCCAACTCGTTTGATTGTCTATTTGTATTTTATTTATGTGTATATTTAAGTTAGTAATCTGTAGCTGCATGTGTGGATCTTTGTTGTTTGCCTTATGATCTAACTAACTTGATTAATTATTTAATGTAGGACCTGTTGATTACCTATTTTAGGAATGCAGTAAAAAAAAATATTGTTGGTAGGATCATGTTTTCGGGTAGATCTTCATGAAACCTGTCTGTTATAGGGTGTCGTGGCCATAGAACATAGTTGGTAAGGAAAATACTGTTGCCAGGCAAATGGGTTTTTGGTATATCTTCATGAAATCTGTTTGTTATAGATTGTTTGGGTCGTAGATTATGGGGGTTGTAAGTTGTTGGGATTTCATGTTTGATGTTATTTTTGTCGAAGTCAAACTAATCATTTTGTGAATATGTTTTTTCCCGGAATGGGTGTATTTGGGTCCGTATTGGTGAAAAATGTTGCCGTGTCTTACGGTTTCCGGTGTTGTTATCGTTGATACTACGTGTGTTTCTTGTCATACCCCCGCATTGTCGTAGACTGTGGCCAAATAGGGTAGTCTAAGGCCTAAGATATATAGATGTTATGGGCCTTGCACATTACGATGTTGGATGCGTATGTTTTTTTTTTAGTCATTGAAGATAGTATATCTTGTTGTCTGAATTAGTAATTGTTCTAAGGGCCGTGTGTGTTGCCTTTAATACTGAATATCAATGCTTTGCAATCGCTGTACTGATACTCTATGGTTGAAAGCAGGAAAATGGATCAACAATTTATGGTTCGCCTGAATGAAGAAATGATGCGCGTGATGTGTCGTTGCGGTTTAGCAGTTTTAATGCCTACTCAAGTTTTAAATTTATATTTAGCCGACTTATCAATAACACACACACTTAACGAGCAGTGTACCCGGTCAGTATGAAGATAATGGTAAGTAGAGTGTCGATCACTAAGAGTGGAACGTATAATCTCGTTAATCTAATCAGTATTTTAATATCCTAACGCAAGGGGGTTTCAGCCTGAGAGACTGGCACAGTTTTGTTTGCAATTAAATAATAAAATAAACAAATAGGCACGAATCAGCAAGTAGCACACACGTACACAGATAGATACTTGAGACAATAAGAGAGCTGTCCTTATGATTAAGTAGTTTGTCACTTGTTTTATTGATAGCTTTATATGAAGTGTATGTAATTAACCCTTTCTCGTTGGTCCTATTCTCATCGGCGAGTAAACCCTTAATGACGACTTATGTCTAAAAGTTATTCCTAAGTGATCAATTTAGAAACAACCGTGGGAGCCACACCTTGTCCCGCAGTCGGGTGCCCGCAAGCCACTAATAAACACAGAGGTGGTCAATGCACTAATAAGTAGTAACCAAAGACATCAACATATAAACTTTAATTGATGGGAAAGCAAGTATTAAAGGGAGTGCAATCTTTCCGTTGTCACATTACACAAGCCACCAATCCTGATGAATTAAAGTTTGCTAAAACAATAAAACAAAACTACTTAATGAATTAAATACATGCAGCACCTTCTTACAGCTCTTGTATCTTCGATTTGGGTGTGTCTTGTGCTGCCTTCTTGACTGAATTCGTCCTTCTCTTCTGTTCGGACTTTAGGTTTTCGAACTTCCGAATCTGTGTGGAACTCTTTAATGTGTCTGGTCTACGGGGTATTTATAGTTTGTGTCTGAGGGAAGATGCGGCGCATCTACTTAAGTAGATGCGGCGCATGTACTTAACTTCGCGTGGGGTCCAAGATTATAATATTCAGGAATATTCGTACACCGCCAGAAGATGCGGCGTAACTGCCTTTATAGATGCGGCGCATGTCCTCTTGTATCTTGGATCGTATCTGGTGATATCTTGATAGAGATGCGGCGCATGTTGATAGTGAGATGCGGCGCATCTGGAGCAGAATTGACTTGATCTTGTCCATGTCAGTAGACTTCCACTTTATGTACGTTTCGCTCCATTATTAGTCCAAAATCGCCAAGTTTCACCAAATGCTTGTTTTTACCTGAGAATTACAAAAGTAAACAATTAAGTATCAATCCTCATACATAATATAGTAAAACAAGTCAAATTAATAGGATAAATGATAGTAATAAAATGTACTTATTTGAGTTCATCAAGAAACAAATCCGGAATACCAGGTTTGTATGCTGACCTACCTGTAAATATGGAATTGCAAGTGATTTTGTTCTTCCCTTTATGTATAACTTTTTAATTGTAATATGTTGTCTTAGCATTATAAGTGACTTAAGTTTTGCATTTCATAGAGGTTGCCTACGGTATTTGCTGAGAGATTTTATGAAGACGAAGAGTACATATTTCTTATCGGAAACAATAGATTCAGGTATATATGTTTGATAAGGCTTATGGATGGTGATATCCAAGTTCACGGAGATGAGTGGAGAAAGTTTGTAGAGGATAACATCCCGCCTTCAATCAAAACGCTACATTTCGTGAAGGAGGCCTTGGGTACTTTCTACGTTACTGGTTACAACGTGGATGGTACCGAAGGTCCTGGTTATGAAGGTCGTACTGTGAGGAACATAGTTGTGAGGTGCTTGGCTATATTCCGTGATGGAGGACAGGTACGATTCAGTAATTTACCGCCTTATATACATGGTTTTTAGTTTCCATAGATGTAAACATGTTATGAAATATCGGCGAAATTTTACATTGTTGGTAATATATTTAGTGTAGATTATGGTTAATATGCAAGAGGCTGTCGACGTGAAACGATCACAGTAAAAATAGTGTTATAACGCGTAAGCAGAGGAAAATATTTAAAAAATGTTATAATACGTAAGCAGAGGAGAATATACATGTTTGTTATAAAGTAAATTGAGTTACAACCGTGTTTAATTATGTCTATTTTGATAGCTGGCATTAAGTTTATTTTAGCGTGAACGATGGTTAATATGCAAAGGTGTTTAATGTGAATACATGGAGTCTATATTTGCGAAGTGTATCGGTATACGTTTGTAATAAAAAAGGGATACAATGCTTAAACAGAGAAAAGGTGGGTGGATGTTGTGAATGGTTGGACTGTTACGTGTGCCTGTTCTTAATAAATGGTATTTGTATTTCATAAGATTTTATTAGGTGCTTGACAGTGGTACAGTATTCGTTTCTGGCTATATGTTTGGGTTTGATATGATGTTAAAAAAGGCAAAATAAATGGTATAAAACTACTACATCGAAAATCTGCTCTAATGTATTTAAATGAAGCCTGGTACTAAGTAGATATCCGTAGTCAACAATGTTGGTATATATTTTTAGTAAACTACAACGTTGGTACACTTTCTGACTGTTGTTGATACGTGGGATTTTAAAAATACCCAAGTAAATCTTATAAAATAACTGTATCACATCTGGGATTAATGCATCTAAATGAAAATTGAAATCAAGTAGATATCCGTAAGGAAAAATGTTGCCATACATTTTGAATGTAATTTCCATGTAGTTTGTTCACGCGCTCTTTTTTCATGCTGAAAGTGCAGGTTCTTCCAGGTGATTTTTTACAAAACTTATGGAATGACACATTGACAGTTCATGCCAATGGTGTTAGTGTTGTGGTGAACCATGAAAGGGTGCAGCTGGACGTAAACAGTGTTGTGATGTCGAACAGGTTGTTTGGTGAGGCTTGGGATAAGCTTGTTGCTGATCTTGGAATCGAAATTGGTCAGCCGATGGTATTCACTAATTTAGGTGATTATCAGTTGAATCTGGCACTTTTCCGACACAATGGTACCTGTGTGTACCGGGAGACTGTCCGGCCAACATTGCTGAGGGTGCTCGGGCGTGAGATACCAGGCTATGCAATGGAAGGTTTGAACACTTTCACCTGTAAATCATTTTTAGAAATAAATTGACTAATATTGCCTTGGTAAACATATTTTTAGAGGAAATAGACCACCATACGTATTATATCGATTAACTTGGTGTTTGTAAATGTAATCTTAGATGAGAGAGCTCACCACAGATGCACCTGGGGAGGACACACGCAGCATAACGATGAGAACCATGTGTTTTATGTTATGCTTGATGGGATGGTGCTGGAGTTTTACCATGTGGTAAGTATTTGAGGGATACATGGTAATAATGAAATTTGTATAAATCTAATTTTGATTGATTATAATTTGTCAAATCTTGTTAATCCACAATGTATGAAAAAATTATACATTTTCAACAGTCTGTACCCAAGAATTTCGCCGCCGATCATGACATGCACAGATATAGGGAGGCGATTCTGATGCACGCTGATGAGAGGTTCATTGTCAAGGTTGCTACGATCAACGACTCTCAAAGGCCGAACAGGCAACGTGCAGTCAAGTTGAACGGGAACTTCAAGGCGTTTGCAGACATGTGTGGGTTCAGGCATGGGAGATTGCTTCGGTTCAAGCTGGTGAACATCATTGTGGAAACTGTAGTGGCTGAAAAAAATGAGATTCCAGTATTTCACGTGTGTTAACTTTGCAGTTGGTTGTGGTGGTCCTAAGTACATTTAACCGATGTTGGTTCATATCTGGTTTGTGACATTTGAATAGATAAACACGTACGTGTTTGGCCTACTATGGCAGTAGCGTTGTAACTCCAAACACAAGACATGTAATCACTGGTGTGTGCCTATTTTGCTCTATGTTTATGGGTGTGGAATACAATATGTATCATAACTGCAGTAACATTTCTGACAGCATCAACTCACTATGCTGTAATTTTGTAAACGCTAAAAATGTTCGTTTTATCAACAGATGTTGCTTTGTTTAATTCGTCTGTTACTTTACATGGAACAAGATAGTTTAATCACTTAGAATGTATATGTGCAACTGCTAAGATGCGACAACAAACAGATAGCCATTGTTAATGAAAGGTTAGTAACGTACTTGTGTAACGGTAAACTGTATAATTTAACAACAATCTTTAGATGCGAAACAATGCTTCTTTATACACAACGTTCGTCGTTGATTTTGAGTATTGCCTATCCTCATCACAACAAAGGATCTTCAAACCTTTTTTGTTCTTGACGCGAGACACTGCCACGTAAAGCTGGCCGTGTGAGAACACTGGTCGTTGGAGAAATAGCCCAACTTGCGTCAATGTTTGGCCTTGACTTTTATTAATGGTCATAGCGAAGCACGGTGATACTGGGAATTTTCTTTGATTAAATTTAAAAGGAATTTTGGTTTCTGATGGACTTAATACCATACGTGGTATAGCACAAACAGTACAAACACTTCCACCTGATATAATCTTAGCCTCAATTATATTAGTACCGAGCCTGCGAACTTGTAGCCTTGTTCCATTGCATAACCCAGCTGTTTGATCAATGTTTCTCATGCACATAACAGGGGTACCTATTTTCAGAGTCAATGAATGACGTGGGAGTCCGGCTATTTTAATGCTGTTAAGAAACTCACACGTGTATAATTCTGGATTGAAAGTTGTGTCTTCATCAGCAATACCAATTGAGTCGGAACTTAAATACGTTGTTGGATCTCCATCGAGTAGTTTAAGCATCCTGTCATTGATCATATCTACAAGTTCATGAGTTGGGGCGAGGATGGCCCTTTCTTGAAAATAGGACGGACTGTAAAGGTTCTTGAGCAAATCTGGGTAAGTTTCTTCTATTATAGTACCAACATGATCTTCGGAATCCGGAATCAGCATACCGTCCGCGAATTCAACTGTTGATTCTTTGTTGTTTTTACCTCCGATTGTTCCATTTCCAATTGACAGTATCCAGTCCGCAAAGTCTTGGATTTCTTTACGCTCGGAATTATTTTTACTTGTTCCGAGCCTCATGTTGATGTTCAGCCGTAGTACCGTACAATGCTCCCATAGGTATGAAGAGTTTATTGATGCATGTACAATTTGTTGTCTTGAACCATTCGTGATGACCGGAAGGATTTGTCGAAAGTCACCTCCGAATAAAACCACTTTTCCTCCGAACACTTGTCCAGATGGTGTTGATAGGTGCGGCCTACATATGTCTCTTAGTGTCCTATCGAAGGCTTCGTAACAATGTCTATGTGTCATTGGAGCTTCATCCCATATGATTAGTTTGCATGTCCTTATAAGCTCAGCAAGTTCACTATCTGCTGGGATGTGGCACATAGAATCATCGACCACATTGATGGGAATTGCAAATCGAGAATGTGCCGTTCTTCCCCCCTCCAACAAAAGCGCGGCTATACCGCTTGATGCGACATTTAAAACTATACCTCCTTTCGATCTAATTGCTACGGACAATGTCTTGTAAAGATAAGTTTTACCCGTGCCCCCGTATCCATATACGAAGAACATACCTCCTTTTGTTTCATTGACATCGTCCATTAAAGTATTATATATATCTCTCTGTTCGTTTGTTAGCGTACCAAAGAGCTTGGTATGTTGTTCACGTAACTCGTCTTTGTTGTATTTTAACTCATCCGATATGAGTCTATTGTAATGTGCCATAAGTAACATTTCGTTTGGGAAAGGCATGTTTGGGATGTTCCGCAAACTTTTATTGTTACAAAGCAGCATGTGTTCGATATATGTAAGACATATGTTCTTTCTATTGTAATGTGCCATAACTCATCCGATATGAGCTTGGTATGTGTTCGATATATGTAAGACATATGTTCTTTCTTTGCTCGTCTGAAAGTTCCAAATCTGCAAAATTTAAATTCACATTTTTTAGTTTAATTCAACACACAAACTAATAGATATATATTAATTTTCAGATGCTTGTAACTTTGTAATAACAACCCAACACACACACATTTGGATGGTTAATT
Source organism: Artemisia tridentata subsp. tridentata (assembly GCA_021014915.2). Lineage (NCBI taxonomy): Eukaryota > Viridiplantae > Streptophyta > Magnoliopsida > Asterales > Asteraceae > Artemisia > Artemisia tridentata. Next base: position 360,535,422 of record CP139504.1, read on the forward strand.
AGCGACCATCACTGTAAGGTAGTAGTTTTTTTGTGTTTAATTCGATTTCTTAGTTTTATAATTAAAGGTTCCATTTCCAAGGCACTAAAACACTCATTTTATTAACAGTATTTGGGTGTTTTTTTTTTTGAATGTTTTTGGACATATAGGAGGGTTTGCACTGGTTTATGGAATACCACTGGTTTGTTATCGATGGATTATGCTGTTTATCACACGATTTTAAGGCTGAAGTGGTATGATGCTGTTTTGCTGGGTAATTTTAGAAACAGTGAAATTCAATGATTTGGGGTTAGTTTCATAACACTCTGGTATAGAAACACACCTGATTATTGGGTTAGTTTTTTTTTTTTTTGTCTTTGAATGTGTATTTTAAAATGTTTGATATTTTTAGTCAGGGTTTTTTGGTCTTTAACTCACTAAAGCTGCTCAAATTATTTTCAGAAATATGGGTTCCCAGTTCTTGATCAAAATTGACAACCATTATTGGGAAGGTCGGGTGGTGCATAAAGGAAAGCGACAGAAACGTTTCTTACAGGAATATTAAGGCAATATCCCAGTGTTATACGTTTGATGTTGCTGTCTGTTTGGTATGGTGCTGCTGAATAAGTGCTTTAGGTATGTTTTTTGCGAACCTAAACTTTTATTATGGACAATGTAATTAGACGTTAGGACATGTATGTGTAAACTATGTGTATTTGTCGTGCTGTAACATGTAGTTGTTTGTGATTCATTTATAAAGAATTATAATGATATCAGTTAGACAATTGAGTAGATATTAAGAGATTGTATTACAGTGAAAATTTCATACCTGGATCATTTCTTTTTATTCGTTCCGCGTGTAGTACGTCAGTAGCCATTACCTCCCACGTTTTCTCGTAAACAAATTCTGGTCGAGACATGCAATCTGTCAGAATAAGTATGACATAAAATTTCCATAGGTAGTTTTCGGTTCCCCATAGGCTGGCTTCTAACAACCCGTCAATGTATTCTTTATTGTCTTCCAGTAGACCTCGTTCCTGGCACGCCTCTTTGTATGTGTTGTACGTAACACCTTCAAAATTTTTAAAATCGATCCAATCTTGTGCGCCCGGGACCTTGTTAATCAGGACTCGCAGGTAGAACAGTTCACCGGTTGATGGTGATACATGATGCACACGTCCAATGGACGTGCCTCTTTGTCTTTTTACCCAAACTCTATCCTCTTGTTTCCATACATAGTGTTGTGGAAATTCGTGGTAAAGTAAAGCCCTCGCTTCTACATCAGTCTCGTTTGTTTTCATCCACTGTATGAATTTTGTGTCATTTATGGATGCCTTATCCAACGTACAGTCAATGCTTTCCGAAGCATCAAATACGACCGAATGTTCGTCTTCTAAATGAAACGGCAATCGTTCAACCGGAGGGAATCTGTAATGTATGTCAAATTTGTAAATCCTCCATGCTGCTTCACAAGCCGAAAGATATCGACAGTCGTAGTAATCACTGACTTTGTCTATCTCTTGGTCTTCTACCGCCACTGTAGCCCTATCTGGACCCTTGTTTATATATTTGAAAAGGTATTTTATAGAACCCATTTGGTTGCACCACTCCACCTTAATATGCGATTGGTACCGCCTTAACAACCCCGGGTTGTAAGGGACCACGTATCCGTTGTGTAATTCTGAACCACCTTTAGTTACTGTACAACCGTCATTCCTCCTCTTATAAAGTGCGTAACCATTCTCGTCTATGACTGTTGAATCGTTAAACTCTTTGGGGAATTTCTTTGTACATTTGTTTTTAACCGTGCATGGACAAGTAGGGCGCTGTGGGCCACATGGTCCATGCATCATATGATCGGTAACGATCTCGTATAGTTCAGGATCTTCATTTTTATCAGGTATTTCTGCTGAAATAAAACGATCAATTTGGCGGGTTGTCTTGATTTTATCACGTTCTTCCAGAAAAAGCAAAATATGAGCATGTGGCAGGCTTCTTTTTTGAAACTCGACAGTATAAACAGCTGTAATAGGTTGATAGTGTTAAGCATTATATACAATTAATAATAACGGATTCAATTACTTTGTATTTGTTAATAAATGTATAATGATTGTACTTGCTTTCAAATGTCCAAAATAATGCCGGTCTTTAAAATCCCTCATTAAAGAGTCCAGTTTTTGTTTAAAGACTCTTGTTATGGCGTCAGGTCTGTCTTCAGACTTCAGCCCCCTATCTGCGACAAAACGTGTAATTTTCGGCCACTTTGGGTTGCACGTGAATGTTATAAACAGGTCAGGATATCCGTAAACCTTGCATATTGTCATGGCATCCAAATAATTTTGCATCATGTATCTTGGACTTCCAATGAATGACGACGGTAAAATAACCTTTTTCCCTCGTAACATGACCCCAGAATCTTCCTGCTCCGCCAATTTCGCAAGTTTAGAATATGTTTCACTTCTCAAATCCTTCTGTTGATTTTTAATAAACGACATTCTTTCAGATTCTACCATAGTGTATGCGTCAACAATAAATTGTTGGCATAGTCTCCTTGCGTTGAGTATCATCGAGAAAACACCCGTCCTTTCCTGCAGCCGATACGCAAAATACTCCCTCATTGTTACCCTTGTGTTCTTGTTTGTTGGTGTATGATCAGTAACACCCACGTGGTATATATCTGTCCAGTAACCATCTTCTGCGTAAGGGAATAGCAATGGGTAGTGCAATGCTAGATACGATGGGTGCAATTCACTTATTCTTTTAAGACCGCCTTCCTGTGGGTGTAAAATGATGTCCCTTTTATTAGCTGTTGTGTCAAAATCACCAACTATTAGACCTCCAATTTCATCAGCTGTGGGTAGGTTATAGTTTCGACCATCTCGTTCTCTTGTACCGAAGAGGCGTAGTCTGAACCTCGTTTCATTATGTCTCCTAACCAACTGTTCTCCAGCCATTCTGAACTGAGCAACCAATGGATTAATGGTATCAAGCATGTCACGTAAGTCAACAGTCAGTTGATGGTCTACGATATAGGTACTTGATGTTGTTGCGCCATCGTTAGGGCTGTATAAAACAAATATAATTATACTAATATAGTGTTGCTTATCTAAGAATGAATGAACAACGTACATGTACTGATGTAATAATTATTGGTGGAATACCTGACCGAATTAATCCTATTTTGTATTTCGTTCTGTGGGTCATAAATATATAGTTGCGCAAAAATAGGGGGTCTATCGCCCTCAGGCAAGAGGCTCCCCATCCTGTGGTAATTTTCTCCCTGAATCCTGTAACAATATGGTCCATATCCCTGGTTAACAGACGTATCCTGTTTTGCACCCATGGATGTGAATGAAAACATTGAATTGTATCACCTAATGTTATCAACAAAATCCTTGCTCTTTGGATGTTCACCATTCATAAGTTGTGCTAACAATTGTGGTGGATTCTTAACTTCCGTTCCTAATTTCACCTTTCCTTTACCACAACATATAGAGTATGATCCAGTGCCTGAAGTTGTCGACCCCACTGTAGATTCAGCATATCACAACAGTGCGTCGCATGATTCACACGTGTAAATGGGATCTCCATGGTCAAGATAATCTGAGAATAGCCAATTAATTAATTAAATTTTAAAGGAAAAAAGAAAAACCATCATTTTGTTTTGGGCACAAATGTTGTCTTTGGTAGGGAACTGTCTAATGACTGTACCATTAGATATTCCTTTAAACATGTTTATCTGTCCATCGTGATTGTGTGCTGAGGTGGCATTATTTAAACCTTCGCGCCTAGGGATTTTTTTCGTAGGTGTTATTATTTTGTCCTGCAGCCGCTGTGATTTACGTTTCGAAGTGTGCACACCAGAGTGGATGGTTCCAAGGTACACGGGCTCTTTATCGATTGCTGCAGCAAAAGTGAATGAATAACAGGTAATGATTAAAATATTTATTAGCTACTTGTTCAAAAAATTAAAAATGTATTACGTGTTTTGGTCGGGTCTTTGGAAGGACGCCCTCTCGGTCTCTTTGTTGGTGTTGGATGTTCACAGCTTGTTTGTTGGTTGATTCCTTTTCCCGTGTTTGTTTTGGTCTGAGAAGGTGTGCGAGTTGGCCGGATACTTAGGCTTACAACATCTGTTGCAAAATAAAGACACATTAATATAACTGATTGCTCGTTGTTGTAGGCAAACATAGCCTGTAATTATCATGATATGTAGTTTCTATAAATGATATAACCTGTTTGGACTGGGTATATTGGTGGTCGTCCCCCAGGTTGTATCGGTTTCACAACTTGCATATACGATGTGTTACCCGTAATTTCATCCTTCCGTTATGGTCTTCCACGTGGTCGTATTGCTAAATCATCTGATACAGCTGCCATGACAATAATACTATAAGTACATTGTAAATTTGCCAGGGTTGTATAGCATATTAAACAGTTGTACAAAAACTTTATGTGAAGTCAGTGTTTATTAACGGTGGCAATGTCTAATGATCTATAATGGCTATGCTTTTAAATTTAATCAAAATGAGGTATATTCAATCTACCTGCATAGTTGATTGTATCAACATATTTGAGAGTAAAGACTTGTCAAACTATAAGCTTCCTGTAGGCAAATCAAGTATGTAAATATAACAATTTACTTACCTGTCTGGACTGGGTATATCGGTGGTTGACCCGTCGGTAGATTGTATCAACATATTTTAGAGTAAAGACTTGTCAAACTATAAGTTTCCTGTAGGCAAATCTAGTCTGTAAACTAATTAACTGCTTTTAAATCACCCTTTATGGGTTAATCATAAGAAAAATCTAATTAATTGAACACTACAAATGATTACGGTTTGATTTGTGGCAATAAACCTGTGGACTTTTAAAGTATATTATATCCTCATTTTCAGAGGTAAGCATTCATATGCTATTTGTATTAACCGCTATTAAGCTTACTTGTGCTCCACATAGTATTTTCCTGCATTTGTATGAAGGTATTAAGGCATTTTACAAAAGAGTACGTTGGTGTTCGATTCACATGTATGCTCACGGATGTGATACATTTGCATTTCAGGTCATAACAACTTTTATGTCAGTGGGTGGGTATATAGCAAACCTGTTCGAGCTGAAACGGGCATTTAATCAGTACATGCTGCATCACGTAAACTCTTAAATACTTACTTGTCCTATTTTTCTTTACAAATAACTAATGCTTTCATTTAGGAATACATCTGATATTATGACAGTAATAACCTTAATCTTTGTACTTGTATTTGTTAAAATTAGACTTTGGGCTCCTTTCAACCCGTTTGACCTTACTCCCTTTTAGCCAATCTAACGCACCCCCCTTGACCTGGCCAATATTAAACAGTATAATAGAATCTACCCACGTGTAAGTTTTTGTATTTTGTTGTAATGACCCATGCTCAATGCAACGTTATGGATATATTTTGTTGTAATGACCCATGATCAATGCAGTGTTGGCATACTGTAAATATCATGGTGCGTAGTTTCAAACAATGTAATTACCTGTTTGGACTGGGTCTATCGGTGGTTGACCCGTCGGTTGAATGGGTCCTACACTTTGTATATAGGATGTGCTACCTGTTATTCTATGTGGTTTTTGTGGTCTTCCTCTTGGTCGGATTGCCAAATCTTCTGATACAGCGGCCATGTTAATAACACAACCTGAATATTGTAAACTTGGCAGTGTTGTATAGTATATCAAAATGGTGTGGAAAAAGTTTGTAGATGTTTAGTTGTTTTTTAAGTGGAATTAGTGTTTATTAATGGTTAAAAAGTAACATATTGCATAACCATACTTATCTACTACTATATAGTAGCATATATGTTAACAAAATATTTGTATTTTACATGTGACACACGATTTGTGGTATTTTAATTTAAATATTTGCTTATATTTGTTAGCAAAAGATTATCATTAGGAATTGTAACATCTTTATTTAAATTTTGCTCCTATCACATACTTGAGAAATAAGATAATTACTGAGATTTCGTCTATAAATAGCATAACAAAAGGCAAAGGATAACCATTTTTGGAAAATCATTTTCAATGGCGCCATTCCAGGTTTTAGAGGAGCTAAGCAACCTCTCTGGATCGTCCAAGCTGCATGATTGCATGCGTGTTTGGTTTGTGCAACAGGCATGTGAAGAGTCCATCTGTGCAGAATTGATTAACACTTGTTGCGAGCATTTAAGGAGAGGTATAGCAAAGAACCAATCAATGATAGTTGACATGGAAACATTATGACCTCGTGGTGTCGCATTGGACTCACTTGACGCATTGAAGCAAACTCAAGAGAGGCATCGGGTACTGCTCGAATTGATGGGAGAATTGCTTGCCCAAACAAAAGATGCAGTGCGCGAGGAAGAATCCAACGCAATGAAGATGAATCTTTTTAATTAAGTTGTTTTATTAGTGTTTTCGTATACAATGTTCAACAGGTTCTCCATTAGGTTAATCTGTTTGATGAACAGTTTAAAATACACAAACCAACCACATCAATAAGTTAATTTATTAATTATCTGTAGTGTTGCCTTTGCCTCCTCGTGTATTTTTTTTTTTGACATAATCATCAAATTCAATAACAATGACATATGAGCAGTACAAACTGCAATCCAAAACTTGTACCTTGCGTGTTTCTATTCATTAAACTGATCTTACATTCAGTACAAAGTCGTATCTTACATAACCACAAAGGGCAAATCCTTCAAGCATAGCAAACTGTGTGGGCATACAATTACAATTGATAGTTATTGTAACATGAAAACTTTTTAAAATACTAAATGCAAGCTTTATTATTTAAATAAGCAAAAGAACAATACAAATAACATCATGAATCTTAAAGGGGAAAAAAAACTAAGGAATAACATGACTGTTTTCAATATCTTTGTAAATATCATAAACTTTCTGTTGTTCTTCTGCTATTTTTGTATTCCTAACATCAATTCTCTGTTGGCGTTCTCGTATGATTTCCTCATCCTTTCTGTTTTGTTCCTCGAGAAGCCTTATACGGTTGTTGTATAGATCAATCAATGTTCGTTCAGTTGCATACTTGCCCGATTCACACTTAGCCAATATATTCTTGGATATGTCGAAGCCTCTGTATCTGTCAGGAATTGGATGAACATCATCATCTCTTTGGCGTTTTCCTGTCCTTGTATCATTGTTTGATTTTGATGATGCCATGGAATTGTGAAAGTAGGAGATAATCTATAATTGTGAGAGGATAGTATTTTTTTTTTAGATCTTTGTATTCTTAGACAATTTAAAGGCACAAAGATGACATTGGAAAGTCACAACATTTACTTAGAAAAGTGGTTAGTCTCCAAATACATGTTTCCTATAAACTGTATATATACATGTTTCCAAAGATGACATTGGAAAGTCACAACATTTAAACTGTATATATATAGTACACACAAATATCAAATATGCTATTTAACACAAATCAAATTGGTAATCAAAAAATAGAATCATGCAACCATCAAAGTAGATACGTAATTATTCAACGATTGCATTGAACACCAAACAATAGAGTGTTAATAAATTCAAATCTATATGAAAATAATATAGGCACAATAAAAGAATTCACTACGAAAGTTCCATTTGTTTCATGATATTGTTTATCTTTTCTTTGTACTCCAATATTTTTCCTCGTCGGTGATCAATATCATCTTTACACTTTAATATTGTTTGTTCGTCAATTCTGATTTCTGCTTCCAACCATGCTACATGTCGTCTAAGCTGATCAACATAACGTATAGGTAAAAAAATACCTTATAGCCCTTGGTCACCTTTTGAATTAGACGATAGATGTTTTGGTGGGGAATTACTTCTTGAACGTTTTCCTGGTGACTTTGATGGGGGAATAAACGGACGCCCCATGGTTGCTCTGAGTTCGTTACTACATGAAAGTGGGAAAATCTTGTAGATGTTATATAGCTTGCGAGATTGAATTAATATTTGTTAAGAGATATATTCAATTTATAGAAGATATAATTTCGATGATAAGCATAGCATGTATATTTCAACCAATATGCTAAGAGATATATTTAATTTATAGAAAATATAATTTGGATGATAAATATAGAATGTATATATTGTACCAATCTTTTGATGTTAGTTTCAAATAAATTGTTTAAAAGGCATAATTAATTTATAAAGGATAAGTATAGAATGTATATACTGTACAACTCTTTTGATTCTATGAGATATATTTAATTTACAGAAAATACCCAAGTATATACTATATTTCTGAATAAATATTTTGTTCATTTCTTTAACTTGAATGTTTCGAAGCTTTGTAGATTCAATATACATATTTTTATAAACGATATGAAATATTAATGTATAATAAGTAATAAAACAGGCGAAACACGTGAAATCCAGAATCAAATGACAACATAAATTCAAATCAGATCAATTCATCAACTATTTAAATTGAAAGAAAAACAGTGTGTGAGCAACGACTTGTAAGACGATGTTGAAGTCTTAATCGTCATCGCTGAAAAAGTTTAGATCTAAAAGGTAGTCATCGGTCACCTCATGACCCATCTTGCGCATTTTGTCAATCAAGGCTTCTGCTTTCACAAGTTTCGCTTGGACGCCATTGAGAACCTGTTGAGACTCTTGAGGATCTCCAACATTTAACTTTAGCCAGTTGAGGAAAACAGATTCGTCTGGCTCTTCTATTAAGTCAAAGATAAACGGGCTTATAAAGTTAACATGGAAAAAATAAATTTATTTTAAAAAAATTATAAAACTTATACACTATACCTTTACTACTTTGAGAAGTTCCACCTTCTTCAAAGACTGATGCAAGAAATCTCAATGCATCATCGACCTTAGTGCTTGGCTCTCTACTGTCTTGATCATGCACCTCACCTTCTGTCTTAAGATCTGCAACAGGTTTTCGTGCATGAGCAACCTTTGGTTCTGTCACGGGGATTTGTTCAGGAATGGCTTGATCTTCGCACTGTGAATCAGTGTGTGGTGTGGGTGAGGCTGAACCTTGAAAGGTTTTAGGGCTTAATGATACCATGGGAAGAGTATATGTTGATGGTTTACATGATTTAACCGATCATATATATATCCAGTTACTAAAATCTGGTTATCATTGGGCCTTCTCTTTTGGGCCAAATTTTGTTATATTTGTATTTAATGAAACAATACGATGTATATACGCGTAACATAATAAAAGCTTTAGAGGTAATTGAATTTATAACTCACCAACTTAAAAAATGTAACAATTATTCATAGTAATAAGGTATTATTCGCTGAATGACAATAAAGATGGACAAACAATATAGGATAAAACTCTTAAAAACCGAATCTATGGAAAATCTAGCTATGTGTCATCATATTTCATCCTCACTATCATCATCGTCACTTGTTTCATAATCAGTGGAGCTGTCGTTAATAAAGCTACTCATATCATCGGTATCAGAATCATAGTTGACGGTATACGTGTTTGATCCAACTTCCCATGATTCTTCATCAAGATTTCTGTTGCAAATATTTTGACCATTCACAATTCCGTCGATATCAGGCATATCTTTCCACATGTCAGCGTCGACTATGTCAGCCTCATCTAGTTCTGTGCATTTGGAATCGCATGTTCAAGTACAAATTAAACATAAACAAACAAATACCAAAAAACTATGTACTCCTACATCTGTGTTGCTGTTATAAATAAGTATGTTGTGTTTTTTACCATTAACATCAGTATAAGCTTCATCGACGGATGTATACTTTGAATCACCTATTGAGAATTTAAGATAAAAAAATGTCATAAGTAAAATATAACTTTTAATTTAACACATATTTAGTAATCTACAAATAAAAAAAACTATACAATTGGTTTCCAAGAAACAACCTGTAGAGGAGTCTTCAATGATAAGCTCATCAGGGATAGTATATCTAGGTTTATAATCTTTTAGAGGGTAAATTGGATCAGGAAGATCATCGATGTTCACCCAAACCCCATCCTCAGAATCGCCTTTATTTTGTTCAAAATCGTCATTTGTATCCTCATCAATCAACATATACTTTTTACGACCTGTGCTGCGTGTTGGATGCGCTTCCTTAGATCCTTTTCTTATAACATTGCCATCATCATCAGACTTGTGGGTTTAAGGTACACATCATAAAAAAATATGTTGTAAGTTTCAATATATTTATGTGTAAAAAAATACATAGGTGCCTCCTAGGATTAAAGCACACAATGTCAAAACATACTATACTGCATTATATAACAATACAAATAAACAATCTAAGATATAACCTTAACAAAAGTGGTGTCTACAGATGTGCTTGTTTTTACCAATCTACGCCGTTTAATTGATTGTAAAACAGGCTGTGAAAAAAAAAACAACAAAATAAAACAAATGTTTAAGTGGTTAATTCCATTAAAAATACTTGCTAAGTAAGAACATGTCAAGCTGATAATAAAACTACTCGGACATATTATTAAAGATACCTTTTCATCGTCTGATATATTTATAATTGGCATGTCCTTGGTTGGAGATGGAGGCTCATGTTTTTTAACCATATCAGCATGGCTAGGCTATAATTATGAGGAACGTAATCAGATATTTTTCTTTCGTGTATAATTTGAATAAATACTTGAGTTATATATTATACCTCTTCATCGTCTGATAAAATAATGAATGGTACATCCTTATTCAGCGAAGTATTACTTGGATATGGAGAATCATAATCCTTTTTTTTAGTAACCTGTTAAAGTTCTATTAATCAAAATGATTTAAACTTACATAGTAACAGATAAAGCATACGTAACTTATAAGTATATACCTTGTTTGATCGTTTATATGACATTGTGTTTACTTCTCGTCACCAATAATTGAAATTATATGCTCAGCAGCTAACATGTGGTTTAATTTATAGAGTTTGAAGATGAATATTAATTGTTAAAGTTTTAATATAGATAAAGTCTGTGACTATATTTAAAACATATTATGTTTTAAATATACACGTTTTCTTTTTTTAAAAATCTTATTTTGGGTGCTTATCCTAAATATATACATATGATTTTATTATGAACTCTTAATAAGTGCAACTTGTTTGATTTTAGTAAGTAAAATAACTCTATGGTTTTGGGTTGGGCCGTTTTTTTTTTTTTTTTTTTTTTATTTTCTATTTTGTGTGTTTATACTAAATACATGTATGATTTCATGCCTATATTTTTATAAGTATAGTTTGGTTACTTTTCTAAATGAATATGGTTTTTACCATAGTTAAAGATTGTGATTATATTGTACAAAAACATGCTTTTATATTTTATACTATACAACTTAAACTGTACATAAAAAACTTGAATCATTATAAGTTGCTTAATTTGTTATACAATGTATTTTAAATATATTAATTTAACAGATGATTATTTTTGGCTTGAATACTTAGTGTCCGTTAGCCATTGATAATGATTACTAACAGCTTGAAGCAAATTAAAATGTAAAATTGCAAACAAATACTTAATAAAAGAAGCAACTGATAAGAATATTTCATATGTCGTGTATAGGCAAACGGGTCGGTTTGGGTTACAATTTACTTCAAACGGGTCAAAAGGGAAATATCGAAAGCTGTATAAACGTGTAACATAACATATTCATTCCATTAAATTAAATTTTTAAACAAACAGATCCAACATGAAATTAAACATCTTCTGATGAGAAAGCCAGATGAACTTGATCGTAAGAATAGACTTCCAACTTTTGTTTCTTCCTCCTCTGTTTCCTAAAAGGACCAAATTCTCTCAAAAACTGCTTATGTTTTCTCCTTTCTTCTCTTAGTCTTGCCTCTTCATCCTTCACTTGCTCCCACTTCCTCTGTTTAATCGTTTGTCTTTCTGAAACCATCCAATCATAAATAAACTCTATACTTTCTTCAACTTGTTCCTCACCTACATGGATATTCAAGCCATTTTTAAGCATGCACGTAACATCTCAAAACTGCAGTTCAGAAAAACTAACATCTGTTTATTTACCTTTGTTTTCATGCGTTTCTTTCCCTTTGCTTGCTGCAACATCATTCGACCTGCTGTAAACATGATGTTAGCATTCATTATTTTGTGAAATGCATGAAATCTTAACATAGATCAGTTATACAGTTAGTAGGTTTACCTTTGATTATGCACAGTTGTTATCTCTGCCATATCGTTATCCTTTTCTCTTTTAGTAATGGAAGCCATTTTCAGATTATTGCAAAACAGATGAGGCGTGCAAAGAGCAACCGTTTTTTTTTTTTTTTTTTTTTTTTTTTTTTTTTTTTTTTTTTACTTTGAGAATGTGTATGGAAGTTGGAATGGATAATTATCTAAATGCATTTAACCACAAAGTTGGGGAAGGTAAAAAGTCAATAATTAATTTGCATTTTATCTTGGAACACACATATCTCTTTTAAAAATATATGGATATGTTTTTGCTTATATTTTGACTATGGAAAATATATTTTCTTTAAACGTTTTTAGAGTTAACAATTTTTTTAAAATATTCAGTAAAATTAGCATACAAAGTGGATACATATCTTTTCTTAGGCCTTATCACATTTGATTTAATTTTTCAACTGTTTACAACTTATTTCGTGTATAAGTTGAATAATTTTTTGTTTATTATATGTATCCACAACTCTAAAAAAATAAATAATGACAAGGATAGAGGGTTACACTACACTAATAATGACATTAGTTGCTTTATCATTTCATTGTGTACATATGTACTAAAAGTGAAGAAAAAGGATATTGATAATAATATTCACAACAATAATAAATTGCAAACATTGTGTTGTAAAAAATAATATGAGCATCCATAACAATCATAAAATGTAAAGGTTTAGGCGGGAAAAAACAAAACGAATATTCATAACAATAATTACTTGTAAACCATAACTAAAGTGTTCACACATCTTTAAAAAATGAACCAAACATCAAACATCGTTATGCTTGTCCTGTCCATTGAGTCCATTTGCTGGTAATTTATCCTCACATGTTGCTGGAATACTGCTATTGTCATTTGGCATTCCGTCAACTGCATCTTCCAATCGAGTTATAACATCGGCCGTGGCATCACCAGACAATGTTGCCATATCATCTAATGTGTCCGCGCACGGAGTTATAGGTTCCTTGCTTTGTTCCTGATATATTTTGTCGGAAGAATTAAAAATTTAGAATGTATTGTTCGTTAAAATTCAATGGTGTTTGTTGACACTAAATAAAACATTAAACAGTACCGCGTTTTTTCCAGGAGAATGTGCATCCGTTTCATCGTCCGAGCACATAGAGTCATAGTCCAAACTCTGCACATCATCATCGTCGTCCTATTTTAAACAATGTAAAACGTTTAGTATATACGTGATTGTAAGCATACCTCATTGTTATGTATATTAAAGTAACAAATGGACTAAACCTCATCTTCTAGGAAGCGACTCTTGAAATAGTTGATTGTCTCAACATCTTTGGTAACCTTTTCAGCTCGATATATGTGACTGTTATTCTCGTTGTTAAAGTCAGAAAAGAAAATCTTGAAAAGATACCTCCTCCCAACAATCTGATTAAGATCTTCCGGAAAGTACTCGTCTGTGTTCATTCCTTCCCTTTCCATGATCTCCCATGCGGTCACATTTGTCATCTCATGTACGCTCTTGTTAAAGATTACCACTTGCGCGGTACCACTATCATCAAATATGCGCACAATGATTTTGAACCTACGAATATAAAATATACATCGTAAATTATATAACATGTAAACAGTTGCATTATTTATTATACAGTTATATATGGTTTCAAATACTTATATCCATGTAGATACGCTGTTGCACATACTTAGAAACAACTACATATGTCTCCCCGTGGTTCTTACAATACCACACCTGCTTCGGATTCTTCGAGCCTGATTTGACTTTCGAAACAATGGGTATCACTCTGGTACTACATGTCTTACAACCTGTATAGACCCATCCATTTTCATATTGTATACTATGCACTCTTGCATAAACGACACAATGTGATTCCTGTATTTAAATACAAAATCATTTGTCAGCAATACTAATGTGATTTAATCGGGTGAAGAATAAGATTTATATTATATTTGAATCAATTAATTGTATCTTACAGGTTCAATTGTCCTAATCGATCCAACTGTTCTCTTCACACAGCCGTGCATGAACTTTGCAGGCGTGACAACAGGCTTCTCAATTGAATACTCTTCAATTTTAAACTCCCCTGCACTATATCCGTCTTGCTCTTCGTACCTGTAATGTGTATAAATAAGTTTTCAAATAAATGCAACATATAGTTAATTCAAAGGCAAAACATATATAGCACAACATCAAAGTAATTACCTCTCCCGGAAAGCTAACAACTGTGGCACATCTCTATTTATGAATATTCTTGTGCCAAACAAAGCATTATGTATAGACGGTTTGTCTGTGTTGTGTAAAAGAGAAACGTAAATTTTAAAATTAACACTGCGAATAAAAAATATAAATATCATGTCCGAAATTTCACTATGCATTTGTAAAACTTACTATTCCAATATTTCACTTTTGCTAACATCATCAGTATGTCTATATGCCCAAGTTCATCACGCTTGTTTTCATAGTCATTCCACAATAATGCCCAATTGTTCCAAAAAGTACAGTCGATTCTTAAAGATCTGCAGAGCATAGTGTATAATCAATCCATGATCGCAATTGAACATTATTCTACACACATTATTTCAAAGAAAATGTAAATGTGCACAATATACGTACTCGGCATCTTCAACAACAATTTTCCTTCGTATCATAGGAGTACCAGCACCGTTGATAGTAACTATTTTTCCAATAGCTACTACTGTACCAATAATATCGGAAAAAATATCTTATAAAGTAATGCAAGAAATCGTTTCAATAATGTCAAATTATGTGAACATTTTCTAAAAAAACACATACCAACACAATCGTGTTCGTGGTACTGATTATCTGTATCCAGAATACTTGATAATGGCTCATTAATGAAGCCAACAAAATTGTCATCAATTTGATCTATCCGCGTAACCTCTGTGCCTTTATAAAAAGATATCTTCCATTGATTTGGTAACAAAGGAAATTTGCCACTGTTTTCTGCTACTCCAAAATTAGATATTATGTAACATTGTCCCTCTTGTAAAAGAGGTTCAAATTTGTACATAAATTCCTTCTTGATATAAATCTGAACACGGTTTGACTGTATATACAATTCAAATATTAATATTATATGTAATGAAAATATATACAAACACAAATAGTTGGTAACCTAATTCATGTTACCTCCTCGTCCTGTAGAACACAGTCAAGACTGTAAGGATCATGTTCTTCACCAAGTTTGTGTGAATGCCACACGGAAACACACCTCCCTCTAATAGCCATGTTTAAATTCATTGGATTGATGTCTTTAATGAGAGTAATTTTTCGCTCTCTATTGGTTTTCATTGGCTGAGAATTCCCACCTATAATCACACAAATATACTACGACCATGTAATGTACATAAACCAATTATATTAAAGTAAGCATTACTAATAATCTCAGTACAAAACCTGTCGGAAGTTTTCCATGTGACGATGTGTGCATCACATTTTTTTTGCTTTTATGTGAAGGTACGGCCGAAGAGGTTGATTGGTATCTCAAATCCCGTTGTTTATTTTTAACATATGACAACCTCTTAGTCTCAGCATTTGAGTTTGCTGCCCCTGCAAAGAATTGTAAAACAGATTATTGTATACATATATGTATGCAATCTTGGGGGTTTCAAATTAATACCTAAAGGAGACTCAAAGGTGTAATGGGCCTCAAATGACTCGGTCTGAGTCTTGTTTCTCCTTTTCAATGCTTGTCCAGGGCCTGTTGTTTAATTGATATAGATTTAACATAATGTATCATAAGCAAGCATAGTTTATCAATATAGTACATTCAAAATTTAATACATGGTAACAAATAGTTTAAAAACATCACTGAATCGCCTACAAAAACATCAAATAAAACCTAAAACTAACAAAATTAGCAAACCTTATTCTTTGTAGCCGAACCATCAACTATATATCTAACTCATTACCAACTCAAACTCGATTCATAATCAAATCACTACCACTGCAAAAACCTCGAATAAAGCCTAACTCTAAGCCAAGTACA
This sequence comes from Artemisia tridentata subsp. tridentata, assembly GCA_021014915.2. Lineage (NCBI taxonomy): Eukaryota > Viridiplantae > Streptophyta > Magnoliopsida > Asterales > Asteraceae > Artemisia > Artemisia tridentata. Next base: position 360,551,576 of record CP139504.1, read on the forward strand.
CAATCATAGATCTTCTTTGCAACCAAAGTATTGGATATACGGTAACAAATAGTTTAGACACATAAAAGCAAAATTCATCATACGGTAACAAATAGTTTAGACACATACCACTCTCACGAAGTGACTGCCACTCAGAAGATGATGAGGTGTTACTAAATTTTCTCTTTGGAGCTGGGTTAGATGCTGAAACAATTAAAAATATATAAACACAATATATTTTTGATACAAACAAATTTTTACTTACTATAATACCTGTGGATTGTGAAACAACATCAGGTGTATCACTCTCAAACAAAGTATTATCCAGCTCAGAAGACGAAGACTGCTGAGCTAAATGTGCCGATTTGCCCGTTCCCTTGCTTCCAACAATTGTCACCGTCTGTGAACGCTTACCTGTCGACAAAACATGAGCATAAACGTACCATCAATTCAATCAAAATTTTGTTGAATATACTACCTCTGGATTGTGAAATAACATTAGAAACAGCTGCCTTAGATAGGCTGCCAGGTGTGTCACTCTGGAACACGGAATTTTCCAACACAGGACATGAAGAATGCGTAACCAAAGTTGCTGATTTGCCTGTTCCTTTTCTTTCAACCATTGTCACCCTCTGTGGATGCTTGCCTATAACAAAAACACGAACATATATTGTAACGGTGTCAAGACAATGAACATGTGTTAATACACAACATATGTAAACACATACACCAATTTAATACAGACCCAGTAGTTATAAATTAAACCACACATTTGAAAAATGTATATAGTGCATACAATAAATAAGATGCATATTTGTTGATATACAATGAATGCAAACTTATACAACAACAGAGTACCTTGTGAAGTGCTCTTAGAGTTTCCAATATGCATATCAGTATCCTTGATTGTTGCATCTTCTATAACCAACCAAAAACCAAATACGCAGACAAACATTAGATTTCTAGTACATTCAACACTTTTAAGCAGATAATAAAAGTATAAACAAATTGCTACTGCTACAACTAATCTGAAAACAATTGTGTAAATAAGAGAAGTATTAAAAAAAAACTACTGTTACAACAATTTAAATAACAATCATGCAAAAGAATATTAGATTAAATGTGCACATAAAATTAATAAGAACATAAAATTGCTGTTGCTACGACCAATTAAAATCCAATTATGTAAAAACAATCAGATACACAAACAATACATTAAAGCTACATACAACATTAATATATAACCAATTAAGAAACAGTCATGTAGACAACATTAGATTAATTATACATGCAACATTAGTAAGAACATAACAGCAGAACAAACAAATGGCTCATTAACAACATACGTTCTGAAGGGGCATGTGTGTTTTTATTCCTAGATACTTTTGCAAGTCGTTTAGAGTGTCTTTGAGGCTGCATATTGGAATCCAGTTTTGTAGACACAGGTTTTTTATTTTCGATGGCAGATCAGTTGCACATTATGAAGTATATATATAATCCCAACCCAAGCCAATGACATTTAAAAGTTTTTGATATATACAGAACTTAATTATAGGCATAAAAGATGTAGGTAGAATATATATTCTAAACTTATCTTACAAAATATATCTTCTACAAAATACATCTTCTATGCTTTAAATATATACTAAAAAAAACGTATATCTTCTAAAATTAAAAATATTTTCGGGTATATATATGTATAAGAAAGCATATACTAATCTATTCCATAATTATAGCTTATCAATATCAAATTTTTAAGCATGACATAAATATTTTCTGATGTAGATTACAAAAAAATGCTTGGTCCAATGGTTGAAGTATTCGTATGTGGATCAAATGGCCAGGGTTCAAATCTTGCAAAGGCCAATTGTAATTAAATTTTTAAATTCGAAATTTCCAGCAAAATCAATAATGCTTATGTGGCAAATCCAAAATTTTCAATAAAATGAATAATGCTTATGTGGCATAAAAAATCAAAAATTTTAACCAATTGTGCTTATGTGGCATGAAAATAAAAAATTTTAACCAAAAAGTGCTTATGTGGAATTATGACATGGCATTACTGGGCATTACTGGGCAATCTAACAATTGATGACGTCATGCGCTTATTGTTATATATATATATATATATATATATATATATATATATATATATATATATATATATATATATATATATATATATGTGTGTGTGTGTGTGTATTTTGGTGTCCAATGGATTAAGAACGAAGGTATGGGTGTAAGATGGAAGTACCTCTAAGCTGAGTTTAACGAGAACAAAAGAATGTGAGGGATGGCACACAACCTGAATACAAACACGAGCCACAACCCACTGATTCAAACACCTTCAAAACCTTTCTTCTATCTTTGTTTCTTGAGGGCTAAACAAAGGAGTAATGGGGCTGTTTAGGGTTTATTAAATGTGTCATCTCTAGGGTTTAGTCGAATGAATTAGGCTGTAACAAATGAGCGGGTCAAGGCACAAAGAACATGGGTTGAATAGGATTTAACCAAGTTTCACATTAATGTTTCTTGTGATTATCTTAACATATATATACGTTATCAAAACATCAGCCAATCAGATTTAGATAAGAAACAAGATTAGATTAGGTTTAGGTCGTATATGATGAGTGATCGAGTACCTTAACGTGACAACAAGGAATAACCACGAGGAGACACCATTGCTATGACCCAAACCGACTCTTAACACCTCCAACAAACACCACAACAGCCAGGTTAACGAGCAGAACAGGGTCACCACAATAGAATGCCACAACAACAAATAATAGCAAGCCTTGAACTTGGAGTAAAAGAAAATAGGCGCCTTTGGTCTTGAGAGGATCACCAAGATTCTTGCGTTATTATTTAGGATCGGTAAAAATAATGGAGGGGAAGCCGTATATGATGTTATAGGGAAAACGTGTGATTTACTTTAGGAAACTAGAGGAAATCATACCAATCACAATGGTGAGATTGGTGAGATCTTAGGCTGAAAATTGGGTATTGAATATCTTGATTACACGGTTTTATTTTCATCTCATACTTAAGTATGGAATGTATATATTATGTCGTGTATATAAGTAAAGGTAGGGAGTAAAGAAAACGTGTATAGGCTAGACATAAAGAGAATGAGTCGTGTGAGGTCTTAGAGCAATATTTAGGAAAGTTTTATTTTTGTAACACATATTTATATTAGGCATATCTTAGGTTAATTTTATAAATTGTATTATTATTTATAACGTATAGTTTAGGTTTTTAATTAATCGTATTCATAACTTAGGAAAATTCAAACTTAGATGTAAAATTGTGAATTTAGAATTAAGGGGTCATTGTTGACTAACCTGATTTGGTGAGGGTTCTCATACACACACGCCTTCCGGTTGTGTTTGCTAAACCGAGCCGAGGTAAACACCCTCGTGGGTATTCCCTCGCGAAACGAACCAAAACAACAAACACTAACTAATACCCTCCTAAGGGGTTTTCTTGTGCCAAAACAATCAAGCACACCATATACGGGTTTATAAATCGAACATAACACAAGCAAACAAACACAATCATGATACTCCTTTTGTTACTGTTGTCAAACTGGAATAAACAAACACCCTTGTGGTGTTTTCATTCTCGACCAAAAGCAGTCAAGCAACCCTTAAGGGTTTGAGGCTGACCCGAAATAAAACATAACCAAACACGCACAAGAGAAACTAACAAGCAATTCTAAATACCAACCGAGACCCGTAAGCAAAACAGATAAGCTCTTAGGAGCTTGTCTTGATCAACTGAAACTAACACCCTTCGTGGGTTTTGTGGTTGACCCGAAACAACCCAAACGTACACAGGACAAACACTCTCTTGAGTGTTGTCGACAAGGTAGTAGCAAAACAAACGGCCCACTTGGGTTGTTGAGTCGTTACATACACAACGAGCACACCTCTTGGGTGTCTCGTTAACCAAACAAAACAAACCACTCTTGTGGTTGTAGTGGTGAACTAAGATGTTAGCTTTAAAGTTTTGTCATATGTGGGAATTGCAATAGCATTTAAAGTACAAGGACTAGTTTAGTCATTTGTGCTAAGTTAGACTTGTATTCATGTAATAAATACCTTCCTAGTCACAACTAGGAAGGTGGGGATTCACTTGTAACTTTGGAGGTGTGTGTGTTTTCTAGACTTTCTCTCTCTAGAAAACATACACACCTCCCCCAATCAATAAAGTTCTACCATGTTTAATCTTTAGATCGTGTTCCCCCAACCTCTAGAACGTGAATCTTGGTCTCTATAATTGGTATCAGAGATCAAAGGGAGTATTTTTGTGCTTGATCCTAAAGATTAAAACACCCATTGTTATTTTTCTTTCACTAGAAAAATTACACTTTGTGTTTTTGTTCTATTCGATCCTCACAAAAATCTAAGGATAAAGTTGTGTTTGTTTTATGTTTGATCGACTTGGCTTATGAAGATATTCTAGTTCTTCACTTGAATATAGTTGTGGAAGTTTGGATTTTTGGTTTGTTCTTCATTTCTTTGATCGACAAAAAGTAATAAATCTTGTATAAGATTTGTTTATGAATATTTTAGTGATAGATGTGATTGAAAAGAGTTGGTGACTAGTTGGTAGAAGTTAGTAAGGTTGACATGGTGTGTGTAACGAGTATGTCAGTGGGTAAGTAAGGAAAAAGGTCAAAGAAGTTGGTAAAAAGTGCATTTATCGAAATTGGCAAAAGCAGTCGTGTTATCGCAATTCAGTTCTTCAGCGTCTTATCGCAATTCAAGTTTGGCTGTTTTATCACAATTCAAGTTTGGCTGTTTTATCGCAATTCAGTTCTTCAGCGTTTTATCGCAAATCAAATTGCGATAATTTTATCGCAATTGGGCCTTGAGCAGATTTTATCGCAATTTCGCTTCATCAGCAGATATCGCAAATCAGAGTTATCCGACATCTTTTACCAATTGCGATATCAGACGAAACTGCAATTGCGATATCGGACAAAGCTAATTTTCAGAATTGTCATTTTCAGTCCTCATCTTTTCCAGCAGCCTTTTGGAACTTTCAGAATTGGCAGTTTTGGCCCTCGTACTTCTGTGAATCGATTTCAAAGTTAAATAACTTTTAAGGATTTGATTCGAACGTAATTTCGTCAACTCAAAATTGAACTCGGTATTTTCACCCTTGTATAAGAGTGTAAAATACTTCGACAAACGGATATCTACCCTCTTGTATAAGAGTGTTAGATTTTATATAAATTACCAATTTATATAAATTAGATATATTTCTATCTAAATTGACATTTTGCCATAATTTATATAAATTGTGGTCAAATTGAAATTTCTATAGAAATTGTCATTTTATCTAAATTGTAATTTACATAACTTTGTCAAAATTGTAAACTTTTGACTTTGTCTTAATTATACTCTAATAAAATTTTGTAACTTTATTTAAATTTGTTTCGTTCATTTAAACCTACAACTTCAACGATCATCAACAACAAACCAAGGCTTCAACAACAACAACTCCTATTTTGTTGCAAAGATCCTCAATCCACTTTATCATACAATATTGTAAAGATGACTACACAACAAGACATTCATGCCGCAGGTTCAGAAAACCGTCCTCCAATGTTAGAAAAAGGTGGTTATCTTCCATGGACGAGTCGTATGAAAAGATACATGAAAACCAAGCCTCAAGGACAAGGTAGACTCTTGATCAAATCCATAGAGGAAGGTCCATTCAAGCCTCGTCAGATTCAAGTCACAGCTGGGAATCCTGATGCAACACCTCCAATTGAAGCAACCTTCCGGACACAAATGGAAGAGGAATACACATTGGCAGATTGGAAGCAAATTGAAGCAGATGACATGGCAATGCATTTAATCCAACTTGGTTTACCACAAGAAATATTCTGTGCTGTAGACAGTTGTGAAACTGCTCATGCTATGTGGGAACGAGTCAAAAGACTCTGTTATGGTATAGACATTGGTAAACAAGACATGGAAAACAAGCTTTTGACTGAATGGGAGAAGTTCACATCCACTCCAGCTGAACAGATTGAATCTTACTACACACGGTTTTGTACTCTAATGAATGAGTTGATCAGAAACAATTTGGCACCTAAACCAATTGTTCAAAACATCAAGTTCATCAACAACCTTCCAGAAGAATGGGGACGATATGTCACTATTGTCAACCAAACTAAGAATCTTCACGATGTAAACTATGATCAGCTCTATGACTTCCTAAAACAAAACCAAACAGAGGCAAATGAAGTCAAAAAAGAGAAACAAGCAAAACAACAAGATCCTCTTGCACTCATATTCCAATCACCTACACCTGCAACAGTTAATACAAAACCCTCATCATCTTCATCCCAACAAATCATGCAACAACAATACAATCCTCAAACACCGTTCTACCCACAACAACAACATGTAATCCCACAACAACAATACCCGCAACACCCAGATCAACATGATCAGGATGAGTCAACTGATGCTTTGACTCAAGATTTTGCTTACCTATCAAAAGAATTCCAAGGACGCTACTCCACACCCACCAACAACAATCAACGAATCTCATCGAACACTCGCAATAAGCAAATTGCACAGCCGAGTTTCAACATGGGACAGCAAGGACAGATGATTGGGGGATATGGGAATCAGCAGGGATATGCTCCAAGATATCAGATGGGTAATCAGAATGCAGGGCAGTATGTTGGTAATCAGATAGGTCAGTATGCAGGGAATCAGATGGGTACAGTTGTTGGTAATCAAAGGGTTCAGAATGCCGGGAATCAGTTTGGGAATGTTGGTGCTCAGGGAGCTGGAAATATGAATCAGGGTAATGTGATGAAATGCTTCAACTGTCAGGGTATTGGTCACATGGCTAGGAACTGTCCCAACAAGCCGAATAAGAGGGATCCAACGTATTTGCAGAAAGCATTAATGTTGGCACAGAAGGAAACAGCTGGGCTTCAGTTGAGTGCAGAAGAGAATGACTTCATGGCTATTATGGATAATTCTAAAGATCAAGAGGACATCGATGCAAACTGCATTTTTATGGCAAATCTCCAGGAGGCAAAGTACGACACGGATTCGGAAGCACCTCCTGCTTTTAACACAAATGCGGTTTCTGAGGTACAACCATATGCTACATGTTACAATAATGAAATGTTTGATATGTCACCTCAAAATGAACAGCATCCTGCGACTCCTAATCTCATTTATGATACATATATGGACGAACCAAGTTGTAGTAATACTAATTTGGTAACTCCAGATATGGATCCTAATGAAGAATTCGAGTCACAACATACTGATAATGATGAGGAAACACGTGCTATGTTTGGATCATTATTGCAAAACTGTAGTATGGAAATAGAAAAGGTCAAAAAGATTAATCGCGATGTTAAGGCCGCGAATGACAAATTGACCACTGAGCTTAAGAGTTATAAGGATAATGAAAAAGCTTTTGATTTTCACAACAAATGTCAGACAGATCTTGAGGTTAGCTTAAGAGATTCTGAGTTAAGAGAGAAACGTTTGCAAATAACATTTGACACTCTCGATGTTAATTTGAATTTGCAAATCAAATCTCTTAACAAAGAAATTTCTGAACTAAACATCAAGCTTTCAAAATAAAAATCAACTTATTCCAATCTTGGAAAAGAAAAGAAGGAGTTGAATGAAAGGTTTTCAAAACGTGAAAAGGATCTTCTTAAAGAGATTACTGACAAAAAGGAAACCATTGCAAAGTTGGAAGATTTACTTGTAAAAATGGGACATTCTGCACAAACAATTAATTTGTTAATAAACGATAAAAACCCGATTTTACATACTTTAAAGAAAATGGCAATTGGATGTGAAAACCCTTATAATCTCAAAAAGGCTCGGAAAGAACAGAATGTGTTATATGATGGTACTCTTATAAATGATGTGCATGATCCTCCTCCGGGTTGTGATTCTGTTGAGACGATTAAGCTTTCCGAAGAGAGTAGAATCAAAATGCGACAATTGAACAGAGAAATAAAACCCATAGACTATAATGAACTTAACAAACTTTATGGGGTTCATCTTGTTCAAAAAGAGTCACCAATGTTTTTCAAACATCCAGTGGCTGTCGCAAAATGAATATTTGTCTCAAAACATTTGTCTAACATCGAACAAATGACATCTAAAAACACTTGTGAAACAAGTGCAGCTAGACTATATTTGGTTGATCTTAAACAGAGAATTGAAACACTTCAAAGTATTGTGGCATCCAAAACAAACAGTAACAACAAAGACTGGTTTTCAAGTTTTCATACTGAACTAAAAGGAATGTTTGACAATGACATTAATCTACACATTGCTGCAATCTATGCGGTTGTTCAAAATGTGGAACACAATCTTTTGAAAGAGTCAGCAGAATTCGTTAAGGACCAAAAATCCTTAGTGAAGGAAGCTAATGAATACTTGGAACGCATAATGATTTTGGAAAAACAAAATGACTCTCTCTCCTTCGAAGCTCTATCGACTGACATTATGTCTATTATTTACCAAACATATTCTGTTGAGGATGATGAGCGACTTTGAGCTGAGACTTTCGAAATTGTTGTAAAATATGAAAAGGCACTTGCCAAAATTGAAAAACAAAATGTTACATATTTTAAACAACTTGATACGAAAAAGGAAGAATGCAAGTATGACAAATTGTCGTATGAGCGCTCTTATAAAAACATGCAAGGTCAAATTGATTTTTTGAAGTCTCAGCTTGCAAGTCAAAAAGGGCAGGGTGAGGAAACTACGGGTATTGCACCATCAACCCCCTTGCCTAATGAGAAACAAAAAGAGAAAGCTGTTGTCGAAACATCGAATGTAATAGCACCTGGCCTTTATAGGATTAGTCCCACTACTGCGTCTGCCTCTACATCTAAAACATATAGGGCGATAGACAAAAGTAAGAAAGATAATCCAAATGAGTCTAGGAATGCTACAACAACAACATCTCAGGACAACAACAAAAATTCTAATGAGTGTGCCTTACCTTCTACAGGATTAGAAAGCAACTCTAGGAGCAATAACAAGAAACCTAGTGTCTCGCCTGTTTCTGAGAATGCATGCAAGAAAGTAGAAGAACACCCTAGGAATTTACCGCTTTCCAAGAAGAAACATGTATCATCTAGTTGTAATGTTAAGACTCCTGTTTCTAATGCATGTAATGATTCTGATTGTTTAATGCAAAAGAAATCTTTGTCTAAAAATGCTTGTGATGATAATGTTTCTAATAATGTGAAAAAGAATGATATGCCTGAACAGAAAAAGGTTCCTTCAGTAACTAGGGCTAAGTCTAGATATATTCGAAGACTTATTGCAAAAGCTAGGAAAACCACTAGCAGCCTATTACCTAAGGATCACACCAAGTTTTATGAATGGAAACCAACGGGTAGAATGTTTGCACTTAAGAATGGCACATTAGAAATAGTTCCCAATGCATCTAAGGAAACCAGTTCTAAGTGTGATACACCTGTTACTTCTCTCCCTAAACGGGTGGCTAAACGTGTGTATTTGAGGTAAAAAAATGTGATTTATGGTGTGTTCTATCTTGCTTGTTTTCGGTTTTTGTTCAAAAAATACTTACTGTTGCGTTTTTTATCTTCAAAAAACATGATTGTTTGTGTTTCTTGGACATCATACGCAAGATCAAAGGTTTAAGGTTGTGTTTGTTAGTTCTATCGAGTTGGGTTGTGAAGATTTGATTGCGTTTCACTCAAATCTTGTATTTCTAGTTTGGATTCTTGTGGTGTTCTAACTTTTTAGATCGACACAAATCCAAGCAAGGACTATACGATTTGCTTTTGATTATTTTAGTCCATGAATGATTGATTTGAGTTAGTGAAATAGTTGGTAGAAGATTGGTGAAAGTTGGCAGTAGAAGCATGGGCAGTGCATGGGCTAGTGAATAAAGGACAAAGAGTTGGTAGAAGTTAGGTACAAGCTGTCATTTGTCGCAATTCAAGAGCAGGCAATTATCGCAATTCGTCTAAGTTTTATCGCAATCTTGTACAAGATTGCGATAGGTATCGAATTTGGATTTTGACAATTTTGTCGAAATTGCAAAACTGAACTTTATCGCAAATCTGTCTGAGGATACTTATCGCAATTGAAGTTCATCACTTTTATCGCAAATCAAATTGCGATAAAAATATCGCAATTGGCCCTTTGTCAGCTTTATCGCAAATCAAGTTCTATCAGATATCGCAATTCAGACTTATCCGAGATCTTTATCCCAATTCAGATATCGGACAGAACTAACTTATCGCAATTGCAAAAAGAGTTTTTTGGCGGGAAAAGTTGAGTAAAATTTAATTCGGAGGAGTGACTTAACGGTCCATTTTTACGCGAGATTCAAATTCTGGTACAAGAGTGAAAATTTTGGCCCAAAATTCAAATTTTTAGGCCAAAATTCGAATTTTTCGGGGAATTTTTTGGGGTAAAAATTTCTTAAACTCAAAATTTTCCAGCATCATTAGAATGTCATTCTATGGCATATTTCACACCAAAATCACAAATGATATTATCGGACCACACCTACAAAATCACCACGTATAGCCAAAAAGATCCTGATCAAGATTCACAATCAAATGACAATGGTTAAATTATCAGCTGTGGCTACAAGGATGATGATTCATTATTACTTATTTGAAGTTGAAGTGGAATATCTCGGGTACGTGTACTTAGTATCTTGAAGATATCGGGGTTGGTTGGATGCATGATTCTTCGAGATCCTTGCTCGATCTTAAACGGCTCACAGAGCATTCGATGATTAAGTCTTGATTTATCTAGTTTTCATAGGTCAAGGGGTGGACGGACGAAGACCTAGTTAACTATCACTTAAAGGAGATACGTTGTAGTACTCAGTGTCACACAAAGATGTGGATAATTCAAGAGATATTCATATACTATTAAGGAAGGTTGGATGGGTATATGAAATGACCTATGCTTTAAGGAGTTACGTTGTAGTGCTCAGTATAGGTACTTAGTCATACAACAGTGCAAGTTTAAGTCACAAGTTTGGGTTATTCTACTTCAGTCTCAAGTTCGTTATAGTGGGTTTTCTCCATCAGTAGTCACTACATGAAGCCGTTGTTTTTAATACAGGAGGTTAGATTGGGTATATCGACATCTTCTCACGGGCTGATATGATTCCTTATAAAGGGCTTCCAGTTTGTATTTCACGTACACATCAGTATGCTGATTCCGATAAATCGTAACCAGCAGGGGAGAGAAATGTACGGGCTGATCTCTCATGGAAAAAATAACTGGGATGCATTTGGTGAGATAAAGATGTTGATACTATATTCCCCTGAACAGATTTAGAGCACTCAGGGCACTCATTAAATGAGGTTGTCAGTTTGGGGGAGAGCACTAATTAGGGGAGAGCACTCAGGGCACGTTGTATTAAACCCTAATTAGATTTGCTCACATCGTTCATCTGTAAGTAAAGAAATGAAAGCTGAGAAGATTCTACAAGCTGAATGAAGTAATGAAGTTTGAAGACTATTCTCTGTGCTTATGGTTTATATTTTACTTGTAGGGAACATTGTAAGCAATTCCCATATGACATCACTTTGGGGAGAGATTATTAGCTTTAAAGTTTTGTCATATATGGGAATTGCAATAGCATTTAAAGTACAAGGACTAGTTTAGTCATTTGTGCTAAGTTAGACTTGTATTCATGTAATAAATACCTTCCTAGTCACAACTAGGAAGGTGGGGATTCACTTGTAACTTTGGAGGTGTGTGTGTTTTCTAGATTTTCTCTCTCTAGAAAACATACACACCTCCCCCAATCAATAAAGTTCTACCATGTTTAATCTTTAGATCGTGTTCCCCCAACCTCTAGAACATGAATCTTGGTCTCTTTATAAGAGAAAAGGACCAGCAACCTCCCCGGGTTGTGGTTTAACCGAGACAACCACACCCTATGTGGGTGTTGGCGAGGCCAAGTAAGCACAAAACGGCCACCCTTTCACAGATTATAACCACACGAAACAAATGTCAAAAATGTTTTTAATCTTGTTTATGTCCACGAAATTAATAGATCGATTCATATTAACCCAACCAAATTCATAACTTGCAAAATAAATCAAAACCGCAAGTTTTATTAACAAAATAATATCAAGAAATTACAAAGTATGAGAGAAATTAAGAACCCTTACAATAACTTGAGAGTCGATTTGACAGGAAGACCAAAACAAGAGCTCAAATACAAAACCGAATCCAAGCAAGAGACCCAAAACAATGAAGCTTTATCAACCCTTGGAAGATCTTGTTCTTGTGATAATTTACAAGTGAGATTTGTGGATGTGAGATCTCTTGTGGATTCGGCAGGAATAAAAAGGGAAGAGGAAGAAAAGCTTGACCATGCTTTCTTGATGAAGAACTTGTGAAGAGCTTGATTAAGCAAAACTCACCATCCGTTTGGAAAATCTATGAGAACTCGTGATTCCCTTTGGGGAAGAGAGCAGAAAGTGATTTATCAAGAGCTGTTATATCAAGAGCTGTTGTTTGACTTTGAAATCTGGTAATGAGATAAGAAAATAAAAAGTAGTGGGGTGGTTGAGGTTTATTAATTTGGTGGTTAGGTTAGGTTTTATTTATACCCCGTGTATTCCGTGTCCCGTTGAGCTAAATTTTAAACGTGATACCTCGGTTTGGTAAAAATACGAGAAATACATTTCTGGAAACGTTTTTATAAAAATGGTTTAAAAACAAAGTTATTGATTCCGAAAATTAACTATAAAATTTAAGCGATTACTAATGTGGTGTCGGTACGCGTGAGGTGTCATTTTTCAGGAAAAATGATATAACCTCTCGTTTTTGATTCAAATGAGTTTGGAAAGTCTAAAAGTGAAACTTAAGAAATAATAAATATAATTTATTATTAAAAATCAGTCTGGAAAATTACGGGTGGTTACATGAGGCTAGACATTTAAATGTTAAACCTCAAGATGATGAAATTCTCATTCATAGATCCGCAAGGATATCTCAGATATTTGATTAATATGCTGAGGATTATGAGTTACATGATCATGGTAAACCTGATAATAATTATGATGCATTGCCAAATATTGAATTGGGTAAATTACTCATACTATGAATGTTAAGATGCTGTCCATAAAGATAATCAATTTTTGGAAACTTGGTTTATCTTAATAGTTAGACTAGAGAATGAAGATGAGTTTCGTCAAAGATAAGTAACCCTAGTGGTTTAAATCTTTGTATAGAAATCATATGGACAATATTGTACACATATTTAATGCATGTATTATGACAAGATTATTTATCACACTTAAGCAATTAACTGATTGAATATTTTATCCTAAGCACATTAAATATATAAAGATTATGATTGTCATGCTTATTTTCATTAATATGAAAAATGAAATATCAAAACTCTTTCTTGAGTAATTACTTGAGTAAGGACAGTAAGTAATCGAAAGGAGTTTTTGAATTCAAATAATCTTTGGAAGTGTACAAAGTACAGTAATTCATGAATGAATTAATGCATGCATCTTGGAGATAATACTCATGTTTAAATATTAAATCCAAGTTTAGATTTGATAACTAAAATAAGATAACTCCTAAGTATTCCTAAGAGCTAGTGGGAGTATTATGGTTATTTTCTTAAATCATGTATGTTGTAGAATATATGGGCAGTAACATTCCATATAAGTTAAATGTTAAGTCTTAGTTTGGAATGAAACTTCACTTAAAAGATTTAGAAAATAAGACATATAACCTTGGAATATATGTTATAAACATATGCGGTAAATGAATCTAATAGAACATGATATATCATTTAGAATGTCTAAATAGATGCATATCTTTTGATAAGATAAAACATGAATGAAGTCTAAGTTTGACTCAAGGTTTTTCGTGTACATCATGTTATTGTTGTATCATACTTGAATTTAAGATGATTTGACAACATTGAAATCTAATTGAAAGTTATTAAATAACTTGTGAAATGAATATTCTAATGGAATATGTTTGGACTTAGAATTACATTCTTCAATCTGTTGTTGCTCCCAGATTCCATGAATGAAAAATATGTCAATTGTTGTGCAAATTGTCATAGCCAACAAACTTGAAAATTTGGAAGACATTAAACATTACACAATAGATATTAAAGTTTACGGAGTTTTAAAGAGCATATTGTTGTTTGTATACAATTATGCTGGTTTAATTGAGATGACACTTAATACTAGTCATGGTAGGATTTCATCCTTTGCTATGTGAACTAGTTGTGCTAAAATAAAAGCATAGTTGCATTATACATTAAAGAATAAAAATACTTTAAACTTTAAAAATGTTTGAAAGTTTGATATCATAAAATTAGTGATTGAGGTAGTCACATACTTTATGCAATATTATATGGCAATATCAAATTATTTGAATGCACACATACAAGAACTTCACTAGATGAATTCTTGAAATAAGTATTCTCAAAATTATGATAGATCAAAATTGGTTGATTTATGCCTTGTTAACAAGTATGATTATCATGACTTGAGACATAATTCATCAACTAAAATTTTCATGCATTGATTTATTTATTATTTGGATAAGTGATGTTAAGCAATTATTATAATGAATTAAAAGTACTTGGTACGTTTGTTTTCATTCATAATAAGTTGTGTCCTATATTTGCATGTTTAATCCGCGAATAATTTAGTTATTCTAAAATAGTTTGTTGTTAATTAATGATATGAGAATCTCATTGAATTAAGACAAATCTGAGTTTTGATAGAATTTACTTGAAAGTATATTGTTGCGTTGACATACCAAATTCACATGATATTCAATGAATTGAATATAGGACTTATATCCTAACTACATGATTGTACTTTATGGATCTTGTCATAAAGTAAATCATGAATAGTTATCCTCAGACTTGAGATACCAGAGAACTGTCATGGATGTAGTGCATTTTTGTGGAACAATTTAACGCCATACGTAACTGGTAGTTATAAAGATTGTTTTTAGAAGTGTTGCAAAATACATGGGTTTTGCTTGTAGTCAATAAAGAATTTGTTCATTCAAATTCGTTTTGGAGTTTAATACTGCTGGGCCCCTCGTAGGGTTGACAAAGATGTTTGCTTGGCTATGCCCAAGATCTATCTGGAATACGTTCGGAAGATTTGGTAATCTTGCTCAATCACAAACAACGAGAAACAGAATAGTTAAATTAAGGAATGACTAAGATCCATATCCTTATTTAACATGGTATTAGTAACAAAAAGATAATAATAATGATGAATCATTAAAAGGTTTTTCCAGGAGACCTTACTCGAGTTGTACTAGAGGCATTGGCGTGTTGCTAGATGCTAACTAATGTGATTACACTATTAAAATATGTCCAAGTGGGAGCTGTTGGTTTTATGGACAATAATTTAATAATGTACGTTAGGATCGAATTCAAGACCACGAGATTTCACACTTTACGTATGAAGAATTAAAGTTTAAATAATTAAATATAAAATGTTGTGTTTAATTATTTATTACACAAAACGACTAACGAGCGTTAAGTAATTAACGGTAATTGACTAACGGTCGTTAGATAATAAAAGGAAAGTACTATAGATGGAAAATAGAGAACAAGAAAGATCTAGAAACACTTTGAGTTTAGTAGATCCGATCGGCAATGGGTTAACCCAACCCAAACCCTAACTTGTTCCCTAAGTTTTGCACTCTATATAAACAAAGTCAAGGGTTCATTGTTTGATAACTTTTGTGCACACACAATACCCTAGAAATTGTTTTCTCCTATTTCTTTTGTTATTCGGCCGAAACCCTAAACCTTTGGGGTGTTCGACTTTTGTTTTTCTAAAACAAATTGTTTTGTGTTTTCTAAACTGGCATTTACTTTAATTTGGTATTAGTACGTGTGTACAAGAACGTGGTGTAAACATATTATTGTTTACATCTTGGATTGAATTGAAAAACGGTAAGGGTCAATTCGTTAATCCATATAAACCCTAATTAAGGTTCTTAAATTAATTGCTAGCTTGAAAGTGTAAAATGTACACATACTATTTAATATTCGGTTAGTTAATTGCAAATATATGTTCCTACGCTTCCACAATACTTTGATATTTATGTGTTTAATTATGATATGTCATGTAATTAAATTCCAACAGGTAGGACCAGTTGGGGGAGGCCCAGCACCCACCTGCCACCATATTGGCTCCGAATCTGCATATATATACATGCATGTAATCTCATGTAAGAATAAAGTTGTAACTTTAAGGCCTAAAAGATCTCGAGACTTTGTCAATTAAAATTTACTTAACTAGAGACGTTTATTTGTGAGCGAGTTGAATCATTAGGTTTAGTTTTGACTTGAATTCATTGTGCATACTATTTTTTTCATTAAAATGTTATTATTATACCTATAATTAGTAATGTCATAGTCATGCATGATGAAAGACTGAAATTTCATGGAAACCTAAAGCATGTGGTGAATGGTTTCTACTAGATGGCATCCAATGAAGAGTTTTGTTTCAGCATAGTTTCTTAAAGATTCTAAAAAAATCATCTCATTTTAATTTGTGATAAATTCTCAATAAGAAAATTTTCTTATTTTTGTTAAACAAAGAACGATATATTGGTAACATCTCGACAAAGCAGTCCACACAAAAATGCACGCCTATCACTCGCAATTTACAAAGATGTTTTTCTCTAGGTTTGAGTGAATTCTCATCCGAGCCATCCTTAGTGACCTGACAAGTAACCCGGGATTTCACAAATTAACTCATAAGACCCATAGAGCTTTGTAATCATTAGCCCTCCATAGTTATATATGGATTGTATGACAAAGGCGAGTAGCCACAAAGAGTTTGAAGCTAACAAACTTTAAACTTGATACATTAATTTTTTTACAAATTAAACAACATGGAGACAAATTGATGCTCCAGAGGTTATACAAAGTATTGTTTTTGCAAAGGCAAAAGAAATTCACAAATTTCCAGCGTGTGGATAAAAATCTTAAAATGGTCTCTTGAAAGTGTCGCCACAACATGCATGGAAACCTAACTTCGTTTCGGTGGAGCTAAAATGGTCCAAAACAACCCTTTAAATTTAGGTTTTTATTTATTTTATGACATATGGTATGTTGGGCATATGAGACTATTAAGAGATCATAGTGCAAATCTTTTGAAAATTTAAGCTACTTATAATATAAGTTTTATTTGACAGACACAACTTATAAAAAATTGAGAAAAAATAATCCTCAATAATTTATGAAAATCGAATGCTACTACAATTTACAAAAATATTTTTTTCCATCACCATCTACAACTTTATCTGCAATTCCAACAACAGTTACTTATACCAAACATTACTTTTACTAAACATACTCATACTCTAAATCATTAGAAGCTACTACTCCATGTATTATCAACATATGTAACTATATCAAAATAAAATTTTAGGAGTATTTAGTTTATTTTTTTTTATTTAATGGAAAAAGATTGAAACATTTAAAAGACTTGACTAATTTTGTGTCTAACTTATGTGTCATTACCTCATTAGATTATAAAAAAGTGGGTCTAGTTGAAACAACAAATGAATTATTACCATACATGTTTAGATATAAAATTAGGCATAACTTTTAGGTATGCAAATCATTTCTCTTATTTAATAATATCTATGCTACCTTATAATACATCTTTAACCATCTCTCATATTAATTTTTTAAGACTACCAAAAATAGATTTTTAAGCAAATACAAGTAAATAAGCATAATTTACAAGTATTTAAAGCACAATTAAAACTAAAAAAAATACTATTCAACACATACAATTAATACACAATTTAATTCACCCCTTCACCAAAATTTATAATTATTTAACCACAATGTACAATCTAATTAAGCTTCCAAAACATAAATTTGAAATCCGACACTCCAAAACAAAATAACAGAAAAATTTAGTCACAGTGTACCTGCCGCCGCATCGCGCGGGTACCCTGCTAGTAATATTATAGCCATAACAAACGAAAATTTAGGTGCAGTCTTAACGCAAGACACATAAGCAAATTTTAAAACCTTAATCAAAGGGTTAATAAACGAGGATAAAAGCACCAGAGAATAAAACCTAACAAGAGTAAAACTCGAAAAACATGAAATTTATTAATAATCAAGATTAAGGAATTAAAGTTACAAACCCTAAACCTCATATTTGTAGAGAAAGTAATCTTGCGGAAAAAAACTCAAAAAAAAAAAAAAAAAAAAAAAAAAAAAAAAAAAAAAAAAAAAACTAGTTCTTTGTAACACCACAAATCTCTTCTTTATCATACAAACTTGGCTGCTATGATGACACTCACAAACACTTTAGAACAATAAGAGATATGTATGGATCTTATGGTTAAAATTACTAGTCAAATGATTATATTCAAATATGAAGATAATACAAAGACTAGGGAGGACTTGGATACACACACACACTCTTATCTTATGAAAATATGAGGCACACTTTTTCAGTGTGTGTGTGTTCGTGGTTATATGAAACCACAGCCAACCAAATGGGTCTTTGGTGGGCTTTACATAGAACTTGGAGTGGGCTTATGTTGTACTACACTAATACATTGAACATTCTTATTAAAACTAATACCATAAGCCCACTAAACTTAAACTAGACTTTATACATAATACTTGACAAATGAACATCACTTTTCAATTAACAAAGTTAATTGCTAACAATCTCCCCCTAAGGGATGGTCATTTCAATGATGCTCCCGTGATTGGTCTTTTGCCTTCAATTTCTTGAAATTGATGTGTCAATGTATAATAGTCTTTAATCGATGTTCCTTCATGCACTGTGATCTTTAAAGAGTTGTCTTGCCTTGATCTACATCTTCTGTCCAGTTGCGTCGTCGTTGTAGATGATGATGGTGGATAGACTTTCGTCGGTACCTGCATAAAACAGTTAGCAATAATTCGTCCTTCGGCCATCATGTCGTGAGGCAAGATCCTTTGATCTCCTTAAGACTCATACAACTTGTATCCTTTTGAGTGAACACAAGTGTATTGCATAGGAAGTGTTCCTAAGAGATCTTTGATGAATCTCATGTCTCTAGACTCAATTATGTGCGTTTTGGTTTTAGTCATCGGAGGCATGGAGCAGAGTGCCACCTTTTCAATATCAACACATCTCGGAGTGAGAGGTCAATAGATTACGTAGTGTTCTCCGTGAGAAATGAAACAAATATCTTTTAAGAGATATCTGAGTGGATAGGAGGGGTGGTGCATTGCGTCACTGGGTCCATGACGTCTTGTCTTCAATACCAGTATCACTTTGGTGAGTACCGATAGCAGATGTATTGACCCGGTTTCTGACCTAAGTTTTCATGGAGGGCTATTTCTTTTCACCCTTACAAAAACTTTTCTTTTTCATTCTTCAACCCCTTCTTTCTCCTTTCTCATTATACTCCTTTTTTCAATCTTTCCTAAGGACTTCTAATGCTAAGCTATTGGAATTGTCCTTGGGTAGATCCCTCCGGTTCTGGTGGATCATTGGACATAACCTAACCATAATCACCTTATTACTCCATGATTATTCTAGATTATTTGTCACATGCCATTAAACCTTGTGAAAAATCTCTCAACGTGTTTATAAGAAAACACATTTTGTTAACACATTAAGAGTTTTGCATTTATGAAACACTCCCCCTTCACATGTGCTCATGCATTTTTGTAATAAATTGCACATGTTGGGTAGAGTTCGCACATTTGAAATGATCGACTTTCAATGAACACGACCTTCGCGAGACACGCTTACATCACTAGTTAGACTAGCTTGAAATTATTACCCGTCCCGGTCATATTCAATGATCATCTCTCGAATTGGTACATTCTACTCAGACAAGTCCTTTGCGAGACACGCTTACATCACTGGAAAACCAGCTTGAAATTATTACCCGTCCAGGACATGTCTTTTCGAGAACGGACATTTAGATTCGTCAATTCGAGGGTTCACGCTGAGTCTTTTTGAAGAACTCGTTTTGAGATTCAAACGATAAAACTTCTTTTAGATCACATTTTAATCACGTCCTCTCCCCCATATTATAATAAACACCTAATCTCCCCCTCAAAAATAGCATGAAGTGGTATTTTTGAAAACAGTTGATTAAAAAGAAACTTTTAGTGGAGAGACGGACTGATTTTAGCATGAAAAATGGAACATTTTTCTTTTTATACTCCCCCTTAATCAGAGCAAATGGTTAAACTTTTGAGTTTAAAAGAATTTAGAGGTCTTTGAGGGAGTTGTTGTGAGCACAAAATTTATAAAAAGACTTTGAAAAATCTTTTGAAACAATTTTGATTAAGTGCTCACGGGTTTTAGCTTTTCGCCATTAACATTGCGAGTTCTGATCGGAAATAATCAGAAGTCATCAGTGTGGCCTTTAGTATGAAATCTTTTCGAGTTGAGAACTCGGTCCACGATAAAAGATTTCACAATAAAGCACGGGTTTCGTACTGAAATGCACGAAAGCCTTAATGAAGAATTTTGAGAAACAACATGTTTTAGAAAAACATAAAAAATAACTCTCGCTCAAGCATCTGTAAATACCCGTATCATTGTTGAATGACATTTCTAAGTACGTACAGAATATTGATTAGACGAGAGACATGTCGTGAGAAGAATATTTTGGTTTTTGATGTTTTATATTTTTTATGGCTTTTTCAAATTTTCTATTTTTATATTTTGATTTTGAAAAAGTATGTATATATTTACCAAAAATATATACATAAATATTTACAAACAAATGTTTACCAAAATATTTACATGCGAAGCTTTATGAAGAAAATCAATGAGATTCGAGAAGACTTTCTAACTCTACGGGAGTTAGGCTTCGCATTCCAATTCGACGAACTAAGTTTTCAAACCGCTCTTTTGGGAGGGCCTTAGTAAATAGATCAGCGAGCTGGTATTCTGTCTTCACGAAAAACAATTCAACAGTACCCTCTTCAACGTGCTCTTTTATGAAGTGGTAGCGGACTCTAATATGCTTGGTCTTCGAGTGTTGCACTGGGTTGCACGAGATGGCTATGGCACTTTTTGAATCGCAATACAAAGGTATGCGGTTGAAAGAGAAACCATAATCTGTGAGTTGTGTTCTCATCCAAAGGACTTGAGCACAACACGCAGATAGAGACACATACTCGGCCTCTGCTGTTGATAAAGCAGTGCAATCTTGTTTTCTTGACGACCAGCCTACTAGCTTTTCTCCCAGAAATTGCGCTCCGCCTGATGTACTTTTCGCTGTTACTTGGCATCCAGCATGATCGGCATCTGAAAAGGCAATTAGTGTAAACTCCGAATCCTTCGGATACCAAAGACCCATGTTAATGGTTCTTCGAAGGTATCGAAAGATCCGTTTAACCTCTTGGAGGTGAAGTTCGGTAGGCCTTGCCTGAAACCGTGCAAGTAAGCAAACAGCAAAATGAATATCTGGTCGGCTTGCAGTTAGGTACATGAGAGAACCAATCATGCTCCGATATTTCTTCGGATCCATGGGTTTCCCATATAGGTCAGCGCCAATCTTGGGTGAAGTGACCATTGGGGTTCCAACAGAGTCACAATTATCCATACCATGTTTTTTCAAAATCTCAATTGTGTATTTAGCCTGATTAAGAAAAATTCCACGTGGGGATTGATGAATTTGTAAACCTAAAAAGAATTTTAATTCACCCATCATGGACATTTCGAATTTGCTTTTCATGAGATTTGCAAAATGTTTTGAATGCTTCGAATTAGTGGACCCAAAAATAATGTCGTCCACATAAATCTGAACAATCAAAATGTCATTTTTGTATTTTTTTGTAAACAAGGTTGGATCAATTGTTCCTTTGGTGAAATTATTTGACAACAAGAAAGATGATAACTCGTCATACCACGCCCGTGGGGCTTGTTTCAAACCATAGATTGCCTTCTTTAGCCTGTAGACGTATTCCGGATGATCTTTGTCAACGAAACCTTCTGGTTGACTCACATACACTTCTTCTTTCAGAGTTCCATTCAAGAAAGCGGTCTTGATGTCCATCTGATAAACCGTGATGTTCTTGTGAGCGGCATAAGCTAAGAAAATCCTGACAGCTTCAAGCCTTGCAACCGGTGCGAATGACTCTTCAAAATCTATTCCTTCTTCTTGTCTGAATCCCTTTGCCACCAGACGAGCCTTGTTGCGAATCACAGTCATTTCTTCATCCTTTTTATTTTTCCATAACCACTTAAGATCAATGACTAGTTTGTCAATTGGTCTTGGAACTAAATCCCAGGTGTCATGGATTTGAAATTGAAGAAGTTCTTCCTGCATCGCTTCAATCCAGGCATTATCTGCCATTGCTTCCCGAATGTTCTTAGGTTCTATGAGACTGACTGAGCAGACATAGATGCACATGTCGCAATCGGTGTGAAGTTGTTTTCTCGTCTGAATTGGTCTTGAGGGTTCACCAATAACCTGTTCAATCGGATGGTCTTTTGTCCACTGTAATGTTGAAGGATACCTTGGACTGAATAACTGCGTGTTAGTCGGTTCATGTAATCTGGAAGATGATTCACCAGATTCCGTTCCAAACGGGTTTTCAAAGACTTCTTCGTCTAACACAGCATTATTTTGTTCTTGCTCATCAATTCTTGGAAGAACAATTTCAATGAATGGAGTTGCTGGAGTAGATGTAGATGATGTTGATGTCGAGGGAGGTGGTGCGCCAGCTTCGAATGTTGTGGATGCATCTGGATTTGATGGTGGTGGTGGTGGTTGTTGAGTGGGTGCAGCGGAATGTTGGTTAGATGCATTTTTCGAAGCGCCACCATAGTATTCATCGTACATGAACTCGAAGAAATTATCCAGTTCTTGAGTTGTGGGTTGTTCGTCATGAATTGATTGAGCTCCTTGAGGTGCGAGTCCCGAACTGATATGTCCGGAAGTCATCGGGTTAAGCGCGGGTTCTAGAGCGAGTCTCTCAGAAGCCATTTGTGAAATTTCATCAAACTTCACATTCATCGACTCCATGATCTTTTTCGTTCTCCTGTTATACACCCTGAATGCCCTAGAGTTTTCAGAATACCCAATAAAGATTCCAATATCACCCTTAGCCTTCAACTTTCCCAGATCTTCCCTGTCATTTGTTGGATAGCATAAAGCGCCAAATACATGAAGATAAGAAATATCCGGTTTTCGGTTGTTGACAAGTTCATATGGGGTTTTATTGAATCTTGGATGGATTAGGGATCGGTTTTGAGTAAAACAAGCAGTAGATACAGCATCGGCCCATAGGAACAACGGTGCACTGGAATAGATCAGCATAGTGCGAGCAGCTTCTACAAGGGTTCGATTCCTTCTTTCAACTACCCCATTCTGCTGTGGAGTTCTAACAGCTGATGTCTGGTGTGTAATACCAGTTTCTTCAAAGAATGTTCTTAACTCCTGATTAACGAATTCCGTGCCATTATCCGTTCTTACTATCCTAACTGGAGCTTGAAGTAGAACTTGAATCCGCTTCAGAAAGGTGATGATGGTGCTTGGTGCTTCATCTTTTGATCTCAAAAACTTCACCCATGTATATCTTGAATAGTCGTCAACAATTACAAGAATATACTTCTTCCCATTTATGCTTTGAACTCTCATCGGGCCACATAAGTCCATATGCAACAGATGCAACCTATCAACCGAACTAGGTACGGGTTTAGGTTTATATGTTGCTCTTTTGCTCTTTCCCTGCTCACATGATGGACATAGGTGTTCTTTGGTGTATTTGAATTTAGGAAGACCGGAGACGATGTCGTCTTTGGCAAGCTTGTTGATCGTGTCAAAGTTCAGATGGGACAAGCGTCTATGCCACAACCAGGATTTTGTTTCGCCTGCCCTGGTCATGAGACAAATAGGTGATGAAGAGGCCATTTGGTTTATGTCAATTGCATAAAGATTGGTGCCACGATCCCCAATTAAGAGATCATCCCCAACCAAATTCCTGACAAAGCAAGTGTTTCTCCGAAATGCAACCTCTAAATCAGCATTACAAAACTGCCCGACAGAGAACAGATTGTGTCCCAACCCTTCGACATAGTAAACCCGAGTGATTAAGTAGTTTCCAAACCGAAGATCTCCATAACCCAGAATAGCTGCAACATGATCATTCCCAAACCGTACAGTCCCCATGAACTGCCACACAAAATTGATCAGCAGCTTCAGATTCCCGGTCATGTGCTTGGAGCAACCCGAGTCGACGATCCAAAGACAGATTTTAATGACCTGAGAAGAACAGAAGAATTTGTATATGGAAACCGTGTAACATTTGGTTCCAGTGGGTTAGATGAAACAGGTGAATTACACTTAGAACTGGTTTCCTTAGATGCATTGGGAATTATTTCTAATGTGCCATTCTTGAGCGTAAACATTCTACCTGTTGGTTTCCATGCACAAAACTTAGAGTGATCCTTAGGCAATAGGCTACTAGTGGTTTTTCTAGCTTTTGCAATAAGTCTTCGAATATATCTAGACTTAGCCTTAGTTACTAAAGGAACCTTGTTCTTTTCAGGCATATCATTCTTTTTCACATCATTAGAAACATTATCATCACAAGCATTTACAGACAAAGTTTTCTTTTGCATTAAACAATCAGAATCATTACATGCATTAGAAATAGGAGTCTTATCATTACAACTAGATGATACATGTTTCTTCTTGGGAAGCGGTAAATTCCTAGGGTATTCTTCTACTTTCTTGCTTGCATTCTCAGAAACAGATGGGACACTAGGTTTCTTGATATTGCTCCTAGTCTGTCTTCTGCTCCTAGAGTTGCTTTCTAATCCTGTAGAAGGTAAGGCACACTCATTAGAATTTATGTTGTTGTCCTGACATGTTGTTTTAGCAGTCCTAATCTCGTTTGGATTATCTTTAATACTTTTGTCTATCGCCCTATATGTTTTAGATGTAGAGGCAGACGCAGTAGTGGGACTAATCCTATAAAGGCCAGGTGCTATCACATTAGTGTTCTTGACAACAGCTTTCCCTTTTTGTTTCTCATTAGGCAAGGGGGTTAATGGTGCAATACCCGTAGATTCCTCACCCTGCCCTTTTTGACTTGCAAGCTGAGACTTCAAAAGATTTATTTGATCTTGCAGGTTTTTGTAAGAACGCTCATACGACAATTTGTCATACTTGCATTCTTCCTTTTTCGTATCAAGTTGTTTAAAATATGTGCAATTTTGTTTTTCAAGCTTTAAAAGTGCCTTTTCATATTTTTCAACAATTTGAGAAGTCTCAGCTCGAAGTGTTTCATCATCCTCCACAGAATATGTTTGGAAAATAATAGACATGATATCGGTCGATAGAGCTTCGAAAGAGAGAGAGTCATTTTGCATTTCCAAAACTTTTATGTGTTCCAAGTATTCATTTGCTTCATTCACTAAGGATTTGTGGTCCTTAACGAATTCTGCTGACTCTTTCAAAAGATTGTATTCCACATTTTGAACAACCGCATAGATTGCATCAATGTGTGGATTAATGTCTTGTTCAAACATCCCTTTTAGTTCAGTCTGAAATCTTGAAAGCCAATCTTTGTTGTTACTGTTTGTTTTGGATGCCACAATACTTTGAAGTGTTTCAATTCTCTGTTTAAGATCAACCAAATATAGTCTAGCCGCACTTGTTTCACAAGTGTTTGTAGATGCCATTTGTTCGATGTTAGACAGATGTTTTGAGACAGTTTTTTGTTTTGTGAAAACCACTGGTTTTTGAAAAAACAGATGTGACTTCTTTTGAACAAGATGAACCCCAGATTCTGTGTTAAGCTTGTTATAATCAATTGGTTTAATTTCTGGGTTCATTTGTCTCATTTTGACACGTCTCTTTTCAGTACGCTCAATCGTGTCATCCGAATCATAAATCTCAATCGGATCATGATTATCATTTAGCACACTACCATTATATAACACATTCTGATTTTGCTGAGCTTTCTTGAGATAATAAGGGTTTTCATAACCGATAGCCGTTTTCTTTAATGTATGTAAAATCGGGTTTGGATCGTTTATTAACAAGTTAATTGTTTGTGCAGAATGACCCGTTTTTACAAGTAAATCTTCCAACTTTGCAATGGTTTCCTTTTTGTCAGTGATCTCTTTTTGAAGATCTTTTTCACGTTTTGAAAACCTTTCATTCAACTCCTTCTTTTCTTTTTCAAGATTGGAATAAGTTGATTTTTGTTTTGAAAGTTGGTTGGTTAGTTCAAAATTTTCTTTGTTAAGAGATTTGATTTGCAAATTCAAATTAACATCGAGAGTGTCAAATTTTATTTGCAAATGTTTCTCTCTTAACTCAGAATCTCTTAAGCTAACCTCAAGTTCTGACTGTTTTTCGTTATGAAAATCATAAGCTCTTGCATTCACCTTATAACTCTCAAGCTCAGCGGTCAATTTTTCATTCGCGGCCTTAACCTCGCGATTGACCGTTTTAACATTCTCAATTTCAATACTACAATTATGCAATAATGATTCAAACATAGCACGTGTTTCCTCATCATTATCAGTATGCTGTGACTCGAATTCATCATTAGGATCCATATCTGGAGTTACCAAATTAGTATTACTACAACGTGGTTCGTCCATGTATGTATCATAAATGAGATTAGGAGTCTCAGGATGCTGTTCATTTTGAGGTGACATATCAAACATTTCATTATTGTGACATGTAGCATATGGTTGTACCTCAGAAACCGCATTAGTGTCAAAAGCAGGAGGTGCTTCTGAATCCGTGTCGTACTTTGCCTCCTGAAGATTAGCCATAAAAATGCAGTTTGCATCGATGTCCTCTTGATCTTCTGAAGCATCTATAATAGCCATGAAGTCATTCTCTTCTGCACTCAACTGAAGCCCAGCCGATTCCTTGTTTGCCAACATTAATGCTTTCTGCAAGTAAGCTGGATCCCTCTTATTCGGCTTGTCTGGACAGTTCCTAGCCATGTGTCCAATACCCTGACAGTTGAAGCACTTCATCATATTACCCTGATTCCTATACCCAGCTCCCTGAGCAACATTCCCAAACTGATTCCCAGCATTCTGTACCCTTTGATTACCAACAGCATTACCCATCTGATTCCCTGCAAACTGACCCATCTGATTACCAACATACTGCCCTGCATTCTGATTACCCATCTGATATCTTGGAGCATATCCCTGCTGATTCCCATATCCCCCAACCATCTGACCTTGCTGTCCCATGTTGAAACTCGGCTGTGCAATCTGCTTGTTGCGAGTGTTCGATGAGATTCGTTGATTGTTGTTGGTGGGTGTGGAATAACGTCCTTGGAATGCTTTTGATAGGTAGGCAAAAGCTTGAGTCAAAGCATCAGTTGACTCATCCTGATCCTGTTGATCTGGGTGTTGCGGGTATTGTTGTTGTGGGATTACATGTTGTTGTTGTGGGTAGAATGGTGATTGTGGAATATACTGTTGTTGCATGAATTGCTGAGTGGATGATGATGATGATGATGGTTGTGCACTGACTGTTGCAGGTGTAGGTGATTGGACTATGAGTGCAAGAGGATCTTGTTGTTTAGCTTGTTTCTCTGTTCTGACTTCATTTGCCTCTTTTTGGTTTTGTTTTAGGAAGTCATAGAGCTGATCATAGTTCACCTCGTGAAGGTTTTGAGTTTGGTTGACAATAGTAACGTATCGTCCCCATTCTTCTGGAAGGTTGTTGATGAACTTGATGTTCTGAACAATTTGTTTATGATCCAAATTGTGTCTGATCAACTCATTCATTAGAGTACAAAACCGTGTGTAGTAAGATTCAATCTGCTCAGCTGGAGTGGATGTGAACTTCTCCCATTCAGTCAGAAGCTTGTTTTCCACGTCTTGTTTACCAATGTCTGTACCATAGCAGAGTCTTTTTACTCGTTCCCACATTGCATAAGCAGTTTCACAACTGTCTACAGCACAGAATATTTCTTGTGGTAAACCAAGTTGGATTAAATGCATTGCCATGTCATCTGCTTCAATTTGCTTCTGATCTGCCAATGTGTATTCCTCTTCCGTTTGAGTCCGGAAGGTTGCTTTAATTGGAGGTCTTGCATCAGGATTCCCAGCTGTGACTTGAATCTGACGAGGCACGAATGGACCTTCCTCTATGGATTTGATCAAGAGTTTACCTTGTCCTAGAGGCTTGGTTTTCATGTATCTTTTCATACGACTCGTCCATGGAAGATAACCACCTTTTTCTAACATTGGAGGACGATTTTCTGAACCTGCGGCATGAATGTCTTGTTGTGTAGTCATCTTTAAGATATGGTATGATAAAGTGGATTGAGGATCGTGTCAACAAAATAGAAGATGTTGTTGTGAAGCCTTGGTTTGTTGTTGAAGATCGTTGATGTTGTCAGATATGTAAACGAAGCAAATTAAATAACGTTACGAAACTTGATTCAAGTATAATTAAGACAAAGTCAAAAGTTTATAATGAATGTAAACTTTTGAGTTGACGAAATTACGTTCGAATCAAATCCTTAAAAGTTATTTAACTTTGAACTTAATTCACACAAGTACGATGGAAGTTGTTACGGTGGAATTTTGGTCTCGAAACTTAAAACCTCAATAACTTCATTTTGGAGCGTTTTCAGGCCTCGAAAGTTGGGTTGAATGAATAAATTGATTCAACGTGTCCTTCTCCTCGGTCTCACGGTCGTTTTGACAGGTGTTTCGCTGAAAACGGAGTTACGGTTCAAAAGTTATGATCGTTTGAAGTTTCACAGAAGTACGAGGGCCAAAACTGCCAATTCTGGAAGTTCCCAAAGGCTGCTGGAAAGTACAGGGACTGAAAATGTCAATTCTGAAAACTGCTCAACTGCGATAAGGCTAAAAATGGCCAAATGCGATAACTATCGCAGTTGCAAGTGCGATAACTATCGCAGTTGTCAATTGCGATAAGACCTGGAAACCTGAACTGCGATAAGAGCTTAACAGCGATAAGCCAATTGCGATACCTATCGCAATTCTAATACAAGAACTGCGATATCTGAATTGCGATAAGATCCGATTTAGACAACTGCGATAAGGACCTGAAATGCGATAAAACGCAGATATTTCTTCCAATTGCGATAAAACGCAGATCTTTTGTTCCAATTGCGATAAAACGCCACCTTTGTTGACTTTTAAGTACTTTCCCACGTGAAACCTTCTTTCCCTGACAACTTTTTACCCACTTTGCTATAATTCCTGCCAATTACACCAACTTGTACCAACTTTGAACCAATCAAATCAAGTCAATAAAACACTATAATATTCAATAACACAAAAGTGATTTTATTTCTTGAATAACTTCGATCTAAAGCAACTAAGAACACAACAAATGTAATATTTTCCCAGCAGACAAGTGAGGAAAAATCACTAATTCACTAAACCAAGAATAAACACAACCTTATACAAGATTGTTACCATTCGATTTCCACAAGACAAACCCACTTCGTGGCCCTTTTATGAACACGAACCACAACAGTTGGTTACTTTGCAAACAAACCGAACAATATTACCTTCTACCTTGTTGCTTGGCTCATGTATACCACTTGTAACACCACAACTTCCTTCTTTATCATACAAACTTGGCTGCTACGATGACACTCACAAACACTTAAGAACAATAAGAAATATGTGTGGATCTTATGGTTAAAATTACTAGTCAAATGATTATATTCAAATATGAAGATAATACAAAGACTAGGGAGGACTTGGATACACACACACACTCTTATCTTATGAAAATATGAGGCACACTTTTTCAGTGTGTGTGTGTTCGTGGTTATATGAAACCACAGCCAACCAAATGGGTCTTTGGTGGGCTTTACATAGAACTTGGAGTGGGCTTATGTTGTACTACACTAATACATTGAACATTCTTATTAAAACTAATACCATAAGCCCACTAAACTTAAACTAGACTTTATACATAATACTTGACAAATGAACATCACTTTTCAATTAACAAAGTTAATTGCTAACATTCTTAAATTGTCCTTAAGAAAATGTCACGACTCAAAACTAATATTAGCATCTAGGTGAAACATAAATATCAATAAACATACACTCATGTTCATCTACCCAAATAGTTATTGGCATTCATATACCATTGTTTTCCCTCCAACAAAATAAGACCCAAACATCCTATTTAAATTCCAACTCTTATCTTCGTTACTTTGTTATCACATCATTCCCCTCACTTGAAAAGAACTCAATCCTGAGTTCTCATGTGTAGTTGCTTCATCTACCTCACAAATCTTCATTCGATGACACTTCTTAGCCATAGCCTTGAACTCCAACTCCACATTAACTCGAGTGCTCTCTTCATACTTTTTCACACGTCTAACACACTCCCGTCGATCCATAAATGATACTAAATGTCATAATAATTAAGTTGACTTTTTTGAATGGGGTTATTGCAAATTTTAGCGGGTAATTGTCCTTATGCAGGTGCAGAATGTCTTGTCACAGGTGATATTCCGTTCACTATGGCGCATCATGATGGGTCTAGCTTCAACCACGGATATGTGAAGCCCGATCCTCCTGAAATTGAAAATGCGACTTGGATGTTAACAGTAAGATCCTGCATCGCTTTATTTACACTTAACCCTTCTGGACTAAGAAATGGAAATGCTCCCTAACCTTAGTGGTTTCGAATACTGATATATCTTGTTTGGATGCAGATTTTCAACTGCTTTGGATTCCAATTCTGCTTGCATTTTGAAGCTTTTCATATAGGAACATCACCAGTTTGCAAGGCATTTTTGGATTTACAGTCTCGAGGTTGGAGGAAATGGGAGGAAGATGAAATGGCAAGGTATCCCAAGAAGCATTCGTGATAGTCACCAGACTGTTAGTGATAGTCTTGACAGGCTGATCATAACGAGGAATATTGCGTTGTTCTTTACTGGTGGGGAGAGGCAAGAGCTGAAGCCCAAAGTGTCAGGCAATATATGGAAAGAACAGTCTTCTAGTTCTTCTTAAAGCGGAGAGTTTAGTCTTAATTGGTAAGTGAATAACATGTTACCTGGTACTGTGTCTATTACTAGATATATTTGCACATTGGATGCGTAGGGTGTTAATGAAAATTGACTGGTGCTGACTTATCGTCGTGAACTTTATCGAAAGCAAAG
This sequence comes from Artemisia tridentata subsp. tridentata, assembly GCA_021014915.2. Classification (NCBI taxonomy): domain Eukaryota; kingdom Viridiplantae; phylum Streptophyta; class Magnoliopsida; order Asterales; family Asteraceae; genus Artemisia; species Artemisia tridentata. Next base: position 360,582,734 of record CP139504.1, read on the forward strand.
TTTCAGTCTTACTGAACGAGATACATGTCATTATGGTATTGTCGTGTTATCGGCCTCGCTACTCTTTTCAAATAGTAAGATTAGTATTTGGCAGAATATGAAAAGTATTTGCCAAAATGCAATGAAACTAGCTAGTATTCCAAACTTGACGGAACCGCACTTGGATACTATCTTTAGACATCTTAATCATTCTTAACAAGTGCGTTATGTGGCTTATTATTTACCTTAACCACGCTCTAATCCCCAATGCTTTAATATATGTAGTTTTGATCATCATATATCTTGATTCCAATTTCCACCTCTATTATAATCGTTAAATCTGGGATGTTATCAATTTCTTTCGATTTGCATCGGTCTTCGTCACTTCCATGGAAACCTATGATGTCTATTTGTACATTACCCTCAAAGTACACGTGGGTCCAATGTGACACTCTCCGGTACCTCAGTACGTAGGTCTGCTGTTACACTGTCCGGTCATTCAACCCGATTCAGGAATTCATATGTCATCTATGTGCCTATGTGGTTCAGATAAAGAATTCACAGAACCAAATATGTTAAGACAGTATGTCTATTGATCTTATGTATCTAGCTATATAGTGTGCTTATTGTTGGCGTATGTGTCCGGACGTCATGACCCGCCCGGACCAAGCCTACGCATCCGGACGTCGTATCTCGTCCGGACTATCTTCTCACCTCCGGACAAGCCTGCTGAAAGGCCCGCCGCCATTTACACTGAGCAGTCCCATCAACCGCCGCCTTCCCAGATTTCCCGGGATTGTGTTCCCCACGTGATCTGACACCTACCTACTAAGACAGGCGTAGGTCAACTCGCTTAGTCCCGAGGTAAACAGGTACAGTAGGTGTGGGTAGTATAAATACCCACACCTCATTTATGATTTGCATTCAATTTTCACACCTACAACATTTACTCTCGATTTACTGTTCAACCCTCCATAATGATCAGATACTTACTCTCACGCCGGAGGTTGGCCTTGGGATAAAACTCGGGGCGAGTCTAACGTGCGTGTTTCTTGTGTGTAGGAGATCGTAAAGTTCGAAGGAGTCATTCCGAAGGACGTTGTATAGAAGTGTGATCTATCTACAAGGAGTACCGCCGGAACGACGCTCCTAAACCGGGTAATCATCGTGCAGGTCTAGTGTCGTTGGTAAAACCCCTCAGGGAGATCCTAGCCACAGAACATCATCTAAACCTACCCGCCCCTCCCCCGACAGGAGGTAGGCCGAGAAAGGAGAATCTGGATAAGTACTGCGAGTACCATAGGGAAAAAGGGCATTTCACTGACGATTGTTTCCAGTTAAAGAAACAACTCGCGATTGCATTAGAGTCCGGAAAACTAGACCATCTCCTGAAAGATTTCAAACAGCAGGACAGAGGGAAAGGTAGGGACCAACAGAGAAGAAATGATAGGGGAAAAGCCAAAGTAATCAACATGATAAGGGGCTTACCAGATGGTCGGAAGAGAGAATTCGGAGGTCACGACGAGGGATGGATGAACGTCCCAATAGTTTTTCCTCTCATTGTGGCTGGGGATTTGTCGGGCGAACCTCTCATCATTGAAGGAGATATCGAAGGATACTTGGTCCGAAGAATATATGTGGATGAAGGGTCGTCCATAAACATCATGTACGAACATTGCTTCAATAACCTCAGTGAAGAGGTAAAAGCTAAGATCAGAGCGACAAGCACTTCCCTAGTAGGTTTCTCCAGAGAAATAAGTAGACCGATGGGGAAGATCGAGCTAGACGTATGCTTCGGTGATAATGGAATGTTCCGGAGGATAACTATGAGATTCTTTGTAGTACGATCTCCGTCACCCTACGACGTGATATTGGGAAGAACCGGGCTGGGAGAACTAAGAGCCATCCCTTCGACCGTACATTCCATGGTCAAATTCCCTACGCCCAAAGGAGTGGCAACCCTGGCGTCACGACCGGCCACGATATTAGAATGCCGGAAACTAGAGGCAAAGATCATTAATCCAGGAATGGACAAGACGAAGGAAATTTCAAATACACGTCTGATCGGACACCATCTGGATGTTGACATTTCAAAAACATCGGTAACCCAAAAGGAGTATAACTTGTCCGCAGAAAAGAATCAAGTGGTACTAAAAGTAGTGAACAAATGGCTGAAAGCCGGAAGTGTCAGACCGGACCGATATCCCACTTGGATACCCAATCTTATACCCGCAATGAACTGTACCGAAAGTTGGAACACGTGCATTGACTTCAAAAATTTGAACCTCACTGGGAAGACCCATACCGAGTAGTCGAGTCTTACCACAACGATTCATACATGCTTCGTACAATGAATCGAGAAGTCTCCCGGACTCAGAATGCAATGAATCTACGAAATTGTTTTTTGTGAAAGTTGTAAATCGAAGCTTATCAGTATTTATGGCAATCTATAGTTCTCCAACATCCGGGGGAGCAATTTTCCAATTTAATTGTATTACATGTTCTATGATTACACTGCAAAAAAAAAAAAAAAAAGAAAAAAAAAAAGAAAAAAAAAAAAAGGATATTGTCAAACACTCCCTCTCCAACGAGCGGATCGTGAAAAACACTCCGTCAGCAAAATCAAAACGGATGGTGGGAAACACTCCGCCTTCAACGAGCGGATCGTGGAAAACACTCCGTCAGCAAAATTAAAACGGATGGTGGAAAACACTCCGCCTCCAACGAGCGGATCATGGAAAACACTCCGTCAGCAAAATTAAAACGGATAGTGGCAAACACTCCTTCTCCAACGAGCGGATCGTGGAAAACACTCCGTCAGCAAAATCAAAACGGATGGTGGAAAACACTCCGCCTCCAACGAGCGGATCGTGGAAAACACTCCGTCAGCAAAATCAAAACGGATGGTGGAAAACACTCCGCCTCCAACGAGCGGATCGTGGAAAACACTCCATCAGCAAAATCAAAACGGATGGTGGAAAACACTCCGCCTCCAACGAGCGGATCGTGGAAAACACTCCGTCAGGAAAATTAAAACGGATGGTGGAAAACACTCCGCCTCCAACGAGCGGATCGTGAAAAACACTCCGTCAGCAAAATTAAAATGGATGGTGGAAAACACTCCGCCTCCAACGAGCGGATTATGGAAAACACTCCGTTAGTAAAATTAAAACGGATGGTGGAAAATACTCCGCCTCCAACGAGCGGATCTTGGAAAACACTCCGTCAGCAAAATTAAAACGGATGGTGGAAAACACTCCGCCTCCAACGAGCGGATCGTGGAAAACACTCCGTCAGTAAAATTAAAACGGATGGTGGAAAACACTCCGCCTCCAACGAGCGGATCGTAGAAAATACTCCGTCAGCAAAATCAAAACGGATGGTGGAAAACACTCCGCCTCCAACGAGCGGATCGTGGAAAATACTCCGTCAGCAAAATTAAAACAGATAGTGGAAAAAACGCTCTGTCTCCAACGAGCGGATCGTGGAAAACACTCCGTCAGTAAAGTTAAAACGAATAGTGGAAAAAACACTCAGACTCTAATGAGCGGACCGTGAAAAACACTATGTCCTTAAAGTTGAAACGGATCGTGAAAAACGCTCCGGCGTTAAAGAACGGATGGTGAAAACACTCCGTCGGCAAAATCTAACGGCGCGTGAAAATACTCCGTCGAAAATTTAAGCGGATCGCAAAAACACTTCGCTGGAAAATCTAAATGAAAGGTGGAAAACACTCCGGCTTTAAGGAACGGATCGTGAAAACACTTCGTCGCCAAAGACAAGCGATCAAACAACACTTTTACAGAAAACATAAATAGCAAATTGCCATTCGGCCAAATCGTTAGACAATAAAAGAACGTGACAATAGTCACGAACAAATTGATACATACAATATCTGGTCCTAGCATTTGTTCTTATTACATTCGTCCGACAAGAAAAGCAAAAGAAAATCAAGGGCCTTTATCAGTAACATCCTTCACCCCAAAAGAAGTTCCAGTCTGCTTATCCTTCACCCCGGAAGAAGTTCCGGTTTGCTGAGGTGGAGCTGCTGCTATGGTATTGGGTTTAGGAGTAGCTACGTCGGGGAAAAGGTTCATAAGATCACCCAAGGGAAGACGATAGGAGTCCGCGAGCTTTTGAATATACGGGTACTGAGCTTCGAACAACTTTCGATACTCCGCCTTCCAGATGGCCGGAGCTTCCATGTTAAGATTCTTGAACTTAACCAGAAGTCTTTCATGATCATCTCCTTTACGCTCATACTTAAGACCGTCCAGAAATCCAGCGGTGTATGATAGACTGTAAACCTTCCCCATGCTCTTTTTATACTTGATGAACTCAAATAAGTACATTTTATTACTATCATTTATCCTATTAATTTGACTTGTTTTACTATATTATGTATGAGGATTGATACTTAATCGTTTACTTTTGTAATTCTCAGGTAAAAACAAGCATTTGGTGAAACTTAGCGATTTTGGACTAATTATGGAGCAAAACGTGCATAAAGTTGAAAGTCTACTGACATGGACAAGATCAAGTCAATTCTGCTCCAGATGCGCCGCATCTCACTCTCGACATGCGCCGCATCTCTATCAAGATATCACCAGATACGATCCAAGATACAAGAGGACATGCGCCGCATCTAATCATGGAGTTACGCCGCATCTTCTGGCGGTGTACGAATATTCCTGAATATTATAATCTTGGACCCCACGCGAAGTTAAGTACATGCGCCGCATCTACTTAGTAGATGCGCCGCATCTTCCCTCAGACAGAAACTATAAATACCCCGTAGACCAGACGAATTACAAGTTCCGAAAAACCTAAAACCGAAGTTCGAACAGGAGAAACAAAGGACGAATTCAGTCAAGGAGGCAGCACAAGACACACCCAAATCAAAGATACAAGAGCTGTAAGAAGGTGTTGCATGTATTTAATTCATTAAGTAGTTTTGTTTTATTGTGTTAGCAAACTTTAATTCATCAGGATTGGTGGCTTGTGTAATGTGACAACGAAAGATTGCACTCCCTTTAATACTTGCTTTCCCATCAATTAAAGTTTATATGTTGATGTCTTTGGTTACTACTTATTAGTGCATTGATAACCTCTGTATTTATTAGTGGCTTGCGGGAATTTGACTGCGGGACATAATGTGGCTCCCACGGTTATTACTAAATTGATCACTTAGGAATAACTTTTAGACATAAGTAATCATTAAGGGTTTACTCGCCGATAAGATTAGGACCAACGAGAAAGGGTTAACTATATACACTTCATATAAAACTATCAATAAAACAAGTGACAATCTACTTAATCATAAGGACAGCCCTCTTATTGTCTCAAGTATTTATCTGTGTGCGTGTGTGCTACTTGCTGATTCGTGCCTATTGGTTTATTTTATTATTTAATTGCAAAACAACCGTGCCAGTCTCTCAGGCTGAAACCCCCTTGCGTTAGGATATTAAAATACTGATTAGAATAACGAGATAATACGTTCCACTCTTAGTGATCGACACTCTACTTACCATTATCTTCATACTGACCGGGTACACTGCTCGTTAAGTGTGTGTGTTATTGATAAGTCGGCTAAATATAAATTTAAAACTTGATTAGGCATTAAAACTGCTAAACCGCAACGACACATCACGCGCATCAAGTTTTTGGCGCCGCTGCCGGGGAGTGAATTGTTATTATCTGTTAATTTAATTAGTATTTTAATTAGGTTTTTCTTTTTATTAGATTAATTGCATCATTGTACTATTTTGCATATTTGTTGTATTGTGTGTTAATTGTTTTCTTTTATTTTTGTGTGTTTATTTTCGTTTGTGTGTTTAATTTTTGTTTTTATTTTTCGTATTTTTCTGTTCTGCTATCGTTGTACTGTGCTAAATCAAACGATACGGCGCATCTGATCTCTCAGATACGGCGTATTGCGTTTAATTTTTAAAAAAAATACAACGCGTTTAATTAATTCGATACGACGCATCTTTTCCCCAAGATACGGCGTATCTGTTTTTAATAAGAAAATTTTTCTAAGCGATAAAGTAATACGACGCGTCTGCTTTAGCAGATACGGCGTATCTGTTTTCGATAAAAAAAAAATTTCTAAACGTTAACGCCATACGACGCATCTGCTTTAGCAGATACGGCGTATCTATTATTTTAATTAAAAACAGTTTGCGAATTATTAAACAGATACGGCGTATCGATCTCTATCGATACGGCGCATTTTACTGAATCAAAAATCGATATTTATTTTTAAACGTAACGAAAATACGGCGCATTAACTTTCGTTAATACGACGCATTTAATTTTAATTAGATAAGCTGATTTTTGATTAATTAATTCGATACGGCGCATTCTTAAATTCTAAGCGGCGTATCTATTTTCTGAATAAAGTCTGATTTAATTTTAACGTATTAAGATACGGCGTATCCAACTTTTTGGATACGGCGCATCGTCTGCAGATATCAGTAACTTTAATTTTTCGTATTCCGTTTTCGTTGTTAATTTTCTGATATACTACTTTCTCGAGCATACCCTACCGATATTTTTGTGTTGATTTCAGGAAGTGCATGACCAGGAGTTCTACGAAGAACTTGATTCAACCTTTCGAAGATCCTGAACGAGCCCTACATTCGCTTAAAAGGCTTTTCAACACAAGAAGCTTTGATCTTTCAAGTTCACTCGAGCTTGATTACTTTTCTGAAGAAAAAGAGGAAGTTGAAACAGAAACAATGGGCGAAAACACTACTATGGAGGAATACATGAACAATACCCGTGCTGATTACACTTCAGGAGTTGCTAGACCTAAGTTTGATGATAATTCAAAATTTGAGTTGAAGGGTCAGTTTCTAAAAGAGCTAAGAGAGAATGCTTTCAGTGGGACGGAACAAGAGGATGCTAATGAGCATGTTGAAAAGGTCTTGGAGATTGCAGATTTGTTTACTTCAGAAGGAGTCAATACCGATCAACTCATGCTAAGAATCTTTCCAATCTCACTAAAAGGAGCTGCTAACAAGTGGCTAAGGAATGAACCTGCTAGTTCAATCACTACATGGGAAGGTTTGAAGAGCAAATTCTTGAAGAGATATTGTCCACCTGCTAAGACTGCTAAAAAGATGGAGGCTATCAATAGTTTCAAGCAAGAGCCTGATGAAACCCTTTATCAAGCTTGGGAACGGTTTAAAGATTTATTGATAAAATGTCCTCAACACTATCTAACCCCTATGCAGGAAATAATATTGTTTTATCAAGGATTGGACGTGCCTACAAGACAGATTTTGGATGCTAAGGGAGCTGTACCTCAAATGAGTGCAACCAATGCTAGGAAAGCAATCCAAGATGCTGCTGATCATTCCCAAAAATGGCACGATGGGACCTCTACTAGATCTAAGAGCAGCACTAATTTTTGACGGGATTGCTGCTATTCAAGCTCAATTGGATAAAATTAGTAGAGAGATGAAGAAGCGAGATGAAAGAGCATATGCTGCCCAAGTTGGATGTGAAAAGTGCGAAGGACCTCACTACACTAAAGATTGCCCGAACAAGAATGAAAGTGAGACATTTGAAGAAGCATATTACACCCAATTTGGACAACCATTCCGACCTTCAGGAAGATTTAGGGAAGCTAGTCCGGGATTCTATCAAAAGAACAACTTCAATCCCGCTTATCAAGAAAGGAGGCAGACTTTAGACGATACTTTAAAGCAAATTATGGCCGATGCTGCTAAAAGACATGAAGAGAATACTGCTATGATCAAAGAAATTCGAGCTTCAACGGACACTACTACAAGAAATCAAGGAGCTTCGATCAAAGCATTGGAACAACAAATTGGTCAAATGAGCAAAGTTCTTCAAGAAAGGGGATATGGAAGTTTACCGAGCTCAACTGAAACCAACCCAAGAGATCATGTCAAGGCCATAAGCACCACTGAAGAAGTCACTCCTAATATACCTAGAAGATCGATGAATGGTAATGATGGTGCAAGACCCGAATTTTTCTTTAATTCTTCAATCAGTTTAAGGAGACTACTAAAAGAAAAGACAAAGATTGAAGAGGAGATCAAGGCAACAATGAAAGAAGAGAGCTCTGCAACCGACTTAAATGCCTTGCCTCATAAAGAAAGAGACCCAGGAAGTTTTACTCTACCTTGTTCTATTAATAATATATCTTTCAATAATGTGTTAGCTGACTTAGGAGCTAGTGTTAGTGTTATGCCTCTTAAGACATTCGCTACCCTAGGACTAGGAAAATTAGCACCAACTAAATTACTTATTGAATTGGCTGATAAAACGGTAAAACGACCTGAAGGGATTGCTAATAATGTGCTAGTTAAGATTGAGCAGTTTATTTTTCCCGTAGACTTTGTTATACTAGACATGCCCGAGGATGTTAAGATTCCTTTAATCCTCGGAAGACCTTTCTTGTCTACTGCCCATGCTAAGATTGATGTGTTTAAAAGAAAAATCTCATTAAGGGTAGGGAATAATAAACTAGTCTATAAGTGCCAAGATCCGGTTAAAAGCATAATTAGAGGTGTTTATGTGCTAGGATTAAGAGAGCGTATGGACCTCGATCTTGAAGCTAGACTTATGGGAGAAACATTGATTCAAAACAACTCAACTAATCCTAATCATGAGAACTTTGAGGAATTCATTGACCTTAATGTACCCACCGAACTTAGACGCAATGTTGTTAATGATTCTGATGATGAGTGGTATGATTGTGTAGTAATTAATAAACGTAGGAGAGTAGTTGAGAAAACGAATTTGAACAATGATGTGTTTATTGAAATACCACCCCACCTTGCTTATTTATGCCTATGTGATAATAAGAATTTCCCGTCTATCATTTTGTCATCTCTGCCCGAAAGGGACAGGACTTTGTTCATACAGATATTGAAAAAGAACGGCGTGGAAATTAAGGACGGGCAAGGAGTGTTCAATATTACTGAATTGGCGATGAAGGAGCGCGATGTTTCCGACTCCTTCAATGATCGATATTAAAGAGCTGAATGTGAGTCTAACTTGAAGACTCTGGAATAAAGACAAGTGCTTACCGGGAGACAACCCGGAGAATTTTTATTATTCTGTTTTCTGTGTCGAGTCAGTCCAGGCCGCATGAGGATACGGCGCATCTCAATTCTGAGATGCGACGCATCTCCTGCAATGGTCATATCTTATTTTATTTTTCTGCATTTTTATTTTCGACTTTAAAACTATTTATCAGTTTATTTTAATGCGGCGCATCCCTGGTTAAGGATGCGGCGCATCTTTATTCTGATCCGTATTTATTCCAGGCTCGATACGGCGTATCTTCTTCCATAAGATACGGCGCATCGACTGACCTGATGATTTTCAGTTTTAATTTTTAAGTTTTATTTTTCCTAACTACTAATGTATTATGCAAAGCTTGAACCTTTCTTATCTTAGGTGTGTTTTAAAGTATTGGTGGTATTATAGTTTCCTGGATTTCCTGTGGATACATCAAGTATGAAGCTTTAACGTTCTAATCCACAAGAAGTTGATTTTTGCTCTTATACTAATGGAGGATCATACCGAGCAAATCTCAGGGGAGTTTTTCTGTTCTAATTCTTTTATTTTCCAGTTTTTAACCTTTTATACAAACAACGAGGACGTTGTTTAACTTAAGTGGGGGGATTGGAGAATTAGAACACTTAACAATTACTTGTCCTAAACTTTTTCAAAAATTATGCTTAAAATGTGCTTAATATATCAAACTTAAAAATTTTTTAGCATGTTTTTGTTTAAGATCTAATTTGCATAACTGCACACATGACGTTATTTTCAAAAATTGTGATTTTTCAAAATTCACAAATCTATGAGTGTGCCGGTGACTTGTAAACTTTAGAACTTGGCTTGTATACTATTCGAGACCACCATAATAAGTATTATTTATATAATTGGAGTGACTTGTCTAACTTGGTAAATTTCTAGGATTACACCCAAATAGCCTATTATATGTTATGTGTTATTAACTAACTACACTGGTTAGTTAACCCCCATATAAACCCTTTTGTTACTCTCATTTTTAGAGTAAGATACCCCTAGAAAAACCCTCAGAGCCATTCCTTTCGTTTCTTACACCTATGTTTAAAATGTTTCGTTACACCCTTACACCTTAGCCTACCCTGTAGATTAGAATCCGTGGTTGGTTGATTGCTATAGGCAAAGTGTGTTTCCTTACATTACCTGTGTTCGCGTGCGTAATTCATTATCTATGGTTAGGTCGGGAAATTGCACAATGCAATTGGAATGAAAGTAAATATTGTATATTTTGGAGTTTATTTTTCGTGTGTTTACTACTTTCACTATTACCATTATTTCTGAAGTCATGAAAAGTATGGAAAAATTATCCGGAAAGAAAGTTATAGTGATGTGGTGAAATTTTACACATCTATGTTTATGTTTAATTAAAAAAAAAAAAAAAAAAAAAAAAAAAAAAAAAAAAAAAAAAAAAAATGAGAAAAGAAAAAGAAAGAAAGAAAAGTTGGAAGTTAGTTTTAACCAACTTATGTAAAGTTATGTAAGTGGTCGATATCACCACTATTTGTTGTACTATATCTATGGATTGAATGGGAATTGGCAGTTATGGGAACGCCAATTAAGGTTTATTCTTTGATTAAGATCTTGTTGAGTATAATTCGTGTCTACCTAAAGCGTGTGTTTCAAGTGTTAAAGCGTGAGTTATTCGATGATATGAGTCTTATTCATGGGATGGTTGGGATAGTGATTAACCACACTTAGGATTTTAATTTATTTGTTTTGTTTAATTTTATTTTTGCACCAATTTATATCCCAAATGTTATCCATGCCCTTTATTATTCTTTATCCAACCAAACCTTTGATTTATTGAGATTAGGGATTTGAGCAATCTTAAGTATCGTAGTCGTGGATTCGGCTATGTATTTATGATTTTGTCGCCCTTTTTGATATATTATTATTGGTGAAGTTTGGACCTATCTTTAGCCTATTCGAGTTAAGGATTTGAGCAATTGCAAGTATCGTGTTCGTGGATTCGATCATGTATTTGTGATTTTGTCGCCTTTTCTGGAATTTGAGATCGATAGTGAAAGAGAATAATTAACCCTTAAGCCTAAAAACCCTTTTTACCGCTTTAGACTTGTTACTCCTTAGCTTTAGTGGTGGAGATGTGTATACTTGCCAAGCTTATGATAGAATATTCGTCGCGACTGGACAGTTAAACGATTAGATTTGCTTTTATCGACTTATTTTATTTTACTTCTGAATCGTTAAGTGTTTAGTTGTGTGATTATGAAATGAACGAATACATGCTTAAATATAAAAATAAATCCTAACATCTTTTAGGATACATTTTCATAAAAGAAATTCTAAGGTTTACTTGGGGAAAAGTAAAGTTCAAGTGGGGGGATATTTTATGAACTCAAATAAGTACATTTTATTACTATCATTTATCCTATTAATTTGACTTGTTTTACTATATTATGTATGAGGATTGATACTTAATCGTTCACTTTTGTAATTCTCAGGTAAAAACAAGCATTTGGTGAAACTTAGCGATTTTGGACTAATTATGGAGCAAAACGTGCATAAAGTTGAAGGTCTACTGACATGGACAAGATCAAGTCAATTCTGCTCCAGATGCGCCGCATCTCACTCTCGACATGCGCCGCATCTCTATCAAGATATCACCAGATACGATCCAAGATACAAGAGGACATGCGCCGCATCTAATCATGGAGTTACGCCGCATCTTCTGGCGGTGTACGAATATTCCTGAATATTATAATCTTGGACCCCACGCGAAGTTAAGTACATGTGCCGCATCTACTTAGTAGATGCGCCGCATCCTCCCTCAGACAGAAACTATAAATACCCCGTAGACCAGACGAATTACAAGTTCCGGAAAACCTAAAACCGAAGTTCGAACAGGAGAAACAAAGGACGAATTCAGTCAAGGAGGCAGCACAAGACACACCCAAATAAAAGATACAAGAGCTGTAAGAAGGTGTTGCATGTATTTAATTCATTAAGTAGTTTTGTTTTATTGTGTTAGCAAACTTTAATTCATCAGGATTGGTGGCTTGTGTAATGTGACAACGAAAGATTGCACTCCCTTTAATACTTGCTTTCCCATCAATTAAAGTTTATATGTTGATGTCTTTGGTTACTACTTATTAGTGCATTGATAACCTCTGTGTTTATTAGTGGCTTGCGGGCATTTGACTGCGGGACATAATGTGGCTCCCACGGTTATTACTAAATTGATCACTTAGGAATAACTTTTAGACATAAGTAATCATTAAGGGTTTACTCGCCGATAAGATTAGGACCAACGAGAAAGGGTTAACTACATACACTTCATATAAAGCTATCAATAAAACAAGTGACAATCTACTTAATCATAAGGACAGCCCTCTTATTGTCTCAAGTATTTATCTGTGTACGTGTGTGCTACTTGCTGATTCGTGCCTATTGGTTTATTTTATTATTTAATTGCAAACAAACCGTGCCAGTCTCTCAGGCTGAAACCCCCTTGCGTTAGGATATTAAAATACTGATTAGAATAACGAGATAATACGTTCCACTCTTAGTGATCGACACTCTACTTACCATTATCTTCATACTGACCGGGTACACTGCTCGTTAAGTGTGTGTGTTATTGATAAGTCGGCTAAATATAAATTTAAAACTTGAGTAGGCATTAAAACTGCTAAACCGCAACGACACATCACGCGCATCAATACTCGGAACTGTTAAACAAACGGCGGCAAGCGGTCGGAAGCAGGTCCTTCACAGCATTATGGCGGATAATTTCTGACTGGCCCACCTCCACAACCAATTATTTATTCTCCCTCTCCAGCCTCTCCACGACTTTGTCTCTCTCGCCCATCTCCTTTTCCAGCTTCCTAATCCTTTCAGCCAGAGAATCAGCTGTTTTCCTCCAGTCATTCCTATCTCTCTCCATCTCATATAACTGATCAGACAAACCCTGCTCTCGGACCGACGTCGCAGAGCGCGCATCATTCAACTCCTGCTTAAGAACATTAAACTCCCCCACCAATCGCTCATACCTGCCAAGCTCCGCACTACGCTCCTGTATAGCAATCTTGCGAGCGTTATCCAACTCTATGTACTCGGTAATCAACTGAGTGAACCGGCGTAGCAGCTCAGCCTGCATGGCAATCCCACCTCCGGCTTGCACATAGGCCGAGTGGACCAGCTGGCTGGTAGTTAGCTCTTCGAGCGCGGCTTGCTCGGCAGGAGGGGTGAGATGTGTCAACAACTCACGGCAGGCCCTGTAAGAGTCCAACCGAACGTCGTTCGGGAGAGACCAACCTAGAATGAAACGCTCCATCTCTGACAAACTCTCATCTGCAACAAGATTCAATAAATCAGCAGAAAGAAGGATTATAACAAGGGGAGTTGCAAGACGAATTTTTTACCTCCTCCAGTCGAATGGTGTTCTGTCGAAGGTCCTTGGGAATCATGTGAACGATGCTGAGAATGTATAGAATGATCTGAGTGAGCCGAATGATCTGTAAAAAAAAAAAAAAAAAAAAAAAAAAAAAAAAAAAAAAAAAAAAACAAACCGGAAGAAAGGATATTCCTAACCATCGGAAGGAGGCTGTTCGTTTTCCGGTTGAGTTTCCTGAGCAGGTCGCCCCTCCGGGTTTGTCTCAGCAGTGTGCTCCGTCTCAGCCTCCTCTTCTGCTGGATTAACCGTTCCGTCCTCAACTTCTGTCTCGGGTCCTCCCCCTCCACCCGGAATATCTGTAGTATTGCCAACCCCCTGCGGCTCAGCTTGACAAAGGGGTGAGACATCAAGAGTATGCTCAGATGATGCATCTCCCTCGCCCGGCTTACTCTTCCTTTTCTTCCTAGAATTTTGAACCATCAACGGACCCTCAACATTTCTTTTCTTCCCTACCGCCTCGGCCGCCTGCTTCCTCTTCCCTTTCTCTTCCCTAGCAGCGACCACATTCAAATCCGGCTTCTCAACTGCCTTCTAGAGAGAAGTTTTCTCAGGAACTAAACTCCACGATGCCAAGGGCTCGGTGGTTCGCCCCGGCCTCTCGCTCTCCTCCCTTAAAGGGTTCTCCCTGCCAACCTCAACCCTAGTCTCCTCCGGAAGTTCCAAATATTCCGACATGGTAAGAACTGCAACAAGAAATAGCAATAAGACAAGATCAAAGCGAGAAACAAATCGACGCTATAAAATGTTAACTCAAGAAAAATTTATATTACCATGCCCCTCGGCATCCTTTAGAACGCCCTCATATCTAGGATACTCAAAAACTTTACTAAGACTCGTCATCCATAGAAGAGCAGCTAAGGGTCTCCTGAGGAGAATCACTTTCTTAGCAATCATCTCAGCATCCCTATCAAAATATGTCTCCGGAAAATCATCAGTAACTTTGGAGTCATTATGCCTCCACGGCATGGCATGCGGAATTGCCCTCCGGTCTATCAAAAAGAAATGATCTTTCCAATGCTTCAGCCCGGTTAACACCTCCTCAAAACACTTCCTGGCTCTCCTCCCTGTTCGGTTTTCAAACGAAAACCAATGGCCCTGCTTACACAGTCTGTAGAAAACCCTGAACAAGGGAACCGTCGGCTGTGCATCCATACTATAGCAACGGATCTCAAACATTGTTACCTTATTTAAACCTATCGGAACCAGCTGGGAAATATGCACCCGAAAATATCCTATCACCGATTGTAAAAATGTGGAAAAAGGAATCCTAACACCCCCCGTCCTCAGCTGGTGAACGTAAACACCTATTTTATCGTCCGGCAACCTATCCATGGTCATGTCGTCCGGAGGAAGTTGGGGCCGTAAGTCCAAAGGGATACCAAACTCCCCAACCACACGATCTAATTCTTCTTGCGTCATTTTAGAAGTATGAACATGCATATCAAATTTAGGGATGACCCTACCGGACTGAGGGCCAAGTCTACTGACTAATGAGGGATTCCTCGATACGCTCATCTCAGCGGCTATAACTAAAAGGATGCCGGGGAATAAGCAGGAAAGATAATTACAAGAAAAAATAAAACGCACCTCTCGAGATTACACAAAGAACGCCCGGTAGTAGAAAACGTAAAACTCCGAAGATAAGGAAAATAAATGCACAGTAAAAAGTGAAAAAATGAAGAAGAGTAAAGCGGTATATATAGGGAAAACCTGGGAAGTAGTGAAGATGTCACGTCATTCTGTCATTTACTGACGTGGCAGATTCTGGGACGTTGGATCTCTACGGTAAAAACCACGCGTGGCATACACCTGTCTGACATATAGGTAAAATATTATAATATTCGGCCCATGGGCCTGGAACTCAACCAGCCCAGGAAGGTTTAACAGACCCCACTTCTTTTACCCGGACCGACGCCCATATGACCCGATTACGCGGCAAGGACAGAAGAAAACCAGAAGACCCAAGTTCTTAAAGTATTGCACTTTCGACTCAAAAGCCGATAGTACAATACTGGGGGGGGGGGGGACATGTTGCCGTATGTGTACTTCAACAACCAGAATAAAATAAAAATAGCGCAATTGTTACCTTGCAAATTATCTATATCAACGACCAGGGGCGCATGTGTCAAAAATTTTCAAAGTATTGCACCATCAGCTCAAAGCCGATAGTACAATACTGGGGGGGACATGTTGGCGTATGTGTCCGGACGTCATGACCCGCCCGGACCAAGCCTACTCGTCCGGACGTCGTATCTCGTCCGGATTATCTTCTCACCTCCGGACAAGCCTGCTGAAAGGCCCGCCGCCATTTACATTGAGTAGTCCCATCAACCGCCGCCTTCCCAGATTTCCCGGGATTGTGTTCCCCACGTGATCTGACACCTACCTACTATGTCAGGCGTAGGTCAACTCGCTTAGTCTCGAGGTAAACAGGTACAGTAGGTGTGGGTAGTATAAATACCCACACCTCATTTATGATTTGCATTCAATTTTCACACCTACAACATTTACTCTCGATTTACTGTTCAACCCTCCATAATTATCAGATACTTACTCTCACGCCGGAGGTTGGCGCTTGGGATAAAACCCGGGGCGAGTCTAACGTGCGTGTTTCTTGTGTGTAGGAGATCGTAAAGTCCAAAGGAGTCATTCCGAAGGACATTGTATAGAAGTGGGACCTATCTACAAGGTTTTACTCCAACACTTATGTAATTAATTACACTTGCGTTTCATACTTTGTATAGGAAATGATTTGGACTCCCAAAAACGTTTTTCAACTCTTTTTTTTCTAACGAGGATGTGAGCCCGCGCGTTGCCGCGGGGTGTTTACATATATGTTTTTTAAACTGAAATATTCAGAGGAAAAAAAAAGATGATGATTAAATGCAATGTACCTTTTAGTGTGTCGCAATTCTCCTCTGCTCCTATCATCTTGTGTGACATTATCCCGTACCTCAAAAAGTCTCTTCAATGCGCAAATAGGACTTTGTAAGTTGAACATCCAAGTCTTTACTTTGGTTCACAAAAGTATTAACTGCACAGTCACAGGCGCCAAAAGCTTTGTACTCTGATGGGGGACCTAGGCAAAGACCTTGCTATATCAGACACACGGTATATAATTGGCAAACACAACACGGGAAAATCACACTTTAGAAACTGGATAAGCAGAAAAGTATGCAACCTCGGGTAGCTGCACGGCTACGGTTATGGCCTCCACGCAGGTCACTAACAAACACAAGTTGTGACTGCGATCCGCCTAAGGGATAGAAAGAACATAACAAATAAGCATCTAATTTTGAAACAAACCAACGGCTTCATAAGAATGCAACAAACTGATGGTCATCTCACATGTTTCTCTGCAACGGGCCGATCTATTATGTGCAGGCCAAGAATTGACACCCGTTGTTGGCTGTCTAACTGTTGAAAAAACGAAAGAAGGAAATGGTTAGTGTGCAAACGTATGTATACAAATGTATTAACACTACTGTTGCAACAAATGTCTCTTTGTCAAAATTCGTGGTAAATATTACTCATACCATTACTGTGGCCATGGAAAGCCGATGTCGATGATTCGCCGTGAAGGGCTGTGAAATTGCGTATAGCATTAGGGGTTGATTGGTATGTTACTTAAGGCATGGGCTCGTGAGGATTAGACATGTCTTTTGCAACACTGGGAGTCATTGTTGTTTCCATCTCAGTTGCAGAACCATGGCAACTGCCATCTCTAACAATGCCAACACTAAAGTCCCAGATCTTCGGAAGGTGTTTGTAACCTACAAAGACAATGGAATAAAACATAAGCACGATAGTCTATAGCATCAGTATACGCTATGGAACAGCAACAGCAACGACATATGGTAATTAACAAAAAAGGAAAAAAAGGTAAGTAACACTAACCGTCAGGCGCGTTATTTTCAAGTATCTGTTCATGGTTATTGGTGCCCACGACCAGCATTCTTCCCACTTGATCTCTTAGCTTCCGTCGGAACTGTGAGACTCCACTTCACCGCCAACAACATCTACACCGTCATTTTCTTCCGCTACAAAATTACTGATCATTAAGGTTGTAGCGAATATTGAATAAATCAGTAGGGCTAATACAGTAAGATGCACCTGAAATCCACTCCATTCAGGACTGACTGCACCCGTCACGGTACCGTAATGGCACCTGAAGTCTGCTCCTAAACAAAAAAGGATACTGCATATTATAAGAGTACATGGCATCAATATAAATACTAAAAACGTTGATACATAAAAACATAATTAAGTTACATGTGGATTCGCTGGCATCTAAAAAGTTTGCTCAAGACATATACCCGAATCGTGTTATCACTTAAGCTTGCAAGGCTTCCAATTCGAGTGAATGTTTGATTAAAGTCAAAGGCATACCTACTTAACAATAGGTTCGTTAATTGATGCTTACTCGTACCCAGCCCCTGAACACACCCTCTAAACACGTCCCGTGAACACATCAACATTATCCAAGCGCCTCAAGATCTAGACTAACTAAAAAACCGTCATTAAAAAAATTTGATAGAGGTTGCTTCAACCTGTCGTACCATTTCTTTATTAGGCTCAGATTTTTAAACCAAATATGGTCAAAAAGATCTAGAGTCCGCCATGGCTGCAAAGAATCACGGTTGCATAATCATGCCATCCGGTCCTTGCCCCGCCAAGTTACGGATCCAATCTTCGACCCGCTTCATTTGTCTCAGAAAAGAACGTTAATCATCATAGCCCTAGATGAAGCAACCAAAGGCGTTTTCGACCAAAATAAATGCAAATAAAACTGGTAACCACCTGTTAGAAATGGTTAAATAATTAATACGTAAATGTCTAGTATCGAACCCGAGACCTCGGGATTGCACACATTACAAATGAGTATTAAGGAATAATAATAAATGTATTTTATATATTTATTATTAGCACGAGAACTTAACGACCGTTAGTGTTTTCAGTTAAATGACTAACGACCGTTAGACGAAAATAAGGAAAGAGATGTTTATATTAAATTAGAAGATTTGGAAAATCTTGAACCTCCTTTGGTGAGGGTATTCGGCCGAGCAAGCCATGGGGAAGCCCATGGACTTGGCTTGTTCCCAAAGTATTCCAAATCCTATATAAACAAACTCAAGGGTAATTGTTTAGGCTAATCTTTTGTGCACACAATTATCCCTAAAGTCTTTTCTTTCCTCTTGGTTTGTTCTAGCCGATCGAACACCTTCTCAAAGGGTTCTTTGGATCGAAATTTTGATTGTCAAAATTGTTTCTTGTGTTTTACTTGCATAAACTTAATACGGTTTAATTTGTGTGTACAAGAACGAGGTAATAACTCACTATAGTTATTATCAAGAGATCGAATAACAAAACGGTAAGGGGTTATTCATTGATCTAGTTTATAACTTATTCAAGATTTGTTGAAGTGCATCGGGTACGTTTTCTATTTAATGTTTATGTTAATAATTATATGTTATACTAATTGTTACACGCTTCCGCTATATGTGTACTTTGATTATGGAGTTTTATGATTGTCATGCTATGTAAATTCCAACAGTGGCATCAAGAGCCATGTATAACATGTAATTGATTACTTAAACAATAAAAAAACGTATCTTTAAATTGTTTAGAATACACATGTTTTTTTTCTAGGGTTTTAAATTATTAAAAATTGTTTTGTTTTAATATATGTCGAACCCTAACCCTAATTTAGGGGGGTGTCGATTTCTCCATGAACCCTAATTAGGGTTTGTGGTTTTCATAATTAATTGTGATTAATTAGAAACCCTAGGTCTTTAAACAATTGTTGTGTTATGAATCTTGTGACCTAATTGCTATATGATATGCATGAATTCGTGACTATTTATGCATAATTAGTCACGGATTATATTACTTGAATTAAATTGTTTAGATGTATGCTACATGTTTAAATAAATCTAAAATTAGGGAAGACCTAATATATATTAAATTAATGAATCGGTTATGTGCAACGTGGTATATTATCACTAAAACTTACGCGGCCAATTGTTGGCGACTGTGGTCCATTGGGTACAATGCGCTCGAAAACCAATGGGAGTTTTATTGATTCTATACATAATAATTCACATATAGATTATTAATAGGATTTGTTTAAAAGGATTGCATGTGGCTAGATGTTTCAATTACAATTAATTGTTTAATTGTTTTATTATTAGTTGATTGTTTGTTTTTTTTTTCTTTTAATTACTTGTTTATTGTTTTTTTAATATGTGATATGTTAAAGTATGCAATAAAAAGGGTAATTTTCAAAGAAAAATTAAATTGGACTAATAATGGTGAAACATTGGTAATAAAGTAAGGATCTTGCGGTGTCTTATGTGCCGACAGTGGTTCGCTTCGCACGGTAATTGGCTCCCAGGCGAGACTAGCAAGATCTAAACTTTGTTATTTAATTTTTTAAGACTAAGATCATAAACTTTTGCTTGATTGATGTTTTTGTACAATAGTGTGTGAAAGGCGGACCAAAGTTGACAAACTGTGTGGTGGGTTTATCTGGAGAGGGGTTTTTTAAGAGATTCGCTCCTACCGGCTCTCCGGGCCCGCTTGTGCGTCAACTGCGACTTACCTATATCACTATATACGTACACTATCATCTTAAGGGTGATTTACCTCAATTCCACGCGCCACTTTTGTGGCAAATATCCGAATAACATGTAAGTAGTAGGATATGTGGGCGATAATTGGTGGTACTTCTTTAATTGGTGAACCCAATACCTCAAGTAAATAGTTTTTTGGTTTACTCTTAACTAAATGGTAATTAAAAATTGTTTTGAAAACTAATGATACAAAGATGAGTGCATGCATCTTTGTACATGTTTTTGTCACATCAAAAACTAAATACCCTAAAATTTAAGTTACGTGCCATCTAACTATAAGGAACACTTGAAGTTAATTTTGGGTATGCGTGAGACCTGGACCAAAATTAATGACAAGGTAAATTTCCGAGTGTGCGTGAGACCACACATGGATGAATTTGCAGTTTCTAAGTTAGACAACTTAATTAAGCTGATGCGTGAGACCTAGAGCTTAAGGCATAAGATGGGATAAAACATGCTTACGTGACATATTGATGAATCAATATGTAGTAAATCCCATAAATTATCTAGGAATTGGAAAACTTGTTTGCCAATTATTGTACGACAGATTACCATCTTTTGTACTTCCACTACTAGCAGATCAACTGATGTAGTGGAACTATGTAAAGTTGGATCCTAGATTTTCAAGGAAATTAAGTTGGTTATATGAATATATCCATGGGTATTATATTTTCTTGAGAATAATTATTATCGAAAATACTAATGTTTGAACTTTTCTATTTCTGTAGAATGGCTCAACCCGATAACTCCGTGTATGCTGCTTTCAAGAGTCATCTTGAAAGAGCCAAATTGACTGGGAAAAACTTCAATGATTGGCACAGATCGCTCAGAATTGTCTTGAGGGCGACTGGTAAGCTCAATTACTTGAATACTCCTTGCCCTGAGGAGCCTGCTGCGGACGCCTCTGATGAGGTTAAAGCAGCATGGAAAATTGAGCATGCTAAGTACAATGAAATTGGGTGCTTAATGCTTCAAAGTATGGAACCAATGATGCAAAAGAAGTTTGAGTATCATTTTCCATATGACATGCTCAATGACCTAAAAAGGCTTATGCAAAATCTCCTGAAGTTGAATTGTATGAGTCTCTTGACAAGTTACACAGCTGCAAGCATAATGATGGCAAACCAGTTGAAGACTATGTTAATGAGATGAAGGAATTCTTTGATCAACTTCAAAGAGGTGGTTTTGAATACCCCGAGAATGTTCAAGTTAACCTAATCAACAGATCCCTTAACAAGGATTTTGGTGGTTTCGTTCAGAACTTCAACATGCATTGCTCGGGGAAGACAGTTTCTGAGTTACTCGCATTGCTTGTTGACTATGAGAAACACTTACCAAATAAGGGCAAGGCTCCTACTCCCCAAGTGTTGGCAATTCAAGGAGGTAGGATCCAGAAAAAATCGCGTGTGAACAAGGGTAAGGGTAAAGTTGATAAAGGCAAGCAAGTTATGGGCTATCAACCAAATCCTAAGGTGAATCAACACCAGCCCAAGAAGAACAAGGTGAGTCCTCCAGGAAAGAAGGATCAGGCTTGTCACCACTGTCATGAAGTAGGGCACTGGAAGAGGAACTGTCCACTCTACATCAATGACTTGCGACTGAAGAAGCAAAAGAGTGAAGCTGGTAAACCCAGCTCTTCAGGTGCGTTCTTTATGATTGAATTATTTACTCTAACTCATAAGTTAAATTCCTGGGTATATGATACGGGATGTGGTATTCATATTTGCAATACTATGCAGGGGTTTAGAGTTGAGAGAAAGCTGGCCTATGGACAACAATTCTTGCACGTGGGTAATGGAGCACATGCAGCAGTTGAAGCTATAGGCGTATTTGATTTAGTGTTGCCTTCGGGCCTAGTACTATCTTTAAATAATTGTCATTATGCACCGTCAATTGTTAGAGGTGTTATTTCATTTTCATGTTTGTTGAACCTTGGTTTTGAACATACTATTAATAGCAATGGAATTTCTGTTTCTTTAAATGGTGTATTTTATTTTAAAGCTATTGCTGTGAATGGTATTTTTGAACTTGATATGAATGATAATGATAATGCTTGTGTTAAAAATAATTCGATGTATAGCATCAACAATAAGAGAATCAAGAAAAGTCTGGATTCGTCTTATCTTTGGCATTGTCGTCTTGCACACATAAGCAAGGATCGCATGAAAAAGCTGCAACATGATGGGCTTTTAGAAAAGATCAATGATGAATCATTTGATAAATGCGAGTCTTGTATTAGTGGGAAGATGACAAAGAAACCCTTTAATAATAGGATTGAAAGGGCTACTGATCTACTTGGTCTTATTCATACAGATGTGTGTGGACCACTTAGACATGTGTCAAGGAGAGGTGCTAGCTACTTCTTAACATTTACGGATGATTTCAGCCGTTATGGTTATGTTTATTTACTTAAACATAAACATGAGGTGTTTGAAACATTCAAAGTGTTTAAAGCTGAAGTAGAGTTGCAACTTGGAAAGAAGATTAAAGCTCTTCGATCTGATAGAGGTGGTGAATACCTGAGTCAAGAGTTTGTGGATTATCTAGCTAAGGAAGGAATTGTCCAGCACCTTACTTCTCCATATACACCACAACAAAATGGTGTGTCTGAGAGAAGAAATCGTACATTGCAAGACATGATACGATCTATGTTTAATCTGACAACTCTTCCCTTCTCATTCTGGGATTATGCCTTGGAGTCTGCTGTTCGCATTCTTAACATGGTTCCCACAAAGAAGGTAGATAAGACACCATATGAGTTATGGACTGGAAATGCTCCTAACTTGTCTTATCTTAAGGTCTGGGGTTGCGAGGCGTACGTTAAACGTGACTCGGGCGACAAGCTCCAACAAAGATCTGTAAAATGTATCTTCGTAGGATACCCAAAGGAAACAATGGGTTACTACTTTTATTATCCTCCTGAGAAAAAAGTATTCGTTGCTAGGTATGGAGACTTCTTGGAGAAGGATCTCATATCTCAAGAATTAAGTGGGAGGATATATGATCTTGAAGAAGATCAAGATGATGCATTACCTTCTGAAAACACTAACCAACTTCCTGAAGAACCAGATAGTCTGGGTCCTCCACCAGAAGTTGAAGTGGTTCCCATTCGCAGATCCGTAAGGACTGTAAAAGCTCCTGAACGTCTATGTCTTAACGTAGAATGTGAGGAATATATACAAGGGGATCTTGATGAACCACCTAGTTATAAAGCTGCCATTAATAGTCCTGAAAAGGAAAAATGGTTGGTTGCTATGAATGGGGAAATGCAATCCATGAGAGACAATGAAGTCTGGATTGAAGTAGACCTTCCTCCTAATGCCAAGGTAGTTGGGAGTAAGTGGCTCTTCAAGAAGAAAACTGACATGGATGGCAATGTACACACCTATAAAGCCCGTTTGGTAGCTAAAGGCTTTACTCAAACGTATGGTGTTGACTACGAGGAGACCTTTTCTCCTGTAGCTGACATTAGGGCTATTAGGATTCTCATAGCCATAGCTGCATACTATGATTATGAGATTTGGCAGATGGATGTCAAAACCGCTTTCTTAAATGGTCGCCTAGATGAGGATATCTATATGGCGCAGCCTGAGGGGTTTGTGAATCCAAAGTTTCCAAATCGTGTATGCAAACTTCAAAGATCCATTTATGGATTGAAGCAAGCATCACGACAATGGAACAAAAGGTTTGATAGTGAAATAAAGAAGTTTGGTTTTACTCAAAATCTTGATGAGCCATGTGTATACCACAAAGTTAGTGGGAGTGAAGTAATTTTCCTTATATTATATGTTGATGACATATTGATCATGGGAAAAGACATTCCAAGTTTGCATGAAGTCAAGGCATATCTTGGAAAGTGTTTTTCTATGAAAGATTTAGGGGAAGCTGCTTTCATTCTGGGAATTAAGATATATAGAGATAGATCTCAGCGATTAATTGGATTAAGCCAAAGTGCTTACATCGATAAAATATTGAAGAGATTCAATATGCAAGATTCCAAGAAGGGATATTTGCCGATGCAAGAACAACATGGCTTGAGCAAGAAAGTTTGTGCTTCAACACCTGAAGAGGTGAAACGCATGGCAAAAGTTCCTTATGCTTCGGCGGTAGGATCTATTATGTATGCGGTTAAAAGCACAAGGCCAGATGTGGCATTTGCTCAGAACTTAACCAGTCGATATCAGCAGGATACCGGTGAAGCTCACTGGACTGCTGTTAAGAATATTCTTAAGTACCTTAGGGCGACTAAAGATTTGTTCTTAGTTTATGGGGGTGATCCACAAGCAGAACTTGATGTTACAGGTTACTGCGATGCTTCATGGAAAAGTGATAAGGATGATATGAAGTCTCAGACTGGATACGTCTTTGTCATTAATGGAGGAGCTGTGGATTGGAGGAGCAAGAAGCAGAGTACATTAGCGATGTCTGCAGCAGAAAGTGAGTACATAGCTGCATCAGATGCTGCAATGGAAGCCGTCTGGATTAGGAAGTTTGTATCAAGGCTTGGAGTTATGCCTTCGATTCAACGACCTATTAAAATGTATTGTGACAACTCAGCTGCAATTACATTTGCCAATGAACCTGGAATCATGAAGGGCACCAGACATTATCCGATCAAATATCACTATGTGCGAGAGCAAATAGAGATTGGGGAGATCGAAGTACTCAAAGTTCACACAGATGATAACTTGGCAGATCAATTGACGAAAGCTCTTCCTGGCACTAAGCTTTATAAGTTAGCTGAAGGAATAGGTCTTCGTAAGGCTGAAAGTTTCATGCCCATTTGTGATTAGTATTTGGATAAAGGATGTAATAGACAATTATTGATTTTATGAAATAAAGTATTGTTTATGTTTTATTGTCTTGTTGAAATATACATATATCCTGTTTTTGCATGTTTATATCCTTGAATAATTTTATTATTCTAAATGTGTCCATTGTCGGTTAATGATATGGGAATATCATTAAATTAAGACAAATGTGAATGTTGGTGAGAATATACTTGAAAGTATATTGATGCGTAGTCATACCAAATTCACATGATATTCTAAGAGTAGAATATAGGACTTATCCCAACTAAACATGAGATTACTTAATGGATCTTGTCATCAAGTAATTCATGAAATAGTTATCCTCAGACTTGAGATACCAGATAAGAGTCATGGATGTAGTGCATTTTTGTAAAGCAATCTACCGCTTACCGTAACTGGAAGTTATAAGGATTGTTTTCAGAAGTGTTGCAAAGTTCATGAGTTATTCTTGTAGTCAAGAAAGAATTTGTTCCTTCAAATTAGTTTTGAAGTATAACACTGCTGGGCCCCTCGTAGGGTTGACGAAATGTTTGCGTGGCCACGCCCAAAGTCTATCTGGAATACGTTCAGATGTTTTGGTAATTTTGTTCAATCATTAACAACGAGAAACAGAAACATTAATAAAGTGTGACTTAGATCCATATCTTTATTAATAGAGTGTTAGTAACAAAAGGATAATAATAATGATGAATCATTAAAGATTTTCCAGGAAATCTAGCTCGAGTTGAACTAGGGGCATTGGAGTGTTGCAAGACGCCAACCAATGTCATTTTACTGTTAATAGTTTAACCAAGTTGGAGTTGTTAGAAATGGTTAAATAATTAATACGTAAATGTCTAGTATCGAACCCGAGACCTCGGGATTGCACACATTACAAATGAGTATTAAGGAATAATAATAAATGTATTTTATATATTTATTATTAGCACGAGAACTTAACGACCGTTAGTGTTTTCAGTTAAATGACTAACGACCGTTAGACGAAAATAAGGAAAGAGATGTTTATATTAAATTAGAAGATTTGGAAAATCTTGAACCTCCTTTGGTGAGGGTATTCGGCCGAGCAAGCCATGGGGAAGCCCATGGACTTGGCTTGTTCCCAAAGTATTCCAAATCCTATATAAACAAACTCAAGGGTAATTGTTTAGGCTAATCTTTTGTGCACACAATTATCCCTAAAGTCTTTTCTTTCCTCTTGGTTTGTTCTAGCCGATCGAACACCTTCTCAAAGGGTTCTTTGGATCGAAATTTTGATTGTCAAAATTGTTTCTTGTGTTTTACTTGCATAAACTTAATACGGTTTAATTTGTGTGTACAAGAACGAGGTAATAACTCACTATAGTTATTATCAAGAGATCGAATAACAAAACGGTAAGGGGTTATTCATTGATCTAGTTTATAACTTATTCAAGATTTGTTGAAGTGCATCGGGTACGTTTTCTATTTAATGTTTATGTTAATAATTATATGTTATACTAATTGTTACACGCTTCCGCTATATGTGTACTTTGATTATGGAGTTTTATGATTGTCATGCTATGTAAATTCCAACACCACCTACACCAAATAAGTCTGGTAACGATCGAAAAAAGAGGATACGCCCACCATGGCTGCAAGTATAGTAACCTGCCCCGCCAAGATGTGGGCCATCTCAGCTTTAATCCCCTTACCCTGTAGACTCATCATAGCCTCTTGTATTCAATATCGCCATCATTCTTATGCCATTAAACCCATTGAGAACGCAATAAGCAGATTGCGAAACCAAAATGAGAACATTCAATGAATCTCTGTGAAAAGCTCGTGTGGCAGTGACATAACATCAACCTACAAACCAAACACAGTAAAAGTTACAAACTTTTACAAACCACATACAATCAACACCTCATACACAACCTGATTTCAGTTAAAGCATCATTCAAACAGCAACAAAAATTAATGACCAACATGCAACCTTAAGCCGTCATCTTAAGTTTTCCTAACATAAGGAAGTGTAATAAGGATAACACCAAAACAGTAACTCTAATATACTAAAATAGAACAAAATTAAAATAATCAGGCAAGTTGTAGCAATCACAATAATTAGACCAATTGCAGCAGTTAAACTCCTAAATCTAAGATGGCAAAATTAACAGCAACATTTTTTTATGAAAAAAACAATCGAACTACCTAATCTTAAAGTGATAGAAAACATATCTATAACATACCCATTTATGTGGCTATAACAAAGGGAGGTTTTGTAGCAACCCCATAAGGCCAAAACTAACCTACTAGCTTAACAACAAACAAAAACACAAAATTTAACAACAAACAAATAATACAATCAGATTCTAACCATGGAACCAACTCTACAAAGGCGAGGACTTCTTCATCGAGGTCCGTTGGTTCGAAAACATTCATGGCATGATCTGCCAAGAAGTCTGCAAATGCCTGTCCAAAGTCACCCATTTTAGTACCATTTTAGCGTCCAAACGCAACCCCATTTAAGCACCCAAACACACATGTTTCAGCATCCATTTCAGCACAAAATGACTCGATTTTTACTTAGACATTTCATCGAACATTTGGTGTGCAACCAATTTTTTTTACAAAAACAACATCAAATTATAATCTTTAATCCAAAAAATCCTCCTAAACCCAAACATACAAAAGTAAGTCATATCCTTCAATATGCACAAACTACTATGACAAAAAATGGTCTACATAACCCCTATTTTTTTGTTTAACTAACTTGCTGCAAACAATTTAAAAAAAATCAGCCCCTAAATTCTTGTATATAATAACCTAAATCCCGAAATCCCATAAGAATCTGGATTATACCTAACCAAAAAAAAAAAAAAAAAAAAAAAAAAAAAAAAAAAAAAAAGTTGAAAATAATAAAAACTTACATGTTGCTGCTAATCGATTCTGGTACATGTACAACAAAGACACATCGCGATTCTTTCACAAATATCTCTAAAATCTTTTACCCAAAAAAACTTTGAATCTTCCTCATCTTGGGACCTCATTCTTCCCCATCTTCTTCTTCATCTCTGGTGATGGGTTTCGCTGGCAGGCAGTGGCGGATCTAGGAAATCAGGATAGGGTGTGCACTCTCATTTTTGTTGGGTAAATTACAGGGTATTTCACTGAAAAAGTCTTCGAACTATTTTTTTTTACACTACACGAAGAAATTACAGGGTATGCAAGTGCATACCCTGTTGTATGAGTAGATCCGCCCCTGCTGGCAGGGTTGAAACGGCTGACAAAAAAAAAGGTTGAACAGTCGGCTAAAAAGTATGTAAGGTGGAGTTGGGTGAGATTGATAGATCTTGAAGAGAAGGTTCAAGAAGAAACTGGTGTGAGAGGAGAGGATTTTTAAGCGTCCATTTAAAAATTATTTCGGTGGTTCTGTAGCTACACTCAGAAGGTGTACTGTGGATATAAGATAGGCGGATCGGGGTAATTAGATCCATCGGAGTTTTTTTCGGGTGTCGGATCATGAGATGAGAGAGGAAGGGAGAGTAAATGTGAGTGAGACCCAAATAAGGTGGGTTGCATGTGCGCCGGGTCTGGGGCAAAAAAAAAATATGGTTGCCTATTGAGCTATGATGAACAGGACACGGGGTTTATACTTTAGTTATAATACTATATGCTTGTTTCACATTGGACTGTCAGAAAGCGAACATATTTTTTCCAAACAAATAAAAAGAAGATACTTTTAACAGGATATCGATTTCGTACTTTAAACTAGAGAAATTGTAGTTGATTAGTCTAATATGCTTAAGTTGTATGTCTTAATACGTACCCATCATTCGTTAAAGCTATATTTTCGCATGTGCTACTTGTGAAGACAATTTGATAGCCTTTCACGGAAGTCATTCAAATATGCATTTTGATTTAATCATTTACGACTAAATATAAGTTTGTCCTCAATCACAATTAAATAATTACGGATTTTGATATCACGAAATAAGTAACTTATAATGCGTTTGAAATAGGTCGCCATCTGATATATAGGGTACCCGTGACGGGCGGGTTTACAATGAGCACACTTAGTTAACATATAGATCTATAGACTATAGTAAAGAACCCGATAATCCAAAGCAGATCATGCATATATCAAGCTGCAACAACATTAACAACATGAGGCACCTTCTCGACATCTGTAGGTGGATGAACACACTCTTGATCAATCTTCACAACCAGTTCACCATGAAAAACCTTACGATAATTATAGAACACACTATTTGTAACAGTCACCATAAGCAAAACCATCATCAAGAAGAAAGAACCAAACACAGTCCACAATACAAAACCCAAGTTACTGATCACCAAACGAGTGTTATTCGACAAAATCAAGTAGACAAGTGCACCAAAACCCCCCGAAAAAATACATATACCGAACCACGTAGCCCATGGTAACCCCTTCAACAATCCCATCCCGTTTTGTAAATACCAACTCCTCTTCAAGGCTAAAAATCCCCATTTAGATTCAGCCATGACTACCATACAAGCTAACGAGCATTTCTCAAGAATCACGCCTAAAATCACACCTGAAATCACACCTAATATTGAAATCGCACCAAGTACCGATAAAGACCAAAATGAGATGTGACCATCAATAACAAACCCAAGGGCTTGTCCCAACATAAGAACTAACCCATAAAACACGAGAGGAATCTGAGTGATCAAAACCATAAGCACATCAGCTAAAAATGATGTAAAAAAGATTGGGAAGAAGGTGCATTTTAGTGACTTTAGGATAGTCAAGAGGCTCATCGGGTTGCCTAAGACACGATGGTGAGTACTGC
Source organism: Artemisia tridentata subsp. tridentata (assembly GCA_021014915.2). Lineage (NCBI taxonomy): Eukaryota > Viridiplantae > Streptophyta > Magnoliopsida > Asterales > Asteraceae > Artemisia > Artemisia tridentata. The sequence continues at coordinate 360,612,432 of CP139504.1, forward strand.
AGGTGATTGTAGCTATGCCACATTGGGTGAGGGTGTAGACGAATAAAATGTAGATGATAAGATAGATTAGAGTTTTATGAGCTAAAGTGGAGTAGAGTTCTTCCAAGTGTTCGTTGAAGATAATGGCGATGACGAGAGAGGTAATCGTGGCACATAGAGGCAAGAAGAAGAAGGATAACACGAGGTAGTGTGTGTAACTGGCTAAGATGATCTTCTTAGAATCACTTATGGCTCCAGTAAACTTTAGGGTGTGTGATTGTGGATTTTCCATGGTTTTGGGTTAGAGTGGTGCTGTGAATGAGTGGTAGATTGTGTATTTGTCTAGAGTTTATATGTAGATTGTACAAACAAATAATAGGAAATTTCATCACAAACAAATACTAGGAAATTTCATAGCTCTTTACTTGTTACTATAAACAACATCTGATCTATCATATGGTTTCACTTTTTATGTTAAAGTGGAAAATCCATCACAAAAATACGCGTAATTGTTAGCGTCTCCTTCACGTACAGTACTATGAAACTCGAAAAAGAAATAGGTGCATGTGACGCGCTAACAATTCATTCTATTTTTACTCTTACATCTCAACAACATTTAATTAAGAAAAAATTACACCGGATGGTCCATGTAGTTTACACATATTTCATGTTTAGTCCATATTTCGTTTTAATTATGTTAGAAATACTTATTTTGTGAAACGTTACACACTTTTGGTCCCTATTTTGGATGAGCCGTTAGTTTGACCGTTAAGTGTATAAATATTATTTACCCGTTAGTCCCTCCGTTAGTATTTTTTGCATCGTTAGTCCTATTTTTTAAAATAAATTAAAAATGGCACCACCATTACTACCACCACCACCACCATTATTTTCCGACCACCCCTACCAAAGCTTAACCGAGCCAATGCAAAACCACATACTTGTACACGAAAACCCACGTCATTAAACACAAACATACGACACATTAAATGTATGAATATCAGATAACCATTTCTCAACATGTTATCATTCAAAACTGCTTTCGCTTCATCAAACTGACCTTTCATCACAAACCCGTTAATCAACATATTAAACAAGACACTATTCGGTTCAGGCACTTTACTTAACAAAGCCTTAGCTTTCTCAACTTGCTTTGTCCGACACAACCCATGTATCAAAACACCATAAGTTAAAGCATTCGGTGCAAAACCACGAAGAAGCATCCTATCAACCAATTTTGCAGCCTCGTGAATTCATTTAGCCCTACAAAGCCCACACTCAAACATATCCCTCATTTCCAAAAGCAACCTAGTAGCTTGACCAGGCAAACCCGCTTTCTGATAATGCCGCATAATCATAACAAACAATGTCTCCCTATAAACAACACCCTCATCTTTTATTTGCAACAACAACCTATCTATCAACTAAAACTCTCGACACGAACCAAGTTTATCAATTCTCACTCTCCTTTTACTCCTCATCGGAACCCCAACTTCACCCACCGGAACAACCCTAACTCCACCGCTCCTTCGCCGCTTCACCACCGCACCTTCCGCCATCTTCATCGAACACAAACTCCACCCCCTCCGTCCATCCCATGCGCTGCCGCCTCCTCGTCTCGCCTACCTAATATCCGGATCCAACCACCAAACAAATTATAATCCTTCCTGATATCTCCTGTTTAACACACGAATATCAAAGATTGCATTTTTTTTGTTCGGATCGAGAGTGAAGGTAAGTTTTATCTGTTCTGGTTGTAGATCGAGAGTTTATAAACTCTTGGAGATGATTTGTACAGAGTTTTTGTGTTATTCTTTTGGGTTTTATGTTACTCTTGGAGATGATTTGTGTAGATCGAGAGTTTATAAACTCTTGGAGATGATTTTAAAGGGATGTTGGTGATGGTTCCGGTGATAAGGCCATGACCAGAGGTTCCGGTGGTGAACCTGGAAAAGTGTTGGGGATGGTGCTAATGTATAAAAGGAGAATAAAAGATAGCGGGTATAAATAGGGGAAAAGATCCGATTTTTATCGGGTAAAAAGGTATTAAAAAAAAGCAAATTTGTGGTATTTGGACTAACGATGCAAAAAATACTAACGGAGGGACTAACGGGAAAATAATATTTATACACTTAACGGTCAAACTAACGGCCCATCCAAAATAGGGACCAAAAGTGTGCAACGTTTCACAAAATAAGTGTCTCTGGCGTAATTAAAATGAAATAGGGACTAAACATGAAATCCGTGTAAACCACAGGGACCACTCGTGTAATTTTTTCTTTAATTAAAGTGGGCCAGACACTCGATTTGGATTTTTATTTTTATTTTTTTATTTTGACGCGCTATAATTTTTGAATTTTGATGCACCATTACATACATTTTTTTTAGAACGACAAGTTTAACTAGTTCACAATAACCACAAATCTATCTCGCATGTCCCAAGCAGGACTTGAACTCACAACCATTTAATTTGGGGAACTTCTCACACAAAATGAGATACCATTGAGACATGTCAACAATGGTGGAACAAGAAAACGGTTACAAAAAGAATTGGGGAAGAAAGAGATATAGAGGGAAAAGTTTGTTATTTCATTAATTGAAATGAGAGATAGTTACAACAAGATACTTATAGACTAAGTATTTACATAACAGTCCTTCTAGTATACTATATTTACATTATGAGACCCTATACTATCCTTCCTTACACTCCCCCTCAAGTGGAGAGTGTGGTGGTACACACACTCCCAACTTGGACAATAGATTATTTTGCTGATCCACAGTGACTACCTTGGTGAAAACATCAGCTAACTGAGATTTAGTGTTTACATAAATAGGATTAATCTTGCCTTCTTTCAACTGATCTCTCATATAATGGCAATCAACTTCTATATGTTTTGTTCTGGCGTGGAAAACAGGATTTGCTGTTATGTAAAGAGCAGCTTGATTGTCACAATACAAGTCCACAGGCTGCAACTCTTTGATTACCAAGTCTTTGAGTAAACTGGCTAATCAAGTAACCTTACAACAAGTCAAGGCCATAGCCCTATACTCTGCTTCTGCAGAAGATCTTGCCACCACAGCTTGTTTCTTTGATTTCCATGAGATTGGTGAGTCACCCAACAACACACAATAGCCAGTAGTTGGGTAATACCTCGCATATTTCAGGTCTATATTTAACTACTTAATATTTGATAATATTACTTTTAATAATATTACTTTTAGTAATACTCACAAAAGTTTAATTGTGTGAACTTTCCTCGCGAGCAACACAAGACTAGGATAAGTCTATGTGTTCAAAATACTCATATTTCACCGATAATCATATTTTATATGAACTATTGTCACTTTATCATTTTTACGTAGACATTTTATTATTTTCGTAATATGCGTACTCAAACCTATGTTATTAGATTTTAACAGCATAAACGCACACCGTTAAACTTATCACACTTTTAATATACCTAGTTGGAGTATATTGATAAGTTTAGACATTTTCATAAGTATCATATTCTTATGTTACCCGGTTTTAAGTTTTAAGGTTTAAGGGCTTAACATTAGTAATTACCGGGACCAAACTATACACCGTTGGGCCTTTACTTCACTTTGAAGCTACCTCCTAAGCTAGCAAGAAGGCTTCTCCCCACCTCAAGCATGAGGTAGACGTGCATAAGCTAACACATAAGCCACATGGCTCTTACTTATGCTTCTTATCTCATAGTTAGACACATAACCTTCTCACCTTTATATAAATTACTCACATGCATATCTTCATGGATAAGAAAGTCACTTAAGAAAGAAATATCTCTTTGGCTCTCTCTCTCTATCATACGTACACCAACATAACACCATCATCATCATTTATTTTGAATCAAGACTTAAGTCATACTAAGAAGATAAAGTCCATGATGTATTCTACCTAGTACAAGAGTTACTTTGGTGATTCCAAGCTTACAACAAGAGCTATTCAGGAACAAAGGCTAAAGTAGAAGACTAGTACAAGGTTTTCTTAAGGCTACAACAAGTTGGATTGAAGACTTGAAAGATTGTTGGTGATTAAAAGACTTAGGATAGTAGTTTTTGGTTTATGGTGTTTTCCATCCAAGAATTTGTAAAACTATATTTAGTTTTCAAGTCTTTCATTCATGTTGATGTAATTTATACCTTGTACAAGTCTTATATGTATTTTGACAAGATATGATGTTGTACATAAAAGAAAAACATGAGTTAGACTATTAGAAAATCTTTTGAAACAACTAGTGTGCAACTAGTGTTTTGTAATGAGTTTTGACACAAAAGCATGAACCATGGACTTGAATGACCTTAAGAAGCTGATAGAGGAAGTAAAAACATGAATTTGAGCTTTTGAATCACTTAAAAAGGGCTTGTAGTTAAAAAGTTATAGCTAAGAAAAGATTACTAGAAGGAAATATGGTGCTGGAACAAAAAGGGTTCTGATACAATTTTAAATCGCAATTTTCACCCTTTTCTGGTCCGAATCATCAAAGTAACTCCCAATACCGTCTTCCACGGGTTATGGGTCTCAATACCGTCTTTCACAGTGTATGGGGGAGGTTGAGATGTAGACAGCCTTACCCCTACCTAAGGTAGAGAGGCTTCTTCCGGTTCTACCAAAGGTAGAAAAGGACCTCCGGTCTTGCAAAGGGTGAGGATCGAACCCTTGACCTCTGTCTCCAGAATAATATTTTATACAAAAACTCGCGTGCACGTAAGCTGAAAGTGAAAAAAAAGGCTATGAGTTTAGCCGCATAATTAGGTTGGGTTTAATGACTCGAAACTTGTTTTTGAGACTTATTCACTAAATAGACCCATTTTTCGACCTCGACAACTTGTGAAATTGACCATATCATATATTGATTATATGAATATCATTTTCACTAAGTCTCAACTTTTACTTGATTCACAGAATTGTATTAACAAGTATTATGAATCGTCTTTAACTTATTTTCATAATAAGCAACTTACGAATAGCAAGTTTCATCACAATTAGTAACATTTACACTTGACAAGTGTTACGCTAAACCATTTCGACACCACACTTAGTTAAACCAAAAGTCTTTGACAAAACATGACAAATGTTTCTATACAACATTTGTTTCGTTAATTACTTTTACTTATAAATGATAAGTACTACAACACTAGGGAATTTCATAATCATAAGAGGCCTCTTCGGGGTGTCGTATTGACGAGTTGTGGATTTATGAATTAAAGTGTCCTGACTCCTCATACGTTCACTACATGACCTCTAGATTTTGATAGCCCAAACGGTAGTATGATATTATTTATAAAAGGCGAATAGCCAAACCATACTTTAAGAATACTTCACTCCTTTACACAACATAATATATATGTACAACATCTTAATCAAGTCAATGACTTTATATATACTTGTACACTCATATCATACATTATACTAAGACGCGATCACTATACTCTCATAGGTTATCGTTAAAGATCGTGGTCTTGCCATACACTATCTGTTGTATTAAACTACTACTGATCACTACGGTGAGTTCATAGCCCCAACTTTTGTTTAACTGTTTTATAAACTCTTTGGAGGAGATACATGCTACTATTTTTATTATGGACAATTACTTGTAAACTGAATGCTTGCCCTGAGTGTATTATTGCATGCCTAAGTTATTTATGCCAAAAGTCCCATATCATGGACCACTAATCACTTGCGAGTGAGCGCAAATATTATGGATAGGCCTATCAGGATTGACGAATCCCATTTGTGTTAATCATACAGCGGGTATCACAAACGCACTATATTTGAATTTCTAGGTATATGGCATAGTACCTACACGGGGCAAATTGTTTAATGTATATATCGTACGGTGATATATATAATATATATATATATATATATATATATATATATATATATATATATATATATATATATATATATATATATACACATATATATATATATATACAGTCAGTCGTGCGTGTCATGAGCTTAGAGCAATAATAACTATCAGGATGATGATTGCGCATATTGCAATTATACTATGAACTTTATTGTCCACAACTATTTACAAACCTATGAATTCACTCAACCTTTGTGTTGACTTTTTAGCATGTTTATCTCAGGTACGAAAGGAATTAACTGGCATGAGAAAGCGCATGGAAAACATTTTGAAGACGATGCATATATTATCATTCGAAAAACTTTACAACTTTTATGTTGTACATTTTGTAAGCTTGTGGGACCTCTTTGTAAACTCTGATATTTTAATCGAATGATAATTTATTTCAAAATGTCTCATTTAGAGTCATTTTCTGTAACTTGTACTATAACCCATGAAGTAGTACCCCTGTGACACAATATTCCGCTGCGATAATTTTGGAGGTGTTACAGATTGGTATCAGAGCTACAGTTATGGAGAACCAGATTGCATATAAACCTAGACTATAACTACTCTTTACATTAAAACTCGCGTTACTCATTATCGTCTTCAACATTCCGTGCGCCATGCTTACTCCTAAATACAATAATGTAATATTTATATAAAGGCTGTTTATATAAATGATTGACTAAATATGACTGTGTATGCCTATTTCAAGGCATTGCGACACAACCAGATTTCCCCAATCATACACATTTTATTGTGATCTACAAAATTTTCTCAAGACATTGTAGTTGATACAATGGTCTTACGTATATCTCAGACATCGTGAGATACACAACTGGCTTATCTATTTCTCATACATTGAGAGATACATAATGGTCTTATCTAATTTTTTGACATTAGTCTTATTTATTTTCCGAAATTGTGAGTTGCACAATGATCTCTCTTGTATTTCTCAAACATTCTGAGAAAACTATTTCATAACTATTAACTCACCAACTATTTTGAACGTTATGTCGGTTTTCTCTGATTGTCTTACTCCTCGTCTTCAAGGATGAGTGTGAACATTCATCCGTACTCTTGTAACATCTAAGACGTCTCGTAATACATCGCCTTGTAACTCATCGGTTAAGTATGAGTGTTGTGTCGGGAATTCTTAAGTAGGATGATTTATAATATCCTTATTTGAATGGATTGGAACGTCTTTTTATTTAAATAAAGAAATTGTAAATCACCGAACCATAAGTTTATAATTCTTTATTTACATTGTTTGAGACGCCTCTCTATGTAAGTAATGAATTATAAATAAGTGGCGGGAATTCTTAAGTAGGATGATTTACAGTAAGCTTTAAGCTAAACAATTGAGTCTTTAATTAACAGAATCCCTTGACTTGGTGATAAGCTAATATATCTAAGAAGGTGTTTTACAGCTTGCATATGAACTGATGTAGGAAGCTGCATAAATTGGCTAAGCAACTGAACTGTGTAACATATATCAGGTCTAGTGATTGTTAAATAGATCAGTTTGCCAATAAGTCTTCTATACACTTTCGGGTCAGTAAGAGGAGTACCTACATCAGTTTGAAGTTTTAAATGAGGATCCATAGGAAACTTGTAAGGTTTACTGGATAAAACACCTCATTCTTTGAGAAGATCCATAGCATACTTATACTGGGAGATGAAGGTGCCTTGATCTGTTTTGGAAACTTCAAGACCAAGAGAATAATTCAAATCCCCCAAGTCTTTCATATGAAACACTGTGCTAAGCTGTGACTTGAGCTCCACTATTTGTTCTTCATCATTACCAGTAATTAGTAGATCATCAACATACACTAACACTGCTGTGAACTTTGTATCATTTTTTTTGTAAACAAGGAGTAGTCTGTTTTGGACTGTACAAATCCAAAAGACCCTAGGGCTGATGAAAACTTGAGAAACCACTGTCTAGGGGCTTGTTTTAAGCCATACAAGCTTTTCTTCAATTTGCAGACCAAGTTAGAAGGAAGAGAAGCATTTGCCTGTACTGACTCCCCCTTACCTGAGTATCCCAAAGGAACTTTCATGTACACCTATTCTTCTAAATCTCCATGTAGAAAAGCATTGGACACATCCATTTGGCACAGATGCCAGTCCTTTAATGCAGCCACAGCTAAGAGTGATCTAACAGTAACATCTTAGCAACTGAAGCAAAAGTTTCTTGATAATCTACACCATGTTTTTGTCTATTCCATTGTACAACCAATCTAGCCTTTTTCCTATCAACAGTGCCATTGGCTTTGAGTATAGTCTTAAACAACCATTTTTGTGCCATCAAACTCAGAATCCATGGCTTCACACCAACCAGGATCCTTTACTTCCTCATGAAATGAAATTTGATCTTTTTGTGCTATCAAAGCTGTGACAAAAGCTTGAAAGTCTGGCAAAAAGGGTGTTTGGCTGACTTGATTAGCTCTGGGAATGTGAGGCAAAACATAATCTTTCAACTTAGTAGGTAAAGTAGAAGTTCTAGTTGACCTTCTCACTAACGATTCATGAGTTGTAGAAGAAGAAGGTGCACTTGACTAAGATAAAGAAACAGATACAGCTGGTTGTGTTACATTTGACTGAGGTGTAGGTATAGTTGTAACTAGTTGTGTAGGAACAGTGTCAGCATTCATAGGTTGAGCATTGAACATAGCTTCATCATCCACAATAGAAGTAGGAGAAAACTGACAAGGAAGTGTTGTTGGCAGAGGAGACAAAAATTGTTGAATGCTTTGTGCAGAGTAGGGAAAAATGTCTTCATAGAAAACAGCTTCTCTAGACACAAATGTAGTATGGGTAGCCAAATTATAGAACTTATATCCCTTTTGAAGATTAGGATATCCAAGAAACACACATGGAATACCCCTGGGCTCAAACTTGTCTGTTGTTCTAACTGGATTACTTACTACAACAAAGCATCCAAACACCCTCAAATGCTCATATGCAGGTTTCTTAGCAAGTAAAACCTCATATGGAGTTTTGTTATTAAGCACAGAAGAGGGTAGGATATTAATTAGATAAGTAGCTGTAGTGACACACTCTCCCCAAAATTTCAAAGGTAAGTGAGAATGTAGTCTTAAGGCTCTAGCAGTATCAAGAATATGCATGTGTTTTCTCTCCACCCTACCATTTTGTTGTGGCCTATCAGCACATGAGGTCTGATGTTCAATACCAAGGCTAGACAGATATGCTCCATAGTCTCCTTTAACAAATTCTAAAGCATTATCTGACCTTACAACTTTCACCTTTTTGTCAAACTTGTTTGAAACATAACTAAGAAATGATTTCAAAGCCACAAAACTATCAGACTTATTGACAAGTAAATAGGTCCAAGTCACCCTACTACAGTCATCCACAATGGTCAAGAAGTACCTATATTTACCACCAGTAGGTACTCTATATGGACCCCACACATCCATGTGAATCAATTCAAAAATATCTGACCTATGAGAAGTACTGAAAGTATAAGGCAGCTTAGAGAACTTAGCCATAGGACAAGAAAGACAATTTTCCACATTAGTCTTAGACAAAGTAACTGGCAAATCTTTCATATACTTCAACTTTGAGTCAGATACATGACCAAGTCTATGATGCCATAGTCCAAATGAACCTTTATTAACAGAAACATAATGAATTACAGCAGACAATGCAAGTTTACCAAGAGTTGTGGTAACCAATGAAGTAAAAACACTATCAACTTCTTCTAGAGGCATATTGAAAAGATGATACAAGCCAGCTCTCTTCTTACCCAGACCCTTCACTTTCTTGGTTGCCAATTCCTGAACAACACAGAACTGTGGGTAAAAAGATACTACACATTGAGCATCTTCTGTCAGTTTTGGTACAGACAACAGGCTAAATTTGAAAGATGGAACAACCAGAACATCATTGAGTAACAACCCATTTTTCAATTTAACCTTACCCACATGTGATATGACAGAAGTATTACCATTTGGAAGTTTTATTTGTGGCTTAATTTTGAGCAAATATGGATAAAATATTTGGTCATTTTCTGGTGTCATGTGATCACTAGCACCTGTATCATAAATCCAATCTTCAAGCAAATCTAGCATATCTATTTGACTATTGAGACATGCTATACCTGCTGCAAACTGATGACCAAATCCATCATCCATATCAGCATCACTTCTTAACTGCTGCACACTCCTCAAGAGTTGCTCAAACTGCTGAGGTGTGAAACTGATGTTGCTACTCTCCACATGAGCTGCAGATTTGGGAGCCACTTGAAACTTGTTCTAACCACTTTGACCAGTTGGCTTAAGCACCTTACCTGCATTGATCTTTGACTTAGGATGCCAAGCATGGTACCCAACCTTCTCCCAACACCTTTTAGGTGGATGCCACTTGAAACCACAGATACCACATTTATCCTTAACAACACCCTTGCTATACAAAGCAGTTGACTCATAAGTATTTGATCCAAACAAAACTCTCTGAGATTCCTCTTGTTGTAACATGGAACAAGCATTTTCAACACTTGGTAATGGAACCATCAACAACAATTGAGTCCTCAAATTACTGTAATGATCATCCAATCCATTAAGAAATTGAAACAACCTTTGCTCCTCTTTCTGTTGATTCAAAGCATTCAAGAAGACAATTATCTCTGGAGTTACAGTGATTGTTGGTAACACATTTACATTATTAAGTTCTTCCCAAACACACTTCATCTTGGTGAAATACTCACTCACTGATCCACCAGATTGATTGATAGCATAATAGTCCTTATTCAATTTATACTTCCTTGAACCATCACTTAAAGCAAATCTTTTCTCTAATTGAGACCACATAACACTTGCAGAATCAACAAACATGATTGACCTAGCAATTGACTCACTAACTGACCCCAAAATCCAACATATCACCATATTATTACACGTGCCCCACAATTCAACAAGATTAGGATCAGTTGTAGAACGTGCAACAGTACCTCTAATGAATCCCAACTTCCTTTTAGTAGAAAGCCCTATCTCAATTGCTCTACGCCATGCTCGATAATTCTGAGACCCAACAAGCTTTTCTTGAACTGTTAAAGAACTAGGACCATCTGAAGGATGAAGATACAATGGATTTTGAAAGACAGCAGGAGCATTTTGATTTACAGCATCAGTCATCTTGATTAATAACAACAAGATCACACTTTAACACACTACACCACCATTATTGATTAGCTCTGTTACCATGTCAACAATGGTGGAACAAGAAAACGGTTACAAATAATATTGGGGAAGAAAGAGATATAGAGGGAAAAGTTTGTTATTTCATTAATTGAAATGAGAGATAGTTACAACAAGATACTTATAGACTAAGTATTTACATAACAATCCTTCTAGTCTACTATATTTACGTTATGAGACCCTATACTATCCTTCTCCTTTACACACAACCCATTTGATCCATCACATACAGTTTATACTTTGATATATGATGCACCATGTAACATGAAAGAAAAAGAAGTAAATAAACTTTAGTCCAAATTCCAAAATGATTACGGAGTATCATAAAGGAACAATTCAATCCAAGCAAAATTTTAATTGTTTCCTATTATTGGTGTGCAATGTCATAGCCAAAGAGAGAAGAGTGTTTATCCTTTGAACTTGTTTATGAATATGCTTTTTCTTTTCTCCAACGAACACACCATTAGGTAACAAGTTACAAAATCTACTTTCATTTTTTGTTTTTTACAATTTTTTATAAAACGAATTTTATTTATCAATTATCTAATAAAGCTTATTATAAAAAAATACATTATAGACTCATTAAAATAATCCGTATTAGTTTATGAAAGAGTTTTCTTATACATTTTATTCTTAAGTGTAAACTGTTTAGTTAAAAAAATATTGGTGTTAGCTTTGTAAGTGACGACAGTTTAGTGGATTTGTAGTAGTTAGATAGCTTGTTACAGTACATGGACTACTATTGTAATAATCGTATAGTTGTATGTATAATGGCTATATAAACCCCTAATGACTCTATAAGGGGTGTGTATTAATTAGGCTTTCACTTAATAAACATATTTTCTCTCTAGCTTTCACTCTCTAAAAACTGAGATAATGAAGTCTGGTTCTCTCTATCCTTCTTGACTGCCCGATCCAAAATAATCATCTAAATATATGAGATATTCCTAAACAACAGCTTTTATATACATTTGGTATTAAAGTTATATATAATTAAATGAAAATCAATTATAAATTTTGAAATTCGAGTTTTTTTGGTCAACCCAAAAGTCGAACAAAATTCAATTTTGGTTTTCGGTTTGGTTTAATCCATTTTCAATTTGTTTCAGTTTGGTTTTTGGTTTTGGCCGAAAATGATTTCAACCCAAATAACCCGAACCAAACAAACCGAAAAGCCCAAGAACCGAACCGATGAACACCCCTAATTTTTATGGTTTACGTAAAGCCTAATTAAATGAAAGTCTACGTTTAAGATGCACGAGACATAGTCAATTGAGAGAGTTTAAAATTATGAAAATACAAGCGGTTAATGCATGTCTTTAGGACTACCTTTAGCAATTTACTTAATTTTATGATTATGTGCTTTTTTTGTTTGTTTTGTTAAGTAGGATAAAGAATTTCTCATGTCAAAGGTAAGAAGCTGCTTATGTTTGTTTTACTTGATAACAAATTGAAAATATTCTTGTTTTTTGATATTTAACCCAAGACCTTTTATAATGAGTTTGACTAAAAGTTTTCATCGAATTTTTTTTTTTATAGATATTATAGCATTTATTTTACCTAGTAAAAAAAGTTAAAACACTAGTCATACAAAATACTTGTTTTCAAGCATAAGCAGGAAAATAAAAATAATAAAAAAAAAAAAAAAAAAAAAAAAAAAAAAAAAAAAAAAGAGCAATCTTAAACACCTTCCTAAATGACTTTTTAATGAATTATCATAAATCGTAGAAACTAGATTGGCTAAAACAAATATTTTAGATTTTGGAGATACTAATACTGATTGAAATGATTTGAGAGTGGTTAACATAAAATTGAATCATAACTATACTCAATATTTTGAATTAACAACTTAATTAAGGCTGATTACTCGACAATATGAGATCGAGATTTTTAGTTTTATGGATAAATATTAATATGTGTATGTCTAGAATCGAACTCGAGACCACGAGATTGCACACTTTACATATGAGAATCGATGTTAAATAAATAATATATAAATAGTTATATTTAATTATTAAATTACAAATAAAGTAACTAATAAATGAGAGACTTATTAGTAAGAAAACCAAACCCTTGGGGTGCTGGTTGCGACTGGTCGAACAAGGAAAAAGAGAAGGGTTGTGAGTCTCGGTTTTGGGAAATTTGAGGAGGTAGCTAGTTAACCTTGGAGGACAAGTTTAGGTGTTATATATACACATCCCTGACTCCTCATTCGGGTAAGAGATAGAGATAGTTTTATCCCTAACCGAATTTAATTATTCGGTTCTCGACTTACACATGACACACCATGTCAGAAAACATCACCCTAATCCCTAAGCATGGAATTAATAACACATGCAGAATACATGTCGCATGTAATTCTATTATGCATGCTACATTCATGATGCATGGTGTATACATGCATGCAAATGTGTTATTCCCTTTATTCCTTCTTTGTACGATGGCAGAAGAATAATAATAACCTTTTAAGGGATTCGATCATGTATTATCAAGAACATCAAACCCTAGTTGTTGTGATGTTTTATTTGTGATTCAAGAACTAGCATTCACATCGAATCGCTAATAGTACGTGTGTACAAGATCGTGGTATTAACTCATTATAGTTAACATCTTAGATTGAGATACAAAACGGTAAGGGGCATCTCACTAATCCACTTGATTAATTAAAGAAGAAGATTTAAAGTATTGATCCTTGTTCTTGCTAGGATCAAAGGTACGTGTCTTTAATTTTCGGTTAATCCTTTACGTGTTAAATATGATCTTTCGCTTCCGCTATGTGCTTTGATGATGTAGAATTATTTATATAATTGTTATGATATTTAAATTCTAACAGTGGCATCACGAGCCGTTTAACATGTAATTCAATTACCGAAACACATAAAAATCAAATCTTTGATTAGGATTACATGTTAGTCGAATTTTTTAAGGTTTAGAACATTAAAAAAATTTCGAACCCTAATTTTTTTTGGGGAGGGGGGGGGGGGGGGGTTCGAGCCCTCTTTAATAAAAATTAGTTTTGTAACCCTAAAATTAGGAATATGTGTGTAAAGGGTTACGTTCCTTGACTTGTAAATTAATCCATGATGAAACATGCATGTTTATCATGGATTAGGGTTTATAATTAATTGTTAAGTTGTTTTCTACATGTTAAAAGAGAGATATAAAGTTAGGGAAGACCTAATTAATTAAATTAATGAATCTTTTATGTGCAACGTGGTATATGTTTGCTAAGACTTACGCAACCAAATTGTTTGGTGTATGTGGTCCATTGGTACCATTAGCTCGAAAACCAATGGGAGTCTTAGTAATTATATGCATATTAAAACATATATAGATTATTAATAGGATTTTATCAAAAGGTTTGCATGTGGCTATATGATTTAATGGTTAAGATTATATGTGTTATTATGTGGTTATTTAATTTTATTAAATTACTTGCTTTTTTTGTTTAAATTATATGTTGAATTGTAAGCAAAAAGAGGGTAATTTTTCGAACAGAAAATAAATTGACCTAATAACTATGAAACCTTGATGTAATAAATTATGTATTGCAAAGTCTTATGTGCCGACAGTGGTTCGCTTCGCACGGTAATTTGCTCCCAGGCGAGACTAGCAATATTATAGTTTATAACATAATTTTTTAAGACCTAGAATCATAAACTTTTAATTGAGTGATGAGTTTTGTACCAATAGTGTGAACGGCTCACCCAGTTTAGACAAACTATAAGAGGGGTATAAGGAGGCTTGACATTAAATTGTCATCCGAAAGAGACGCGTTTTTAATTAGCCTTCGGGCGGACGTTTGTCTCTCCGCTCCTTTGTGCGTCTAATTGGAGCTACCAAATAATGCTATTTATTTATACAAAATCATCTTAAGTGTGAATTGACCTCAATTCCACGCACCACTTTTGTAGTAATTATCCGAATAACTTGGGCCTTTTGACTCATGCAGCAGTAGGATATAGTGGGCGATAATTGTAGGTAATTCTTTGATTGGTGAACCCAATACCTCAATTAAAACTTTGTTGGTTTAACTCTTAGCCTAATTGGTAAATAAAAACGTTTTGAAAACTTATGATACGAAGATGTGTGCATGCTTCTTCGTACATATTTTGATTGTCACATCAAAATAAATACCCTAAAATTTAAGTCCATGCTATCTAATTATAAGAGATACTTGGAGTTAATATTTAGCGTAAATGAGACCTTGCCTAGATATTAATGACAAGGTAAATTTCCATGGCGTGAGACTGTGACATGGAGAATTTGCAGTTTCTAAATTAGACGACTTAATTAAGTTGTAAGTGAGACCTTGAAACTTAAGGCATGAGATGGGAAGAAACATGCTTACTTTGCAAATTGTATTTGGCAAATGTAATTCCCATAATGATCTAGGAGTCGAAAATTGTTTGCCGATTATTGTACGACAGATTACCATATTTTGTACTTTCACTACTAGCAAATCAACTGATGTAGTCAAACTATGGAAATTTGGATCCCAATTTTCAAGAAAATTCAATGGTTATATGAATATTTCCTTGGGTGTTTTATTTTCTTGAAAAATTGTATTATCGAAAATACTAAAATTAGATTTTATAAATTCTTTTAATGTATTAATGCAACATTAAACCGTAAACGTGGGATATTCTTTTATTAGTAAATTGATCTACACCCATAGGGGTTTTTGGCTAGAGTCAATTTTACTAAAAGGATAAGCTAGTCTCATTTCCATGAGTGAAGCATGAGACTTAATCATATTCCTTTTAATGAATGAGAAAGATATGATAGGAAAATTAGAATTGTCTAAATTCTAAATACATAACTCATAGCAAACTTTAATAGTTAAGATTATTGCACATTTTATGAGTTATTCAATTAGAATCTAGACTTATTACCGCAAAATGGTAAAAGACAAACTAGTATATTTTATCTAGTTGTTTTTGTTTTGACCATTTAAAGGTGCTACATACCATTGTGGGGATGGTAGAACTATTAAGAAAGAAATTGCATGCCCAATTTTTTCAAGTTAATTGCATTGATGGATAGTCCATCATTTACAAAGTAGAATACATTCTATTAGTACCTAAGTAATTTTTATGTATGTGATTTCTCAAAAGTGTAGGAAAGTAAATAGCACACTATTTGCTTTTACTGGTTATGAAACATTTATAATGTTGTCAAATCCAGTGGGAGCATTGTGTTGTAATTACTGAATAGTGAATTATTGTAATGATCTGTAATTCAGTGGGAGCTACAAGCTTTGTCATCTTGGTAGTAACCCAAATTATCTCTAGAATGTCTTGAGATAATTAACTTTGCAATTATAGACACTTGTGGTTTTAAGGATAGTCATGTACGTTTCCTTACTAAACAAAGTGGTTCTATATCTACTAATATCTATGACACAATCATATTGATCACATAAACAAACGAGTGACGTGTTATTTATCTGATAGTTGTTCCATGCACAAGTGGAAGAAATCTTATATTGTGTGCAAGGTACAACATATAGGAATATGATTTAAAGAACTGTCTTGATCGCAAGGTAAGAAACTAAAGTTCTAAATATGACTAATACAACTCTAAGTCTAGAAACACTTGTTGTTGAAATTTAGCTTAAGTGAGACCTTGACTAGATTACAACAACAAGGTGAAATTCCATGATTACGTGAGACCGTACATGGATAATTACTGTTTCTAAATTAGATACCTATTAGAACAAGTGTCAATAAGGATTATTAGACTACTTCAAACTAAATATTTATGTATTATTGAAATGACACAAATAAATGAAGTAATCTAATATTACTTCAAATTTGAATATTTATGTATTCTTGGAATGTCATAAATATATGAAGTAATAAATTAACTTGAAATTACTATTGAAACCAAATTGTGCTGTTCATGATTACTTTAGTTATACATGTTTATACTTTATTGTAAAGCTATAAATATGAAGTCTTTTAAATTGTTACAAGACTTATTATAATATAAAGTAAGTCGTTAACTTGTTATGTCTTCTTTATTAAGACATATACAAGAAGTCATTGAGTTGATCAATGATTTATAACGTATAGTGGGATTATAACAGTCTATGTCTTCTTGATTGAGACATGGACGATAAGTGACTTAGTTAAAAAGTACTTGTGTTATAAAGCATGCAATTGGCTTGGAAAATCTATTTCACCATTAAGTTGATTTAGTTGGTAAATAGGTAAGCCAGAAGGAGTATGAGTTTATCTTACATATTGTTAGATTGTCTCACAATATTAGTTATAATGAAATATGTTAGTGCAAATATTACGATATTTAAACTAAACGATTTCTTCGGTTTTAATAATGACAAACATGTAACCTGTAATACATAACGTAAAATGTGCAAGTTACTTGTAAACACAAATCATCAATGCATACTTACATCAACATCTCTCGACGCCTCAAGTATGCTTCAACAAAGTCGTAGATTTCCATCCCGACGTAAATCACTCAAGGTATGGACAAACAAATCTACTACTTGACAAATAATCAAAGGATTATATTTTTCTAAACTTCACACTTTTATAAATGTGACAAAACATTTTTCAACAATACATTTTACAAATTATTTTTGAATTAAAAAGAAATGTTTTATTTGGAAAAATCATTTCAAATTATTTTGAATTAGTAACAGCTATTTTCCCCCCCAAAATAGCTCCAAACTTCCCCAAATAAACCTTCACCACTAAAAGACAAAATTTGGAGCGTCTGGAACGTTTTCGACACCGACGGCTCCAAGGTTCCGTTAAATTTAACGGAGCCGTGGCACAATTAACGGAGCGTCGTACAAAATTTTCTGTAAGGCTAGATTTTTCTTTGCTATAAATAGTGGACATTTCACACTTCCAACTTGATTTTTCCAGTCCTTTTTCTTGGTCTTATCCCTCTTCACTTAGTTAACTTTCTTTGATCATTTGGGAGTCTTATTTGTTTAAGAGTGATCCAATCATCCACTCAAGTGATCCTCTTCATTCCTCTTGATTAGCAGAGAAGAACACAAAGTATCCAAGTAGATACAAGTGTTGTCATCCCTCTTGATTAGCAAGAGAAGAACACAAAGTATCCAGTAGATACAAAGTGTTATCATTCTCTTCATTTGCAAGAGAAGAACTCAAGGTATCCAAGAAGATAAAAGTATAGTTGTTAAGTCTTGTAACATTTGTTACACTCTTGATTGTATCATAGCATACATCAAGATCATTTTACCTTTGTGAAAGAGAGTGAGTCAAGTCATAGTGATCTTGTAGAGATAGTGAAGATCTCTTGAAGCATTGGGCTTGTGTGATGATCATTGATGTCAAGGGTAGATCGGGTAGATCGTGGTAGATTGGTGCTAGCTAAGATTAGCACTCGACATCTAGCTTAGTGTCGGAAATAGGATAAGCGACGTGTAACGGTGTAGATCGGGTAGATCGTGGTAGATTGGTGCTAGCTAAGATTAGCACTCGACATCTAGCTTAGTGTCGGAAATATGATAAGCGACGTGTATGGTTTTCTCCGCCTTAAGGGAGTTTGTTGATTAGTGAAGTAACTCTCGAGTTGGGTACTCGGGAGTGGAGTAGGGCGAAGAGGAGCTTCGTGACCGAACCATATAAATCACCGTGTCCGGTTTGCGCCTCTAACTTATCTTTGACTTTCATTTTTATTCTTTATCGCTTTATGTTTATACTTGCATTGTGTTTATGCTTGTGTGGCTAGTTGCTTATGTTATGTATGTGTCATGGTAGTTGCTTATGTTATGTATGTATCAGATGTACGGCACCGTTAAATATAACGGACGGCTCCATTAAATATGGACGGTACCGCTAAATTTAACGGTACCTTCGTCTGTTTTTCAGAATTCGGTAATTTTCAAAAATTCGTATAAAATCAACCGTAAGTCCGTAGGAGTCGTGCCACCTATCGTTTTAAACGTAATTGAGTCTACTTTCACTTAAAAATATTTTTAGAAAGTGATTGTAAAGTGAAATTTACGGATGTCTTTAATTCGTAACAAAGAGTCTTTTCCGGTTATGCCGATTGCACAAATTTTTTTGTCAAATCACAAAGTGAACATCACACGTTGATGCATTCATGATTTCAAAGTGTTGAACTTGATCAAAAATCTTTGAAATGGGAGGAAACAAATTCATTGTCAAATAAAATCAAGCTTGTATACATTGTTATACATAATACACAAAATGATGATAAGTATTTTTGTGTGTTAAGCTAAATTGCTATTTGCTTATTATAGTTTTTCGGTTTATGCATTTATAAGGCTCATGCTAAATCACTTGCACTATATTAAGTAATTAGTTTGCATTGCATATAGGCATCAACCATTTGTCTTGCATTTGTTGCAAGTTCTTAAAATGGTTTAGTAACTTTCTTAGGAATAGAAACTAAGTTGGTAGATCATGTGTGTAGAAAGATATTGTCTTACACAATTATTTTTCCAAAGGTTTAAGTGTAAAAAGTATATCACCCCAAAACACTTAACACTTTTATAAAATCCGTAACATGATCTTTAAAACATTACATCATTTTGTCTTGTTTGACCATGGGTTGTCTAAACAAGATAAAAGGTCAATCTAATACATTAGTACTTAAGTAAAGGAAAATGTATTAAACTTGAATTGATCTAACACACATACAAAATGTTTTAGACATTTAGTATTTTACGTATGTTGTATAAAAATAGTTAAGATAATTATTTTTATACTAATGAGGTGTCGAAAAACTAAAAGTATTATACTTAATAATATAAATAGTTTTTCTCAAATAAAAATAAATGACAATATCAAAGTAGTAACTTAATATGTCATTAACCTCACACATACAACTAGTATTAGAATAAATGGAACACACTCCTTAAATTTTTATTTTCTTTTTAAAAAGGAGTGATCGTGAGGGTCAAGAAAGATTTCGAGTACATATCAATTCATTATTCAAATTATGATTGATATCATCATCGAATCTAATTGACAAGTTTTCGAGTGTGGACATGAAATCGGAGGCATTATTTGTTTTGTTTCAAGATAACATCAAAACATGATGAAACATATTATCTTGAATCTACATACTCAATCACACTCGATTGTTATGAAAATAATTACGTCCTCTCAAGACAAAAATAATATGCATCGGATCATAATTCACACTTGTGTTGAAGATGCCATATTGAGTCTTGTTGTCCAATAGTTGTGTTCCAAACATTAAACTAATATGTTTAAAAGATGCATAAAATACACAACTAAGTAGGAGTGACAACTTGGATGTTTCATCCGAAATATACAAGTAATTTACATTGCAGTGCAATTAGTAAATGTGTCTTTCCGAAAAACCAAACAAGAGCAAACAAACAACATATGTAAACTTTGCTCATGAACAACTCAACACTCAAAGTCACATGTCTAGTAAAAGTGTCATACATAATATGTTATTAACTATTATGTAAGTCATCAATCTTTGAGAATATCACATGTATTTCTCTTATCAAAAGATTGACAAAGGATAACTTATATCCTATGCATCTTATTTTCTTTGTGACATGAATGGTTATGTTACAAGAGAATACATTGCATCCTGTTAACAAATATAGGATATTAGAGTTGAATAATAACCTAATATGACATGTGTCATTTCATAAACAAGTAAAATTGGTCATACACTAAAATACTTGTTTCACAAAGCATTCTTAAGAGTGATAAGTTTCCTCTTAGAAAAGCATACTTGTTGAAATAAACAGTATGTCTCATTTTAAATAAAACACTCACAAAATCTATTGAGGTAAGTAACCTCTACTAGATTCTTTCCTCAAGTTATGCAAAGGAACATTCTTGAAACACACTCAATGTAGTAGGTTCTACATTGTATCACATTAGAGTGTCTCTTGATTCTAGGAAACCAAATAATCTTAAAATAACATGTAACAACTCAACAAACAAAGATGATGTCCAAGAGATTATAAAATACACCACCTTCATCAAATAACCTCTGAATCTCAAACACGAAATTAAAAAATTTCGCTTGCCTTTGTTTGGAGTTGTGTAAGACATGTCATTCTCTTAACCGAATTTCAAAGTATGGTTAATTGAGTCATATTAGGCCATGTATTAGCAAAGTAAGCTAGTATCATCTTTGCTACACTTCAATAGGAAAATATAGGAATTCGAATTTTTCTAACATGAGAATGACTACTGGAGAACCTATCGCACTAGAAATTCAATTTGACCTAACGGTTGAATTGCTTCCAGGAGAGAAGTTGGGTTCGTGTATAACCCGTAAAAATGGTCGTGTTTAGCCTTAATTGAGCACCACTAGTGATAGTCTCATACTCATTCTCTAACTTGAAAAACTTTCATTCCTACATTTGACTAGAGATAGTTTACATCGGTGAACTTTATCTCCCATTAGGATGTCATCTTGAACAAGTAGTAATTAGGATCTGCCTTAGCAAACCTAGATTGCTTGCATCCTACATACGTGTTTCAAAATGATAACATGTTCTTGTAAGATATGGTTAAATGTCTTTATGATCTTAAATGCTAAATGATTATCATGTTTTACATGATCCTTGCATTTATTCCTTATGTGCATTTTACATGATTTACTTGTAAAGTTTGCACCCACACTATGTCCTTTTGACACATTAGGAATTAGGTATGCCCATCACTATGAACCCTTAGAAGTCATAGAGCCATACACTAGTGTCAAAACCTATAAGTCAAAGTAGTCGCGAAGTTACCCTAATTCCCCAGTCATCACTTCGCCTTCTTCCAAGTAATACACCTTTTTGTCATGGGAAGGTTAGGAACAAACCTAGTAGAACTCGGAGTAGGGTTGACAACTTAAATATTTCATCCGAAATATTCAAGTAAGTTTAACTTGCAATCGCAATTGTTAAATGTCATATCCGAAACATCATACTCAAGCCTTTTAACAACATATGTTAAAACGCTCATCCAAAGGACTCACGAGTTACTATATAAGTAATTAGTAGTTCCTTTCATCCTCGTGTGAATATACACGTCTTAAGATCCCAAACCCTGCTGCAAATCAGCACCATAGGCCTAGCTTTACATCTTTCAAAACCCCATGAAGCACTCACGTGCGAAGCACATAGAAACCCTTAAATCAACCAAACCTCTCAACCGAGAATCCCCTTACCATCTCCGTCTAGGTCTAGGAATGATGGAACATCTTCCATAAAACTTATGACTATTTAAATATTTCACTGGAAATATTAAAGTCATCTCTCGTACCCCTCTTATGATTACTTGAATATTTCACTGGAAATATTGTAGTCATCTCGTGCGTCTCGTCTCATGACTCTTTAAATATTTCACTGGAAATATTGAGTCATTCTTTAAATCCCTCTCATGACTATCTAAATATTTCACTGGAAATATTAAGTCATCCCTCACGTTCCTTGCATGATCTCTTGAATATTTCACTGGAAATATTGAGATCATCTATTCTATTTCGTGTCATGACTTTTAGATATTTCACCGGAAATATAAAAGTCATTTCTTCTCGTCCAGTACCGGTCAAAGAATTTATTAGGTATAAATTCTCTCCTCGTGTCGAAAAATCTCCCTTAATCAGCGAAGATTTATTCGTAAAATCCTCTTAAACTCCAATGACAACTTAAATATTTCATCCGAAGTATTTAAAGTTTATTTAATTTGCGAAATGCAATTAAATGTCATTTCTCGTTCTCGACAAACGTTCATCGAATCCCGGTGGATTCATTCATAAAGGAATTTATTCGGTATAAATTCTTTTAATCTAAGGTCCAGAAAAATCACAACATATGTGAAATTTCTTTGTCAAAAATCTAATTCTGGGTCAAAACTGACCTCAGCAGGTCACGGTACTCTTTCATAGGGGACAGTACCGTTATTTTTAACGGTACCGTCGGACCGTTATTTGCTGAGACAGTTTATTCTCACTATTTCAAAACCACTATCGAAACACACTTGATGAAGTCTTGAACCAGAACCGTATCCTATCAGAACAGATTGTATCTATCTTCTGATTCCTAAGCCTTTTTCCCTTTCACTTCCGCATGATACTAAACACTACAAATGCTTCCGCATCCCACTCATCTCACACACACTTTAAACGAAGACATTAGGATACGCTGAGGTAACCCTCCTTCATCAACATAAATAACCCTATAACCTTATCACCTACCTCACAACCCTGAAGATTTTATCTTCTTAACCCTTAGGATATCTTCAAGTAATCACATGTCTCATCATATAAATATTCTATGAATATTCACAATGATTGAGAAGAGCTACGTGACTTCAAAGGTGAAGTTTATCGTATGCTATCCACTACTTGTCATAATGTTACTAAGCTCATCGCTTCAGTCAACGTTTGTTTTCCTCTTTATCTTTTACATCTTGTCTGGTTGGTCATAGATTAAGGGGGAGCGAAAACATACTGATATAGTCTTTCACTAAACACTCTCAAGAACACACAAATGTGATTCTTATTCCCTAGGAAACTTCCCTTTAGCTGCCCAGAACTAGGCTGTATAGGAAAATTCGTGACTTCCAGGTCACGGTACCGTTAAATAGGCCACGGTACCGTTAAATTTAATGGTACCATGTGGTATTTAGTGGTACCGTGCCTATGTTTGACAAATTTTCACTGTTTCCTTTAGATCCCTGCATTCCTAACCTCAAACCTGCAAAATCTTGCAAACTCACATACACCCTAGGATTCCCTCACTACACCATAGGACTCTAACACCAACTTTAGTTCGAATCCCACAACTCTTGCCTATATAAGGCCTCACCACTGCAAGCTTATCTTGCATCTCACCTTCAAACCTCACATTAACATCATCATCACACTCAAACCTTTTAGCTACACTTCACTCTTGACAGTGACAGTTAGTCTAAGAACCTTCAACCCATAGATCATCACACTCAAACCTTATAACCTTCAACTCATCACACTCAAACCTTACAACTACTCCTCACTTTGGATAAGTGATAGTTAGTTCAACAACCTTGAATCCTCACAAACACACGAAACCCTTCATGCACCAAATTATCCCTAACACACAACTAGGATCATCCAACCTAGAAACCTAGAACTTCATTACCTTAACCCCGTTAGAGATATCCACCAACAATCCTGTTAGGATCACATGCACCTTTTCTTTTTTCCTTTTGAAATATATCATGC
The DNA here is from genome assembly GCA_021014915.2 of Artemisia tridentata subsp. tridentata. NCBI lineage: Eukaryota > Viridiplantae > Streptophyta > Magnoliopsida > Asterales > Asteraceae > Artemisia > Artemisia tridentata. The sequence continues at coordinate 360,636,730 of CP139504.1, forward strand.
ATCTCATTGTCAGTGCAAACAATATATTAACCTAAACCATCCTTTCCCACTTTTCCTCAAAGGGCAAAACCAACATCTCCAACCACATCATCATCCTCCTCCACCTTTAGGATTCCTACACCCTTACCTCCACCAAGTCTACCACAACCTTTAGCTATCACACTAACCCTATCACCATCAAACCTCTTTGGACTTGGCACCAACACATCATCCTTATCACCATCACCATCACCACAACCTTTAGCTCTCACACTAACCTTGTCACCTACATCTCCTTTTGAAGTTGGCACTAACACATCATCCTTATCACTATCACCATCACCACAACCACTAATGGGTCATCCCATTATTTATCCCCTACAACCACATAACCCAAGTTGTCCTTGTTGTCACCACAACCAACACTCTCCCACCTTATGGAATCATTTAGGTATAACCTCTATCGAGTCTACTTTATGGCACGACTTGTCATAATAGTAATCATTTAGAGTATGTCTTATCAACAAACTATCCTTAACATCAATCATCTTAGGTAGATGATTATGTTGTTCAAAAGGTTTGTTAGAACTTTTCTTCCCAATGACAACTTGGAATAAGTCATTTAGTGCGTCAGTCAATGAACGAATCTCGTTCTTGATTAGTGTGATTGAGTGAACAATTACACCTTAGGTTTTCGGTCGGGTTGTGACACTTACGTGTTAACATAGTTTAACCCATGCATGTCTTGCTATGTGTATTCTATCCCTATAATGTTGCTCCTATATTGTTATATATTATACTGCACGAAGCTAACCCTTGATGTAGGAAAAGCCTTTGTATGAATTTGATCCATGGATCCTGATGGGTGTGCGTTGGAGTAAAGTTTTGGCAGTTTTAATGCCTACTCAAGTTTTAAATTTATATTTAGCCGACTTATCAATAACACACACACTTAACGAGCAGTGTACCCGGTCAGTATGAAGATAATGGTAAGTAGAGTGTCGATCACTAAGAGTGGAACGTATTATCTCGTTATTCTAATCAGTATTTTAATATCCTAACGCAAGGGGGTTTCAGCCTGAGAGACTGGCACGAATTGTTTGCAATTAAATAATAAAATAAACCAATAGGCACGAATCAGCAAGTAGCACACACGTACACAGATAAATACTTGAGACAATAAGAGGGCTGTCCTTATGATTAAGTAGATTGTCACTTGTTTTATTGATAGCTTTATATGAAGTGTATGTAGTTAACCCTTTCTCGTTGGTCCTATTCTTATCGGCGAGTAAACCCTTAATGATTACTTATGTCTAAAAGTTATTCCTAAGTGATCAATTTAGTAATAACCGTGGGAGCCACATTATGTCCCGCAGTCAAATGCCCGCAAGCCACTAATAAACACAGAGGTTATCAATGCACTAATAAGTAGTAACCAAAGACATCAACATATAAACTTTAATTGATGGGAAAGCAAGTATTAAAGGGAGTGCAATCTTTCGTTGTCACATTACACAAGCCACCAATCCTGATGAATTAAAGTTTGCTAACACAATAAAACAAAACTACTTAATGAATTAAACACATGCAGCACCTTCTTACAGCTCTTGTATCTCTGATTTGGGTGTGTCTTGTGCTGCCTCCTTGACTGAATTCGTCCTTTTGTTCTTCTGTTCGGTCTTCGAAACTTATATATTGCTCTCGAAATTCGTCTGGTCTTGGGGTATTTATAGTTTCTGTCTGAGGGAAGATGCGGCGCATCTAAGGAGTAGATGCGGCGCATGTACTTAACTTCGTGTGGGGTCCAAGATTATAATATTCGGGAATATTTGTACACCGCTAGATGATGCGGCGTAACTCCATGATTAGATGCGGCGCATGTCCTCTTGTATCTTGGATCGTATCTGGTGATATCTTGATAGAGATGCGGCGCATGTCATGAGTGAGATGCGGCGCATCTGGAGCAGATTAGTCTTGATCTTCTTCATTTCAGTAGACTCTTCACATTATGCATGTTTTGCTCCATTATTAGTCCAAAATCGCTAAGTTTCACCAAATGCTTGTTTTTACCTGAGAATTACAAAAGTAAACGATTAAGTATCAATCCTCATACATAATATAGTAAAACAAGTCAATTTAATAGGATAAATGATAGTAATAAAATGTACTTATTTGAGTTCATCAAATATCCCCCCACTTGAACTTTACTTGTCCCCAAGTAAACCTTAGAATTTCTCTTATGAAAATGTATCCTAAAAGATGTTAGGATTTATTTTTATATTTAAGCATGTATTCGTTTATTTCATAATCACACAACTAAACACTTAACGAATTAGAAGTAAAATAAAATAAGTCGATAAAAGCAAATCTAATCGTTTAACTGTCCAGTCGTGACGAATATTCTATCATAAGCTTGGCAAGTATACACATCTCCACCACTAAAGCTAAGGAATAACAAGTCTAAAGCGGTAAAAAGGGTTTTTAGGCTTAAGGGTTAATTATTCTCTTTCACTATCGATCTCAAATTCCAGAAAAGGCGACAAAATCACAAATACATGATCGAATCCACGAACACGATACTTGCAATTGCTCAAATCCTTAACTCGAATAGGCTAAAGATAGGTCCAAACTTCACCAATAATAATATATCAAAAAGGGCGACAAAATCATAAATACATAGCCGAATCCACGACTACGATACTTAAGATTGCTCAAATTCCTATTCTCAATAAATCAAAGGTTTGGTTGGATAAAGAATAATACAGGGTATGGATAACATTTGGGATATAAATTGGTGTAAAATGAAAAATAAACAAAACAAATAAATTAAAATCCTAAGTGTGGTTAATCACTATCCCAACCATCCCATGAATAAGACTCATATCATCGAATAACTCACGCTTTAACACTTGAAACACACGCTTTAGGTAGACACGAATTATACTCAACAAGATCTTAATCAAAGAATAAACCTTAATTGGCGTTCCCATAACTGCCAATTCCCATTCAATCTATAAATATAGTACAACAAATAGTGGTGATATCGACCACTTACATAACTTTACATAAGTTGGTTAAAACTAACTTCCAACTTTTCTTTCTTTCTTTTTCTTTTCTTATTTTTTTTCGATTTTTTTTTTTTTTTTTTTTTTTTTTTTTTTTTTTTTTTTAACTTGAAACATAAACATAGATGTGTAAAATTTCACCACATCACTACAACTTTCTTTCCGGATAATTTTTCTTATACTTTTCATACTTCAGAAATAACGGTAATAGTGAAAGTAGTAAACACACGAAAAATAAACTCAAAAATATATAATATTTACTTTCACTCCAATTGCATTGTGCAATTTCCCGACCTAACCATAGATAATGAATTACGCACGCGAACACAGGTAATGTAAGGAAACACACTTTGCCTATAGCAATTAACCAACCACGGATTCTAATCTACAGGGTAGGCTAAGGTGTAAGGGTGTAACGAAACATTTTAAACATAGGTGTAAGAAACGAAAGGAATGGCTCTGAGTGTTTTTCTAGGGGTATCTTACTCTAAAAATGAGAGTAACAAAAGGTTTATACGGGGGTTAACTAACTAGTGTAGTTAGTTAATATCACATAACATATAAAGGCTATTTTGGGTGTAATCCTAGAAATTTACCAATTTAGACAAGTCATTCCAATTATATAAAATAATACTCATTATGGTGGTCTCGAATAGTATACAAGCCAAGTTCTAAAGTTTACAAGTCACCGGCACACTCATAGATTTGTGAATTTTGAAAAATCACAATTTTTGAAAATAACGTCATGTGTGCAGCTATGCAACTTAGATCTTAAACAAAAACATGCTAAAAAATTTTAAGTTTGATATATTAAGCACATTTTAAGCATAATTTTTGAAAAAGTTTAGGACAAGTAAGTGTTAAGTGTTCTAATTCTCCAATCCCCCCACTTAAGTTAAACAACGTCCTCGTTGTTTGTATAAAAGGTTAAAAACTGGAAAATAAAAGAATTAGAACAGAAAAACTCCCCTGAGATTTGCTCGGTATGATCCTCCATTAGTATAAGAGCAAAAATCATCTTTCTTGTGGATTAGAACGTTAAAGCTTCATACTTGATGTATCCACAGGAAATCCAGGAAACTATAATACCACCAACACTTTAAAACACACCTAAGATAAGAAAGGTTCAACTTGCATAATACATTAGTAGTTAGGAAAAATAAAACTTAAAAATTAAAACTGAAAATCATCAGGTCAGTCGATGCGCCGTATCTTATGGAAGAAGATACGCCGTATCGAGCCTGGAATTAATACGGATCAGAATAAAGATGCGCCGCATCCTTAACCAAGGATGCGCCGCATTAAAAATAAACTGATAAAGAGTTTTAAAGTCGAAAATAAAAATGCAGAAAAATAAAATAGGATATGACCATTGCAGGAGATGCGTCGCATCTCAGGATAGAGATGCGCCGTATCTTCGTGCGGGCCTGACTGACTCGACACAGAAAACAGAAAATTAAAAGATAAATCCGGGTTGTCTCCCGGTAAGCACTTGTCTTTATTCCAGAGTCTTCAAGTTAGACTCACGTTCAGCTCATTAATAAGTCCTTGTCACGGTCCATCCTTCGTCCTTCATCCGAAAGATTTTCCCGTATATCTCTGCGACGTTTTCTTCCGTTCGACTTAATCTAGTATAACTCTTTGTCTTCACCGCAGTATATTCTTCATCAGGACCCAAAGAATATTTGATGATTTTAAATTTTTCAGAAATAATCATGGGTGGCTCATTGTAAGGAATCCCAAGTAGTTGACACTTTCTTTTGGTGAATTCTTCCTCGTCTTTATCAACAAACTTAAAATAAGGATCCTTAATCAAATAATCATCTAGTTCTTCAATCAACGACTCATTATTATAATCGTCTTGAATCGCCTCCCATTCTCTTTCCAAATCATATTGTAACTGACGACTAAGCTTTGTGAAATCATCAAACTGTTTATGCACCCATTCCCAGAAAGTAGTATCCGATGTCCCCTTAAGTCCTTTCAAGCGTTCAATTCTCCCCTTTTCTTGTAAAGCCTCCGATTTTTGTGGGCAGTCTTCAACATTATCGTACCACTCATAATCTTCAAAGGTTACATCGTTTCCAACCCATTTCATCCCAATTATACTTCCCCCATTACAGGTTCCGTCACTTTTATAATCGCAGGTCGGCCAAACACTACTCCCGTCCTTGAAAACGAAGGGTGTACAGGTGTGATTGATGTGCGCAAATTCCCATGGTTTATCCCAAACCCATGGTACTTGGTCATTCCATTCATAGTACCAGGTGTTTTTGAAATCGTCATAAGTCTTAAATCCTGGTAGATCTCCAGTAAGCACATCATCGTCGACTTGAAGAAGGTAGTTAAATTCCTTGAACTGCTTGCACAAGGGTGTCTCATAATCGAACACATCAATGTCAATTCTGAAAAGTTCTTCAATGCCCTCATTGATTGTTGAATCATGAAGTGACGACCCGTAATCGCTTTCTACTTCTTCATCTTCTCCTCTCATCCAATATACCCATAATGCATCCTTAGTAGCACGATCCATGCTCTTATGGTTATTAAACTTACTAGCCAACCATTCTGAAAAATCAACATCGTGAGGATCGTGGTTAACGTCAAAGCAAACCTTTCCAATCATATTCTTTTTTATCTCCATGAACTCGTTAAATTGCTTCTTAAAACTCCGAGTCAACCATGAAGTCATAATCTCCTTGACTTCATTTGCAGGGCCAAATTCCGGACTACCATATTTGAGTTCTAGCCAATCATTGAGGGAGAGGTCTATCAATCTTACCAATCTCCCATGAAATAGTAACTCCGCCAAAGCATAATTCATGTCATTATCCTGATAGTTCTCATTCAATCCCCAGTACTGTTCGGAATAAGGCATGTAAGAGATTTGGGCATTGCCTCCACCACAGCTTTCGTTGCTTGAATCCATGTATGCAAGATAGAATTTCCCATCATCTTCTTCGATAGTAGTCCAGTTCAATCCTTCGGCTTCAATGATAGGCCATAAGAGCGACAATTCTTCTCCAGTGTACCTCACAAATACATCATAAGAGAATACCTCTTTGTCAATGTTGCATAAACGCATGAATTCCTTAAAAGCAGCTTCAAGAGGAGTCTCCCAAGAGAATAAATCTGCATCGATCATGAGTACATTGAATGAATCTGAAAACAAGCATTCCTTAGCAAGATATCCGTTAACTGACATGTCTTCCATAGCAAAATCTGTCATCCAAGGTAAAATCATCAGTAGGATTTGTTCGCTAGAAGAGAAATTAATAAATATAGAAACGGATATATGAATACAAATAGCTGATATCTGCAGACGATGCGCCGTATCCAAAAAGTTGGATACGCCGTATCTTAATACGTTAAAATTAAATCAGACTTTATTCAGAAAATAGATACGCCGCTTAGAATTTTGAATGCGCCGTATCGAATTAATTAATCAAAAATCAGCTTATCTAATTAAAATTAAATGCGTCGTATTAACGAAAGTTAATGCGCCGTATTTTCGTTACGTTTAAAAATAAATATCGATTTTTGATTCAGAAAGATGCGCCGTATCGACAAAGATCGATACGCCGTATCTGTTTAATAATTCGCAAACTGTTTTTAATTAAAATAATAGATACGCCGTATCTACGAAAGCAGATGCGTCGTATGGCGTTAACGTTTAGAAAATTTTTTTTTATCAAAAACAGATACGCCGTATCTGCAAAAGCAGATGCGTCGTATTACTTTATCGCTTAGAAAAATTTCTTATTAAAAACAGATACGCCGTATCTTGGGGAAAAGATGCGTCGTATCGAATTAATTAAACGCGTTGTTTTTTTAAAATTAAACGCAATACGCCGTATCTGAGAGATCAGATGCGCCGTATCGTTTGATTTAGCACAGTACAACGATAGCAGAACAGAAAAATACGAAAAATAAAAACAAAAATAAAAACACACAAACAAAAAATAAAACACACAAAAATAAAAATAAAAGCAAACAATTAACACACAATACAACAAATATGCAAAATAGTACAATGATGCAATTAATCTAATAAAAAGAAAAACCTAATTAAAATACTAATCAAATTAACAGATAATAACAATTCACTCCCCGGCAGCGGCGCCAAAAACTTGATGGGCGTGCGTTGGAGTAAAGTTTTGGCAGTTTTAATGCCTACTCAAGTTTTAAATTTATATTTAGCCGACTTATCAATAACACACACACTTAACGAGCAGTGTACCCGGTCAGTATGAAGATAATGGTAAGTAGAGTGTCGATCACTAAGAGTGGAACGTATTATCTCGTTATTCTAATCAGTATTTTAATATCCTAACGCAAGGGGGTTTCAGCCTGAGAGACTGGCACGAATTGTTTGCAATTAAATAATAAAATAAACCAATAGGCACGAATCAGCAAGTAGCACACACGTACACAGATAAATACTTGAGACAATAAGAGGGCTGTCCTTATGATTAAGTAGATTGTCACTTGTTTTATTGATAGCTTTATATGAAGTGTATGTAGTTAACCCTTTCTCGTTGGTCCTATTCTTATCGGCGAGTAAACCCTTAATGATTACTTATGTCTAAAAGTTATTCCTAAGTGATCAATTTAGTAATAACCGTGGGAGCCACATTATGTCCCGCAGTCAAATGCCCGCAAGCCACTAATAAACACAGAGGTTATCAATGCACTAATAAGTAGTAACCAAAGACATCAACATATAAACTTTAATTGATGGGAAAGCAAGTATTAAAGGGAGTGCAATCTTTCGTTGTCACATTACACAAGCCACCAATCCTGATGAATTAAAGTTTGCTAACACAATAAAACAAAACTACTTAATGAATTAAACACATGCAGCACCTTCTTACAGCTCTTGTATCTTTGATTTGGGTGTGTCTTGTGCTGCCTCCTTGACTGAATTCGTCCTTTTGTTCTTCTGTTCGGTCTTCGAAACTTATATATTGCTCTCGAAATTCGTCTGGTCTTGGGGTATTTATAGTTTCTGTCTGAGGGAAGATGCGGCGCATCTAAGGAGTAGATGCGGCGCATGTACTTAACTTCGCGTGGGGTCCAAGATTATAATATTCAGGAATATTTGTACACCGCCAGAAGATGCGGCTTAACTCCATGATTAGATGCGGCGCATGTCCTCTTGTATCTTGGATCGTATCTGGTGATATCTTGATAGAGATGCGGCGCATGTCATGAGTGAGATGCGGCGCATCTGGAGCAGATTAGTCTTGATCTTCTTCATTTCAGTAGACTCTTCACATTATGCATGTTTTGCTCCATTATTAGTCCAAAATCGCTAAGTTTCACCAAATGCTTGTTTTTACCTGAGAATTACAAAAGTAAACTATTAAGTATCAATCCTCATACATAATATAGTAAAACAAGTCAATTTAATAGGATAAATGATAGTAATAAAATGTACTTATTTGAGTTCATCACTTTGTAAGAATTTGATCCATGGATCCGCTAGATACTAAGGTAAATAAACAAGGGGATTAAGTCACCATGGGGGAGCATTGAGCTAGGGGGAGCTCGGGAGTATTTGAGTACATAGCATGGAGTCGTCTTCACAAGTGTTGATAGAAGGCTTCACTAGGATGATGCAAGCTCGCCTTTCGGGGAAGAAAGGATAGTAGTGCAATAAGGGGGAGTAGGGAGTTAATTCAAGGGAGCGCTCGAGGAAACTACCTTTTTGATTTGACAAAAGGGGGAGAAGGGGAGTGTAAACAGGTAACTTTTACATTTTACTATGTGTTACGGTTTACATATTTGTCATCATCAAAAAGGGGGAGATTGTTAGTGCAAATATTACGATATTTAAACTAAACGATTTCTTCGGTTTTAATAATGACAAACATGTAACCTGTAATACATAACGTAAAATGTGCAAGTTACTTGTAAACACAAATCATCAATGCATACTTACATCAACATCTCTCGACGCCTCAAGTATGCTTCAACAAAGTCGTAGATTTCCATCCCGACGTAAATCACTCAAGGTATGGACAAACAAATCTACTACTTGACAAATGATCAAAGGATTATATTTTTTTAAACTTCACATTTTTATAAATGTGACAAAACATTTTTCAAAAATACATTTTACAAATTATTTTTGAATTAAAAAGAAATGTTTTATTTGGAAAAATCATTTCAAATTATTTTGAATTAGTAACAGCTATTTCCCCCCCCCCCCAAAATAGCTCCAAACTTCCCCAAATAAACCTTCACCACTAAAAGACAAAATTTGGAGCGTCTGGAGCGTTTTCGACACCGACGGCTCCAAGGTTCCGTTAAATTTAACGGAGCCGTGGCACAATTAACGGAGCCGTCCGTACAAAATTTTCTGTAACGGCTAGATTTTTCTTTGCCTATAAATAGTGGACCATTTCACACTTCCAACTTGATTTTTCCAGTCCTTTTTCTCTGGTCTTATCCCTCTTCACTTAGATAACTTTCTTTGATCATTTGGAGAGTCTTAGTTTGTTTAAGAGTGATCCAACCATCCACTCAAGTGATCCTCTTCATTCCTCTTGATTAGCAAGAGAAGAACACAAAGTATCCAAGTAGATACAAAGTGTTGTCATCCCTCTTGATTAGCAAGAGAAGAACACAAAGTATCCAAGTAGATACAAAGTGTTATCATTCCTCTTCATTTGCAAGAGAAGAACTCAAGGTATCCAAGAAGATACAAGAGTTATAGTTGTTAAGTCTTGTAACATTTGTTACACTCTTGATTGTATCATAGCATACATCAAGATCATTTTACCTTTGTGAAAGAGAGTGAGTCAAGATCAAGTGTGATCTTGTAGAGATAGTGAAGATCTCTTGAAGCCATTGGGCTTGTGTGATTGATCATGTAGATCAAGGGTAGATCGGGTAGATCGTGGTAGATTGGTGCTAGCTAAGATTAGCACTCGACATCTAGCTTAGTGTCGGAAATAGGATAAGCGATGTGTACGGTGTAGATCGTGGTAGATTGGTGCTAGCTAAGATTAGCACTCGACATCTAGCTTAGTGTCGGAAATATGATAAGCGACGTGTATGGTTTTCTCCGCCTTAAGGGAGTTTGTTGATTAGTGAAGTAACTCTCGAGTTGGGTACTCGGGGAGTGGAGTAGGGCGAAGAGGAGCTTCGTGACCGAACCACTATAAATCACCGTGTCCGGTTTGCGCCTTCTAACTTATCTCTTTACTTTCATTTTATTCTTTATCGCTTTATGTTTATACTTTCATTGTGTTTATGCTTGTGTGGCTAGTTGCTTATGTTATGTATGTGTCATGGTTGATTGTGCTTGTGTTGTAGTTTAATTTATTCATCCCTAGATGATATATGATCATTGTTGACACTTTTCATATTACGTCACACTTGATCGGGTGTTTGATACAAAAAGTTTTAAGTTTTTAAATGGAAACGTATTCACCCCCCTCTACGGTTTCCACAAAATACCTCAAGTTTGTGGTGTGTTCAGTTAGGAGAATCAAACTCTATTAGTATTGTTTGATTAAAGATAACTATAACTTCCTTTCTTCCAAAAGTTATCAATGTTAGAAAATTGAGCATGGGTTGTATGTACTCAATAAGACTCCAACCTAGAAGATTAATAAGACACCATTTATTATGAAATGTGATGAATCACATTAAGTCTTAAAATTGAAGTTCTGAATCTGTTAAACTACTTATGAGTAGGTTATTAACAAACAAATGTAAGGAACTGTCAATATGTATTTGTAATGTCCCAAAAGAGAACAATTTTGTGTTGTTCTACTTGCTAAGTATTTATAGATAGTCTATAAATTACAAAAGGCAAGTGGGAGTTTTTATCTTAAAAGATAAAGTTACAAGATACATAATCTTCTAAATACACAAGTAAATTTCATGACGAGGATTAAACATGTTAATGTTAAATCTTAAGTTGATGGAATTATCATTCATAGATCCGTAAGGATATCTCAAATATTTGAATAATATGTTGAGGATTATGAGTTACAGGATTATGGTAAACATGTTGGTCATTAAGATGAATTGCAAATATTGAATTTGAAAAATTACTCATACTATGAATGTTTAGATGCAGTCCAGAAAGATAACTAGTTTTGGAAACTTAGTTAATCTTGAACTCTATAGTTACACTATAGAATGAAGATGAGTTTCTTCAAAGGGAATGAAAATCCTAGTGGTTTAAATCTTTGTGTAGAAATCATATGGACAAATTTTGTATACATATTTAATGTATGAAAAGATTATTAATCACACTTAAGCAATTAACTGCGATTGAATATTCTTTCTAGGTACATTAAATGTATAAAGATTATGATTGTCATTCTTAATTTCATTAATATGAAATTGACAATAGAATATAAAAACTCTTTCTTGAGAAATTTACTTGTGCGAGGAAGATAAGTAATTAAAAGGAGTATTTGAATTCAAAATAATCTTTGGAAGTATACAAAGTGCAATAATTCATGAATGGATTAATGCATGCATCTAGGAGAAACACTTATATTTAATTATTAAATCCAAGTTTTGATTTATAATTAAAATAAGATAATTCCTTAGTATTCCTAAAAGCTAGTGGGAGTGTTATATTTATTTTCTTATTTCATATATGTTGTATAGTATATAGGAAGTAACATTCCATAAACGTTAAATGTTAAGTCTTAGTTTGGAATAAAACTTCACTTGATGATTTAGAAAATAAACATACAACCTTGGAATATATGTTTATTGTTATAAACATAAGCGAAAAAATAATTGATTCTAATAGAACATGATATACTATTAGAAAGTCTAAATAGATACATATCTTTGAAAAGATATAACATGAATAAAATCTAAGTTTGACACAAGGATTTTTCATGTACATCATGTTATTTGTTGTATCATGCTTGGATGAAAGATGATTTGACAACATTAATATCTAATTGAAAGTTATTAGATAACTAAGTGTAATGAATATGGTTGGATATAGAATTACATCCTCAGCCTGGAATTGCTCCTAAATTCTAAGTATGAACTATATGGCAAATTGTTGCGTAATCGTTATAGCCGACAAATCTTGAAAGATTGGAAGGCATCAAACATTACACAATGGATATTAAAGTTTACGGAAATTTTAAAGAGCATATTGTTGTTTGCATACAATGATGCTAATAAAATTGAGATGACACTCAATACTAGTCATGGTAGGATTTCATCCTTGTTAATGGCCATGTGTACTAGTTATGCTTAATTAAGAGCATAGTTGCATTATACATTAAAGAATTAGAATACTTTAAACTATAAAAGGTTTGATAGTTTAATTGTCATAAATTGGTGGTTGAGGATGTCACGGATTTTATGAAAAATTATGTGGCAATATCAAGATAGTTGAATGCACACATACAAGAACTTCACTAATTGAATTCTTGAAATAAGTATTCTCAAAATTCCGATAGATCAAGATTAGTTGATTTATGTCTTGTCAACAAGTATGATTGACATGACTTGAGGCATAATTCATTAATAAGAATTATCATGCATTGATCTATTTAGTATTTGGATAATGGGATGTTATGAACAATTATTATTTTAATGAAATAAAATACTTGTTATGTTTGATTATCATTTTCTTAATAATATATCATATATTTGCATGTTTAAATTCGTGAATAACTTATGTTATTCTAAATTGTCCGTTGTCACTTAATGATATGGGAATATCATTAAATTAAGACAAATCTGAGTATTGGTAGAATATACTTGAAAGTATATTGATGCGTTGACATGCCAATTTCACATGATATTCAATGAATTGAATATAGGACTTATCCCAACTTCATGAGTTTACTTTATGGATCTTGTCATCAAGTAAATCGTGTATATATATTTATCCTCAGGCTTGAGATACCAGATAACTGTCATGGATGTAGTGCATTTCTGTGAAGCAATTTACCGCTATACGTAACTGGTAGCTATAAGGATTGTTGGGCCCCTCGTAGGGTTGACAAGATGTTTGCGTGCCCACGCCCAAGATCTCCCCTGAATATGTTCAGAAGATTTGGTAATCTTGCTCAATCAGAAACAACGAGAAACAGAATGGTTAATAAAGAATGACTAAGATCCATATCTTTATTAACGTAGTATTAGAAACAAAAGGATAAGTATGATGATGAATCATCGAAATGGTTTTCCAGGAAACCATCCTCGAGTTGTACTAGCGGCATTGGCGTGTTGCTAGACGCTAACCAATGTCATTACACTATTAATAGATGTTCAAGTGGGAGCTGTTAGTTTTATGGACAAATATTAATATGTGTATGTCTAGAATCGAACTCGAGACCACGGGATTGCACACTTTACATATGAGAATCGATGTTAAATAATTAATATATAAATTGTTATATTTAATTATTAAATCACAAATAAAGTAACTAATACATGAGGGACTTATTAGTACGAAAACCAAACCCTTGGGGTGTTGGTTGCGACTGGTCGAACAAGGAAAAAGAGAAGGGGTGTGTGTCTCGGTTTTGGGAAATTTGAGGAGCTGGCTAGCTAAACTTGGAGGACAAGTTTAGGTGTTATATATACACATCCCTGACTCCTCATTCGGGCAAGAGATGGAGATAGTTTTATCCCTAACCGAATTTAATTATTCGGTTCTCGACTTACACATGACACACCATGTCAGAAAACATCACCCTAATCCCTACGCATGGAATTAATAACACATGCAGAATACATGTCGCATGTAATTCTATTATGCATGCTACATTCATGATGCATGGTGTATACATGCATGCAAATGTGTTATTCCCTTTATTCCTTCTTTATACGATGGCAGAAGAATAGTAATAACCTTTTAAGGGATTCGATCATGTATTATCAAGAATATCAAACCCTAGTTGTTGTAATGTTTTATTTGTGATTCAAGAACTAGCATTAACATCGAATCGCTAATAGTACGTGTGTACAATATCATGGTATTAACTCATTATAGTCAATATCTTGGATTGAGATACAAAACGGTAAGGGGTATCTCGCTAATCCACTTGATTAATTAAAAAAGAAGATTTGAAGTATTGATCTTTGTTCTTTCTAGGATCAAAGGTACGTGTTTTTAATTTTCGGTTAATCGTTTGCGTGTTAAATATGATCTTTCGCATCCGCTGTGTGCTTTGATGATGTAGAATTATTTATATAATTGTTATGATATTTAAATTCTAACAGTGATCACCAACCATTGTTTTAAAAGTTTGTAGTTTGCATCATAGGTAGCATACCAAAATCGTAAGGCGTTAAATGTCAAGTTTTTGGTCATTGCTATCTTGTTTACTTACCATCACCAGGGACATGTATTGCAAGAAAGGTTGATAACAACATAATTAAATGAGTTTGTCCTCCTTCACAATTAAATAATTACAGATTTTAATATCACGAAACAGGTAAGTTATTATGCATTTGAAATAGGTTGCCATCTAATAGGGTACCCGTGACAGGCGGGTTTACAATGAGCACACTTAGTTAACGTATAGATCTTTCGCGACGGGCAGGTTTTCAGTGAGCACACTTAGTTAACATATTGATATATAGACTATAGTAAAGAACCCGCTAATTCAAAGCAGATCATGCATATATCAAGCTGCAACAACATTAAAAACATCCTTCTCGACATCCGTAGGTGGATGAAAAAACTCTTGATCAATATTCACAAGCAGTTCACCATGAAAAACCTTACGATAATTATAGAACAAGCTATTTTTAACAGTCACCACAAGCAAAACCATCATCAAGAAGAACAAACCAAACACAGTCCACGATACAAAACCCAAGTTACTGATCACCAAACAAGTGTTATTCGAAAAAATCAAGTAGACAAGTGCACCAAAACCCCCAAAAAAAATACATACACCGAACAACATAGCCCATGTTAACCCCTTCAACGAACGCATCCCCTTGTGTAAATGCAAACTCCTCTTCAAGACTAAAAATCCCCATTTAAATTCAGCCACAAATACCATACTGTTAGTTTATTGACATTATTTTAGTAGTCGTATGTTAGGATCGAACTTGAGAGCACGGGATTGCATACTTTACATATGTGAATTAAAGATTAATAATTAAATGTAAAATTTTGTATTTAATTATTAAATAACACAAAACGTATAACGACCGTTAGTAATTAACGAAAATTGACTAATGACCGTTAACTAATAAAAGGAAAGGATTATAGATGGAAAAATTAGAGAATAAGAAAGATCTAGAAACCCCTTGTGAGCTTTAGATTTGATCGACCAAAGGAAGGGGTAAAACCCAACTCAACTCCAACTTGTTCTTCAAGTTTTGCCATCCTATAATTACAAAATCAAGGGGTCATTGTTTTGTAACTCTTGTACACACACAATAAACCCTAAAATTGTGTTTTCATTCTCTTTTATTAAGCTCGGTCGAACACCCTCTTTTAAGGGGTATTCGACTTTTATTTTTCAAAAACAAAGCGTTTGGTTTTAGTTTTGTGTTTCATAAACTAGCATTTACTTAAATTCGTTAAAAGTACGTGTGTACAAGAACGTGGTGTAAACACACTATTGTTTACATCTTGGATTGAATTACAAAACGGTAAGGGGTAATTCTTTAATCCAATTATAAACCCTAATTAGGGTTCTCGGTGATTCAATTGAAGATTGATTCTTGTTTGGCTAGAATCAAAAGGTACGCATACTATTTATTATTCGGTTAATTAATTGTATGTTATTTGCTCATACGCTTCCACAACACTTTGATGTTATATATTTAATTTATGAGTGTCATGTTATTAAATTCCAACAGTGGCATCAAGAGCCGTTAAAACGAGTAATTAATTACCGAAACACATAAAAAAAACAAATTTTGATTGTGTTTTATCATGTTAGGTCGATTTAGGGTTAATTCAAAATCGAAACCCTAATTTTTTTTAAAGGGCCGATTGCCCTATAATTATTTATGTAACACCCCAACCCGGCAAGGGTAGAAGCATCACATTATGGTGACAAATCAAAGCATACATACATATTCACAGCGGAAGCCAATAAACATGATCATTAAATAAACCAAGTCAACACGACTGGAATTCAATACATAAGTCTCAAATGAAAGAGAGAAATAATCCCAAGGAAATACATAACGAAATAGATCCAATATCAAAATGCTGAAAAAAAATGGTAAGAACTAGGGTAGGACATCATCTAAGGCAAAAGCTCCACTAACTCTCATCCCAAGCATAAATCCATCTCCCAGCTAGATACCTGCCGCACACGGAAAAGAAAAACGTGCGGCTGAGCTTACAAAGCTCAGTGAACAGATACATAATACAACAAAGATAATGAAGCAGAAATATACTGAAGCACTGGGAAATATCATGAGGTATAAATCAGAACAAAATGGGTAAAAGAGAAGAATAGGATAGTCATCTACCACGAGCCCAGAAACATATCATATCATACTCATAATCATACACATGCAGAGGGGATACCTCTTAGGCAACCAGATAATATGAGGGGTGACCTCATGTATCAAATGGAGTGATCAGCTCCCAGATAATTGTGAAAGGCGTGTATTGCACACAGCACCAGTCACCAGACAAATCATATCATAGCATATACAGTTAAATCCACTAAACAGAACAGATCTAGGATTGCAATCCATACGCCCCCCAGAAACATATATAATCCATAGTCAAAGTAAATGCGCATATCATAATCAGAATGGGGACGGTGTGAGGAATCACTCACCCACACATGAGTCATGCCAGTGGTGCATCACAGACACGGCCAGGTTACCTTCCTGGCTAGGTAACAGAAAGGTGGCTCGGGTATCAAACTAAGAGTCATATCATATCAGATGTGTCATATCATAAGGTTCATCATAATAGGTTCATAACAGAGGGTTCATATCAAAGGTTCAGAACTAGTATCAAAGGTTCATCAGATCAAGGTTCACAAAGCAAAGGATCATAACCAAATGGGGATCATAGCAATGGCTTGGGGAAACCTTAACAGAATCATAAGTCAACATCACTGTATAGTGTATAGGAACCCTTACAGAAACAAGGGCAGAGTATCCGTACCTTATGACGAAAGCAAAAATAGAAACAAGCACAGAAATGAGGGAAAGCTCAAGGTCTCTCCTTCTTCACACCTAAAGGAGTAGAAGGGGATTACAAATCATTCTTAATTAACCATCTTTCCATTTTAAGTAACTTTCCCTTTTTAGTAAGTTTCCACTTTTAGAAAGTTTCCATAATTAGAAGGTTTCCACTTTTAGAAATATTTAGTACATAGCTTAATTAGATCAATATTTGCTGGAAATAAAGTATCTTTATCATATTTACACCTTTGGTCCTCAGGTTTTCACAATTTACATTTTACACCCCTGTATTTCCAAATTTACACTTTAAACCTTCAAACATGCATAATTACACATTAAACCCTTGGTTTATCAAATTTACACAATGAGTACTTATTTTAGTGAGTTATACGATTAGACCTTCAATTATTCAATATTTACACAATAGGTCCCTCCATTTAGTAAAGTTACATATTAAGTCCTTAAAGTTTACATTTTTAATCTGTAATTAATAATAATTACACCTTAGTCCAATAAATATCCAATTTTACATATTAGCCCCTGAATATCATCCATAACACAAATCGACCTCTACTTTTCAGAAATTACATGTTTAGTCCCTATATTTATTTAATTTCCATATCGAATTAACAATTACAACTTAATTCATTATCTCACGAATTTTACATATAGGCCCTCCGTTTAATAATTTTTACAGGTCACACATGATATATAGAACATGACAAAAATAGCCCATGAATTTTAATATTGACAAAACACCCCCTCTTATTTTTAATTACAAATCGATAACCACCAAAATATAGCAAAACAAACCCTAATCGGTCCCAAAATTTAGCAATCATTTACACATCATTATTGTTCAATTAAGATCAGATCTTATTAGTTTTGAGCCCTAGATGGCTCGTTAGGTATTTTTGTGTTCTTATTTCCTTTTGCCGATAATAAGATAATTCCACCAAAAATAGTTTTAGGCCTCAACAATTCAAATGAGCATTTTTATAGTGTTGTATTATGATCATAGAGGCCACGAAAAATAATGGTCTGGTCAAGAAAATTCGAATGCATGTTATTTAGATTTTAGTTCGATTTAGGGTTTATAAATACAAGAATTACCATACGAATTATATACGATGCATGGGTCCTTTTTATTATTTTTCTTAGGATATATACGATCATTAGAGGCTGGGAAAATACCAGAAGATTTTTAGAACGAGTGAATAAGGCCACACGATTTTGTTGCTTCTCGGATAGGCTATCGACCAAAAGATTTTCCCACAGCTTCAAATGGAACCGATTCACCTTGTACATAATTTTCGCAGATCACACATGATATAAGAACTCCAAGAAAAATGAGAAACGAATTTTACAAAGCTTGGTTGAATTTTAACGAATTTTACCTTAAAAACGATATAGCGACAAGAATAAATCCCCAACGAACAAACCAAGCCACAAACGAACTCAACCTGATTTTTCTAGGACTCCTTAGATGATGTTCAAGATCAGAAAATTGCTTTGGTAATTTTAGTGGATCGGATGGAGGCTAGAGAATTTCTTGTGTGTTTTTCTTTTTACTCGGCAATTAGGGTTTAAGAGAAAAAATGTGTTTGTTGGTTAATATGAGGGAATGCCGAGTCATAGGGGGAGGGATAAGACCAGAATTTTCGGCAAAAATGATTTGGAAAATATTTGATTGATATTTCCTCCTTTTACCTAATTTAAATTATTTTAAAATCACAATATAATTAACTATAAATCATTCGGCAATGCTAGGGGCATTTTGGTAATTTTACTACTTGTATAAATGTTAAATGAAGTTGTTAAAATTATTTGGGAGCATCACTTGTGCATTGTCAGAAGTTTGGAATTTATTGTATACTTTACAAGCTTTTAAATTAATTTTTAAACTTATAGGGGCATTATGGTCATTTTACATGCTTTCGGATTTTAGGTGTTACAACTTCTTCCTCTCTAACAGAAAAATTTCGTCCCCGAAATTTGCAAAGAATCGAAATGAAACGGACCAGAAACAAAATAGAGACATACCAGAATCAAAAAACAAAATGAGGATAGCTAGCTCGAATAGACTCCTCGGTCTCCCAGGTAGCTTCCCGCTCTGGGTGGTTCCGCCAAAGAATCTTAACGAAAGGAATGACTTTACGTCTCATAACTCGCTCTTGGCGATCAAGGACAGCTTCCGGCTCCTCCGGAAGAGACATATCTGGCTGGATCTGATCAAAAGGATAAGACACCACATGCAGAGGATGGTAATTGTATCCCCTCAGAAGAGATACATGAAAGACGTCGTGAACATGTGATAACTGCGGAGGAAGAGCCAAACGATACGAAACTTCTCCGATGCGATCCAAAATCTCAAACGGTCCGATGAATCGAGGACTGAGCTTGCCCTTAATTCCAAAACGTTTAACTCCTCGAAACGGCGAAACCTTAAGAAATACCCGATCACCAACGCGAAACTCCAAGTCACGCCGATGCTTGTCAGCGTAACTCTTTTGACGAGCCCTAGCTTCCTTTAACTTCTCCCTATCAACATCCACTTTCTCAGTTGCGATCTGAACTAACTCTGGACCCTCAATAACGCGCTCACCAACCTCATTCCAACAAACCGGAGCCCTACATTTCCGACCATATAACATCTCGAAAGGAGCCATACGAATACTCGCGTGCCAGCTGTTGTTATAAGCAAACTCTACCAAACACAAATAATCGTCCCAGCTACCAGTCCACTCTAAGGCACATGCCCTCAACATGTCCTCTAAAGTCTGAATGGTCCTCTCCGACTGACCATCCGTCTGAGGGTGAAAAGCTGTACTGAACTTAAGGCGCGTATCCCATGCCTTATGCAATCCCTTCCAGAAACGTGACGTAAACCGAGGATCCCTATCTGATATAATGGCCGTAGGCATACCATGAAGCCTAACGATTTCCTGCTGAAATATGTCCGCCAACTTACTAACACTGTAGTCCACACGAATAGGGAGGAAGTGAGCAGATTTGGTTAGTCGATCGACGACCACCCAAATCGCATCATGCTTCCTACGAGTAAGAGGTAAACCAGTCACAAAATCCATGGAAATTTCCTCCCATTTCCACTTCGGAATCTCCAACGGCTGAAGCAACCCACTAGCTCTCTGGTGCTCAATCTTGACCTGCTGGCAAGTCAAACACTTAGATACAAACGAAGCCACATCCTGTTTCATGCCACTCCACCAGAAATGTTGCTTAAGGTCCCGGTACATCTTGGTAGAACCAGGATGTATAGTAAAAGGGGAGCTATGAGCCTCTGATAGAACAGCCTCCCTAAGCTCAGGATCGTTGGGGACACAGAGACGATCCTCAAACCACACTACACCGGAATCATCAACTCTAAACTCTGATTGCTTGCCGTCCTCAACATTTTGAACTATAGACCACAGCTCACCATCCTCTTTCTGAGCTACCTTAATTCGCAAGATAAGATTGGACTCCACCGTAAGGCTAGCCCAATAACCGCCATGACCACGAACACAAAACTCCACATCAAGAAGCTCTAAATCATGCAAAATACGGGGCTCAAACTCCAAACTCGCAATCATACCGGATTTCCTACTCAGAGCATCAGCGACTACATTTGCTTTACCGGGATGATACTGGATGTTAGTATCATAATCTTTCAGAAGCTCCAACCAACGCCTCTGTCTCATATTCAACTCTTTCTGGGTGAAGATGTATTTAAGACTCTTATGATCGGTAAAAATATCACAAGACTCTCCATACAAATAGTGGCGCCAAATCTTTAGCGCGAAGACCACAGCCGCTAACTCAAGATCATGCGTCGGATAGTTCACTTCGTAAGGCTTCAGCTGCCTCGAAGCATAGGCGATAACCTTCCCATGCTGCATCAAAACACATCCTAAACCTTTCTTCGATGCGTCGCTATAAATCTGAAACCCACCGGAACCCGATGGAAGAGTCAAGATAGGTGCAGACACTAACCGCTTCTTCAACTCCTCAAAACTACTCTCTCGCTCATCAGTCCAAATAAACTTCTCCCCTTTCCTCATCAACTGTGTTAAAGGCAATGCAAGACGTGAAAAGCCCTCAACAAATCTCCGATAATACCCAGCGAGCCCCAGAAAACTTCTCACTTCCGTCACATTTGTAGGTCTTGGCCATTTTGTGATAGCCTCAACCTTCGCCGGATCCATCGTGATGCCGTCTGCAGAAACAATGTGACCCAAGAAAGCCACTCGATCCAACCAAAACTCGCACTTCGAAAACTTTGCATACAATCGCTGCTGTCGAAGAATCTCCAGAACCATACTAAGATGTTGCTCGTGCTCCGCCTCGGTTTTTGAGTACACAAGGATATCATCTATGAAGACAATGACGAACTTATCGAGAAATTCATGGAATACCCGGTTCATGAGGTCCATAAATACAGCCGGAGCATTGGTCAACCCGAAAGGCATAACCAAAAATTCATAATGACCATACCGAGTCCGAAAGGCCGTTTTGGGAACATCCTGCTCCCTCACCCTAAGCTGGTGATAGCCCGACCTTAGATCGATTTTAGAGAAATGCCTCGCCCCTTGCAACTAGTCGAACAGATCATCAATGCGAGGAAGAGGATAGCGGTTACGAATAGTAATGCGGTTAAGCTCCCGATAATCGATACAAAGACGCATGCTCCCGTCTTTCTTCTTAACAAACAACACGGGAGCACCCCAAGGAGATACGCTCGGACGAATAAAACCGTTTTCCAACAGTTCTTGCAATTGCTCCTTTAATTCCTTTAATTCAATCGGTGCCATGCGGTAAGGAGCTTTAGATATGGGTTCAGCACCCGGAATCAGATCAATGCTAAATTCGACTTCCCTGACAGGAGGAATGCCAGGAAGTTCATCCGGAAATACATCGGCGAAATCGCGCACAATACGAATACTATCAATGCTAGGTACATCAACAGAGGTATCTTTAATAGAAGCAAGAAAACCAAGACAGCCATGCGAAATCAATGTCCGGGCTTTCATAGCCGAAATGATCTTTACAGATTTCAGAGGTTGGGAACCAGAATAAACATAATCAGGATAATGAAGATCACCAAAGATCACCTTATGAGCATAACAATCAATAGTCGCCTTATGGGCAGCTAACCAGTCCATGCCCAGAATGATATCAAAATCAACCATATCAATGGGAAGAAGGTTCGCAGGACGAATACGATCATCGAAACGGAGAGGGCAATTAACATACTCAACATCAATAATCACATGAGTTTTCATCGGGGTAGCAATAGATATTCGGTTCATTAATTGAGTTGGGTTTACGTTTATTTTATTTGCAAGTGATGTGGATATTATTGAATGTGTAGCACCGGTGTCAAATAAAACAAACACAATACGATCTCCAATATGCAGAAAACCCGTAATAGTACCTGAGGTGCTAGCAGCCTGGTCACGTGTCAAAGAATAAACCCGGCCTGAAGTAGGAGCGGTCCTAGTATCGACTTTAGGTTCACCAACATTCTTCTTAGGACAGTCCCTGACTTTGTGCGATGTAGATCCACAAGAGAAGCAACCACCAGAAGCTTTGTAACAAGGACCCGGATGTGGTTTCCCACATGTAGTACATAAAGGAGGAGGAGGTAGAGCCTGAACAGAACCTCTCTGACCTGAAGATCCCGACTGCTGATACTGCTGAGAATCCCTACGCCGGTTATTACCACCCTGACCCTGTCGGTCACTACCATACCTACCAGAATCCCGACGATCCTGGTTCCTGGAATCCTGCCGCCTATAATCATAACCTCGGTCCTGGCGACCCCGCTGATCATGCCCATGGTCCTGACGACCTCGAGAATCCTGCCTTTGGTCCTGCCGACCCCGAAAATCTACCCGGTTACCATCCCTATCACGCTTATTAGACACCCTGTCCGCATGTAACAACTCGATGTTACGCGCGGCATCCTGAACACTAGCCACATCATCAAATGGAGTGTTAACGATCCGGTCTAACACCCATCTCTTAAGAGCCCACTTGAAGTGACGAGCCTGTCGAACAGAATCCCCAGTAACCTCTGGCCCCACGAAACTAGCCAGACGTAAGAAACGCTGCATGAAATCTCCAGAAGACTCATGATCACCCTGACGAATAGACCCGTATTCCCTCTCATACCTCAGCTGCTCTGCCATAGGAATGTACTGCTTATAAAACGCCTCAATAAAATCTGCCCACGAACAAGTCTCAGCAAAATCATCCCCTTTGGCCTGAACAAGAGTAGTCCACCAATTCTGAGCATCACCCTCTAGTTTGAATGTGGCCAAACGAGTTTTAAACTCGTCAGCACATCCCAGGACACGAAACAACTTCTCGATATGCGTGATCCAGTCCTCCGCTTCATGGGGAGTAGCAGCGGACCTGAAAGAGAGAGGCTTTAGCTTATTAAACCTCTCGATCCACACGTGGATACCAGCTGGAGGAGCAGCGGGTGGAGCAGTGGGTTGAGCATCGCCACCACCACCACCTCCAGAAGAACTAGCCCCATTCTTGATGTTAGTGGTGACCTCAGCCACCACTTTAGGCATAGCAGCAGCCACAGCAGCGGCTATCATCTCTTCAAAATTGGGGCCATCATCCCCATTAGTGTACTGAGTAAAGCGAGTGTTCACCATCTGAATGATCATGAAAAGAATTAGCAAAACATAAGGGAAAATAAGCACGAAATGGAAGACGAAACAGAAACCTATGCCTACCCAAAGCCTCACCAGTCAAAACTTAAAACTTAAGGGTCAAATCCTATGGTCCACATGTTTCACAGGCCAAAGCTTATGTACGACAGGTCGCAACCTGGCTCTGATACCATAATTGTAACACCCCAACCCGGCAAGGGTAGAAGCATCACATTATGGTGACAAATCAAAGCATACATACATATTCACAGCGGAAGCCAATAAACATGATCATTAAATAAACCAAGTCAACACGACTGGAATTCAATACATAAGTCTCAAATGAAAGAGAGAAATAATCCCAAGGAAATACATAACGAAATAGATCCAATATCAAAATGCTGAAACAAAATGGTAAGAACTAGGGTAGGACATCATCTAAGGCAAAAGCTCCACTAACTCTCATCCCAAGCATAAATCCATCTCCCAGCTAGATACCTGCCGCACACGGAAAAGAAAAACGTGCGGCTGAGCTTACAAAGCTCAGTGAACAGATACATAATACAACAAAGATAATGAAGCAGAAATATACTGAAGCACTGGGAAATATCATGAGGTATAAATCAGAACAAAATGGGTAAAAGAGAAGAATAGGATAGTCATCTACCACGAGCCCAGAAACATATCATATCATACTCATAATCATACACATGCAGAGGGGATACCTCTTAGGCAACCAGATAATATGAGGGGTGACCTCATGTATCAAATGGAGTGATCAGCTCCCAGATAATTGTGAAAGGCGTGTATTGCACACAGCACCAGTCACCAGACAAATCATATCATAGCATATACAGTTAAATCCACTAAACAGAACAGATCTAGGATTGCAATCCATACGCCCCCCAGAAACATATATAATCCATAGTCAAAGTAAATGCGCATATCATAATCAGAATGGGGACGGTGTGAGGAATCACTCACCCACACATGAGTCATGCCAGTGGTGCATCACAGACACGGCCAGGTTACCTTCCTGGCTAGGTAACAGAAAGGTGGCTCGGGTATCAAACTAAGAGTCATATCATATCAGATGTGTCATATCATAAGGTTCATCATAATAGGTTCATAACAGAGGGTTCATATCAAAGGTTCAGAACTAGTATCAAAGGTTCATCAGATCAAGGTTCACAAAGCAAAGGATCATAACCAAATGGGGATCATAGCAATGGCTTGGGGAAACCTTAACAGAATCATAAGTCAACATCACTGTATAGTGTATAGGAACCCTTACAGAAACAAGGGCAGAGTATCCGTACCTTATGACGAAAGCAAAAATAGAAACAAGCACAGAAATGAGGGAAAGCTCAAGGTCTCTCCTTCTTCACACCTAAAGGAGTAGAAGGGGATTACAAATCATTCTTAATTAACCATCTTTCCATTTTAAGTAACTTTCCCTTTTTAGTAAGTTTCCACTTTTAGAAAGTTTCCATAATTAGAAGGTTTCCACTTTTAGAAATATTTAGTACATAGCTTAATTAGATCAATATTTGCTGGAAATAAAGTATCTTTATCATATTTACACCTTTGGTCCTCAGGTTTTCACAATTTACATTTTACACCCCTGTATTTCCAAATTTACACTTTAAACCTTCAAACATGCATAATTACACATTAAACCCTTGGTTTATCAAATTTACACAATGAGTACTTATTTTAGTGAGTTATACGATTAGACCTTCAATTATTCAATATTTACACAATAGGTCCCTCCATTTAGTAAAGTTACATATTAAGTCCTTAAAGTTTACATTTTTAATCTGTAATTAATAATAATTACACCTTAGTCCAATAAATATCCAATTTTACATATTAGCCCCTGAATATCATCCATAACACAAATCGACCTCTACTTTTCAGAAATTACATGTTTAGTCCCTATATTTATTTAATTTCCATATCGAATTAACAATTACAACTTAATTCATTATCTCACGAATTTTACATATAGGCCCTCCGTTTAATAATTTTTACAGGTCACACATGATATATAGAACATGACAAAAATAGCCCATGAATTTTAATATTGACAAAACACCCCCTCTTATTTTTAATTACAAATCGATAACCACCAAAATATAGCAAAACAAACCCTAATCGGTCCCAAAATTTAGCAATCATTTACACATCATTATTGTTCAATTAAGATCAGATCTTATTAGTTTTGAGCCCTAGATGGCTCGTTAGGTATTTTTGTGTTCTTATTTCCTTTTGCCGATAATAAGATAATTCCACCAAAAATAGTTTTAGGCCTCAACAATTCAAATGAGCATTTTTCTAGTGTTGTATTATGATCATAGAGGCCACGAAAAATAATGGTCTGGTCAAGAAAATTCGAATGCATGTTATTTAGATTTTAGTTCGATTTAGGGTTTATAAATACAAGAATTACCATACGAATTATATACGATGCATGGGTCCTTTTTATTATTTTTCTTAGGATATATACGATCATTAGAGGCTGGGAAAATACCAGAAGATTTTTAGAACGAGTGAATAAGGCCACACGATTTTGTTGCTTCTCGGATAGGCTATCGACCAAAAGATTTTCCCACAGCTTCAAATGGAACCGATTCACCTTGTACATAATTTTCGCAGATCACACATGATATAAGAACTCCAGGAAAAATGAGAAACGAATTTTACAAAGCTTGGTTGAATTTTAACGAATTTTACCTTAAAAACGATATAGCGACAAGAATAAATCCCCAACGAACGAACCAAGCCACAAACGAACTCAACCTGATTTTTCTAGGACTCCTTAGATGATGTTCAAGATCAGAAAATTGCTTTGGTAATTTTAGTGGATCGGATGGAGGCTAGAGAATTTCTTGTGTGTTTTTCTTTTTACTCGGCAATTAGGGTTTAGAGAGAAAAAATGTGTTTGTTGGTTAATATGAGGGAATGCCGAGTCATAGGGGGAGGGATAAGACCAGAATTTTCGGCAAAAATGATTTGGCAAATATTTGATTGATATTTCCTCCTTTTACCTAATTTAAATTATTTTAAAATCACAATATAATTAACTATAAATCATTCGGCAATGCTAGGGGCATTTTGGTAATTTACTACTTGTATAAATGTTAAATGAAGTTGTTAAAATTATTTGGGAGCATCACTTGTGCATTGTCAGAAGTTTGGAATTTATTGTATACTTTACAAGCTTTTAAATTAATTTTTAAACTTATAGGGGCATTATGGTCATTTTACATGCTTTCGGATTTTAGGTGTTACAATTTAGGGTTTGGTTTTGTAATTTAATTTGATTAGAAACCCTAGGTTTAACATGTTTATGTGTTTGTATGCGATCTTGTGGCAACTTGCTAATTGTTAGGTAGAATCCATGCAAACGTGCATGTTTGGCATGGATTCATTGTTGTGATGATTTAAATTGTTTTTCACATGTAATTTAATTGATAGATGTCGAATTGAGGAAGACTCCAATATATTAAGTAATCAATTATGTGCAATGTAGTGTATATTTAATTATGACTAACGCAATCGATACGTCGATGCATGTGGCTCACTTACCTTTGTAAGTGATAGTCTTAATTGAATATATACAATATAAACCTAGAATTGATTATTAATAGGTTTTATCGAATTAAGTTTGCATGTGGCTACATGTTTTTTTACATATTTAATTGTTAAGTTATGTGAGTTATTTAGTGGTTTATTTTTATTATTACTTGTTTTTTGTTTAATTGTATGACATGTTTTAAGCAAAAAAATGGTAATTTTTTAATAGAAAATAAATGGACTAAATAATGGTGAAACTTAATGTGATAAAGTATGAATTTTGCAAAGTCTTATGTGCCGATAGTGGTTCGCTTCGCACGGTAATTTGCTCCCAGGTGAGACTAGCAAGGTTATAATTTATAACATGTTTTTAAGACTTAAAGTCATAAAATTTTAGTTGATTGTTGAGTTTTGTACCAATAGTACGAAAGGCTCACCCAATTGTGACAAACTATAAGAGGGGTATATGTAGGAACGGGTTTTTAATAAGCTTCGCGCTTACCTTTGTTTCTACGCTCCTTTGTGCGTCAAATTGGAGCTACCAAGTACGACTGTTTTATGTACAAAATCACCTTAAGGGTGAATTAGCTTTAATTCCATTCGACACTTTGTGGTAATTATCCGAAACACTAAGTCTTAAGACTTATGCAAAAGTACGATATAATGGACTATAATTAAAGGAAAATTCTTTGATTGGTGAACCCAATATCTCAATTAAAACTTTGTTGATTTAAATCTTAGCTTAAATTGGTAAATAAAAGGTTTTGAAAAACTTATGATACGAAGATGTATGCATGCTTCTTCTTACATATTTTGATTATAAATATCAAAACCTAGTACCCTTTAAAATTAAGTTGATGTCATCTAATTAAAAGAATACTTGAAGTTGTAATTTACGTTATGTGGGAGCTTAGACTAGATTACAATGGAAAGGTAAATTTCATACTTTCATTACTAGCAGATCAACTGATATAATGGGACTATGATAATTTACAGTTTTTTAATTAGACGACTTAATTGAGTTGTAAGTGAGAGCTTGGACTCAAGGCATAAGATGGGGATAAAACATGCTTATATTGAAAATTGTTTGCCAATATAAATCCCATAATGATCTAGGAATTGAAAATTGTTTGCCAATTATTGTTCGACAATTACCTTGTTGAATACTTTCATTACTAGCAGATCAACTTATGTAATGGAATTATGTCAATTAGGATCCTAGCTTTAAGAAAATTCTATGGTTCATATGAGTATAAACCAATGAGTATTTAAATTTTCTTAAAGATTGTATTATCGAAAATACTAAAATTGAATTTTGTAAATTCTTTTAATGTATTTATGCAACATTAAACCGTAAACGTGGGATATTCTTTTATTGGTAAATTGATCTACACCCGTAGGGGGTTTTGGCTAGAGTCAACTTTACTAAAAGGATAAACCAAGTCACCTTTCTATAAGAGAAGTGTGAGACTTAATCCTATTCTTTTTCATGAATGAGAAAGATATGGTAGAAAAATTAGAATTGTCTAAATTCTAAGAAATAACTCATTGCAAACTTTAATAGTTAAGAAAATTGCACATTTTCTAAGTTATTAAATTAGAAGCTAGACTAATTACCGCAAAATGGTAAAAGACGAACTAGTATATTTTATCTAGTTGTTTTGTTTTGACCATTTAAAGGTGCTACATACCATTGTGGGGATGGTAGACCTATTAAGGAAGAAATTGCACGCCCAAATTTTCAAGTTAATTGCATTGATGGATAGTCCATCATTTACAAAGTAGAATACATTCTTTTAGTACCTAAGTAATTGTTACGTATGGGTTTTCTCAAAGGTGTAGGAAAGTAAATAGCACACTATTTGCTTTTACTGGTTATGAAACACTTATAATGTTGTCAAATCTAGTGGGAGCATTGTGTTGTAATTACTGAATAATGAATTATTGTAATGATCTGTAATTCAGTGGGAGCTACAAGCTTTGTCATCTTGGTAGTAACCCAAATTATCTCTAGAATATCTTGAGATAATTACTTTCCAATAGTAGACACTTGTGTTTTTAAGGATATTCATGTACGTTTCCTTACTAGACAATATGGTTCTGTATCTACTAATTATGATAATATCTATGACACAATCATATTGATCACATAAACAAACGAATGACGTGTTGTTTTTCTGATACATGATGTTGTTCCATGCACAAGTGGGAGAAATCTTTATTGTGTGCAAGGAACAACACATAGGAATATGATTTAAAGGATTCTCTTGACTGCAAGGTAAGAGACTAACGTTCTAATGTGACTTATTCCCATCTAATCCAAGAAACATTTGGTGTTGCAATTTACGTTATGTGAGAGCGTAGCTAGATTGCAACAACAAGGTGAATTCATACTTTCATTACTAGCAGATCAACTGATGCAATGAAACTATGTTAATTTGCAGTTTCTAAATTAGATAACTATTAGAACAAGTGTCAATATGATAATAAGACTACTTCAAACTAAATATTTATGTATTATTGGAATGACATAAAATATATGAAGTAATCTAATACTACTTCAATTTGAATATTTATGTAATTTTGAAATGACATAAAATAAGTGAAGTAATAAATTAACTTGAAATTACTATTGAAATCAAGAGATGGTGTTCATAATTAATTTAGTTAAACAAGTTTATGTTTCATTGTAAAGATATAAACATGAAGTCTTTTAATTGTTACAAGACTTATAATAAAGTAAGACATTAACTTATTATGTTTTTTAATTAAGACATATACAAGAAGTCATTAAGTTGATCAATAACTTATAGTGGGATTATAAAGGTTTATGTCTTCTAGTTGAGACATGGACATGAAGTGACTTGGTCAAAAAGTACTTATGTTATATAGCATGCAATTGGCTTGAAAATTCTATTATACTATTAAGTTGACTTAGTTGGTGAATAGATGAGCAAAACAAAATATATTTATCTTACATATTGTAAGATTGTCTTACAATATTAATTCTAATGAAATACCAGATTATGGTATGTTCAGTTAGGAAAAGCAAACTCTTGTTGTAGTTTTTGATTCAAGATAACTATATCTTCTTTTCTTCCAAAAGTTATCATGGTTAGAAAATTAACTATGGATTGGATATACTCAATAAGACTTCAACTTAGAAGATTAATAAGACACCATTTTGTTATGGAATGTGATGAATCACATTAAGTCTTAAAATAAAGTTCTGAATTTGTTAAACTACTTATGAGTAGGTTATTAACAAACTAAATGTCAGGAACTGTCAATATGTATTTGCAATGTCCCAAAAAGAGAACATTGTATTGTTGTTTATTTGCTAAGTATTTATAGATAGTCTATAAATTACAAAAAGCAAGTGGGAGTTTTATCTTGAAAAGATAAAATTACAAGATACATAATCTTGTAAAACACACTAGTGAAAATCATGATGAGCCTAAATATGTAAATGATAGACCTCAAGATGATGTAATTCTCATTCATAGATCCGCAAGGATATATCAGATATTTGATTAATATGCTGAGGATTATGTTATGATGCATTACCAAATATTGAATTGGGTAAATTACTCATACTATGAATGTTAAAGATGTTGTCCATAAAGATAATCAATTTTTGGAAAATTGGTTTATCTTAATTCTTAATAGTTAGACTAGAGAATGAAGATGAGTTTCTTCAAAGATAAGGTAACCCTAGTGGTTTAAATATTTGTGTAGAAATTATATGGACAATATTGTACGCATATTTTAATACATGTCTTATGACAAGATTATTAATCATACTTAAGCAATTAACTATGATTGAATATTCTTTTCTAAGCACATTAAATATACAAAGATGGTAATTGTCATACTTATTTTCAAGAATATGAAATTTGACAATGGATTATTAAACTCTTTCTTGAATAATTACTTAAGCGAGGACGGTAAGTAATTAAGAGTTTTATGAATTCATATAATCTTTAAAGTGTACAAAATGCAAGAATTCAAGTATGGATAAATGCATGTATCTAGAAGATGAGTCTTATGTTTAAATATTAAATCTAAGTTTTGATTTATAATTTAAAATAAGATAACTTCTAAGTATTCCTGAAAGCTAGTGGGAGTATTATGTTTACTTTCTTAAATCATATATGTTGGATAACATATAGGAAGTAACATTTCATATAAGTTAAATGTTAAGTCTTAACTTGGAATGAAACTTCACTTGAAAGATTTAGGAAATAAAACATATAACCTTGGAATGTTTGTTTATTATTATAAACGTATGCGGTAAATAAATATAATAGAACATGATATATCATTTAGAATGTCTAAATGGATACATATCTTTTAAATAAGATAGAACATGAATGAAATCTAAGTATGACTAGAAGATTTTTCATGAACATCATGTTAAATAAACGAATTGTTATAAGATGTTATGATAATGTTAATATCTATTTGAAAGTTATTAGATAACTAGTGTAGTGATTATTCTAATGGAATATGTTTGGATATAGAATTACATTCTTAGCCTGGAACTGCTTCCAGATTCTATAAGATAAACAATTTGTCAATTGTTGTGCAAATTGTCATAGCCAACAAACTTGAAAGTTTGAAAGGCATCAAACATTACACAGTAGATATTAAAATTTATGGAATTTTAAAGAGCATATTGTTGTTTGCATACAATGATGCTAATGAAATTGAGATGACACTCAATACTAGTTTTGGTAGGATTTCATCCTTGTTAATGACTATGTGTACTAGTTATGCTTAACTAAGAGCATAGTTGCATTATACATTAAAAGATTAAGAATACTTTAAACTTTAAAATTGTTTCAAAGTTTGATAATCATAAATTAGTGATTGAGGATGTCACACACTTTATGAAATATTATGTGGCATTATCAAATTATTTGAATGTACACATACAAGAATTTCACGAGTTGAATTCTTGGAATAAGTATTCTCAATATTCTGATAGATCAAAGTTGGTTGATTTATGTCTTGTCAACAAGTATGATTGTCATAGCTTGAGACATAATTCATCAACTAAAATTTTTCATGCATTGATCTATTTAGTATTTGGATAAAAGATGTTAAATGTTTATTATTTGTAATGAATTTAAGTACTTGGTACGTTTATTTTTATTAATAATAAATTGTGTCATATATTTGCATGTTTAATCCATGAATAATTTAGTTATTCTAAATCGTCCATTGTCAATTAATGATATGTGAATATCATTGAATTAAGACAAATCCGAGTTTTGGTATAATATACTTGAAAGTATATTGATGCGTTGACATGCCAAATTCACATGATATTCAATGAATTGAATATAGGACTTATCCCAAACTACATGATGTTACTTTATGGATGTTGTTATTAAGTAAATCATGAATAGTTATCCTCAGACTTGAGATACCAGATAACTGTTATGAATGTAGTGCATTCTGTTGAAAATTTTAACGCTATACGTAACTGGTAGTCATAAGGATTGCTTTCGGAATTGTTGCAAAATTCATAGGTTATGCTTGTAGTCAAAATAGAATTTGTTCCTTTAAATTTATTTTCAAGTTTAATACTGTTAGGCCCCTCTTAGGGTTGACAAGATGTTTGCGTGCGCACGCCCAAGATCTCCCCTGAATGTGTTCAGAAGATTTGGTAATCTTGCTCAATCACAAACAACGAGAAACAGAATAGTTGAATAAAGAATGACTTAGATCCATATCTTTATTTAACGTGGTATTAGTAACAAAAGAAAAATAATAATGATGAATCATTAAAGGTTTTTCCAGGAGACCTACTCGAGTTGTACTAGAGGCATCGAAGTGTTGCTAGACGCTAACCGATGTGATTACATTATTAAAATATGTCCAAGTGGGAGCTGTTAGTTATGGACATTATTTTAGTAGTCATATGTTAGGATCGAACTCGAGACCACGGGATTGCACACTTTACGTATGAGAATTAAAGATTAATAATTAAATATAAAATGTTGTATTTAATTATTAAATAACACAAAACGTATAACGACCGTTAGTAATTAACGGAAATTGACTAACGACCATTAACTAATAAAAGGAAAGGATTATAGATGGAAAAATTAGAGAACAAGAAAGATCTAGAAACCTCTTGTGGGGTTTAGATTTGATCGACCAAAGGAAGGGGTAAAACTCAACCCAACTCCAACTTGTTCTTTCAAGTTTTGTCATCCTATAAATACAAAACCAAGGGGTCATTGTTTTGTAACTCTTGTACACACACAATAAACCCTAAAATTGTGTTTTCCTTCTCTTTTATTAAGCTCGGCCGAGCACCCTCTTTTAAGGGGTATTCGACTTTTATTTTTCAAAAACAAAGCGTTTGGTTTTAGTTTTGTGTTTCATAAACTAGCATTTACTTTAATTCGTTAAAAATATGTGTGTACAAGAACGTGGTGTAAACACACTATTGTTTACATCTTGGATTGAATTACAAAACGGTAAGGGGTAATTCTTTAATCCAATTATAAACCCTAATTAGGGTTCTCGGTGATTCAATTGAAAATTGATTCTTGTTTGGCTAGAATTAAAATGTACGCATACTATTTATTATTCGGTTAATTAATTATATGTTATTTGTTCCTACGCTTCCACAACACTTTGATGTTATATGTTTAATTTATGAGTGTCATGTTATTAAATTCCAACACATACAAGCTAACGAGCATTTATCATAAATCACGCCTAAAATCACACCTGAAATCACACCTGAAATCGCACCTAGTACCGATAAAGACCAAAATGAGATGTGATCATCAATAAAAAACCCTAGGGCTTGTCCCAACATAGGAACTAACCCATAAAACACGAGAAAAGTCAGAGTGATCAAAACCACAAGCACATCAGCAAAAGATGATGTAATAAAGATTGCGAAGAAGGTGCATTTTAGTGACGTTAGTACGGTTAAGAGATTCATCGGGTTGCCTAAGACACGATGGTGAGTACTGTAGGTGATTGTAGCTATGCCACATTTGGTGAGGGTGTAGACGAATATAATGTAGATGATATGATTGATTAGAGTTTCAGCTAAAGTGGAGAAGAGTTCTTCCAAGTTAGGGTTGAAGATAATGACGAAGATGAGAGAGGTAATCATGGAACATAGATGCAAGATGAAGAAGGATAACACGTGGTAGCGTGTGTAACTGGCTAAGATGATCCTCTTAGAATCACTTATGGCTCCAGTAAACTTTAAAGTGTGTGATTGTGGATTTTCCTTGGTTTAGGGTTTAGAATGGTGCTATGAATGAGTACTAGTACGTAGAATGTGTATTTGTCTAGAGTTTGTAGATTGTATCTTTCTTAATTTACATTTCATAGCAAACAAATACTAGGAAATTTGCTAGCTCTTTCCTGATTACTATAAAACTACATCTTTCATATAGTTTCACTTTTATGTTGTATCTTTCTTTTGGGTAACAAATAAATACTAGGAAATTACTTAGCTCTTTACTTATTGCTATAAACTACCTCTATCATAGAGTTTCACTTTTATGTTAAAGTGGAATATGCATCACAAAAATACACGTTTGAGCAGGCTATGTGTTTTCTAGTATGTAGTAATCTGGTTAGTTTCATAGCACATTCTTATTGATTTTGGTTAGAGGTCTTGGGGTTTTTTTTCCTAGCATCTCGTTAGTGTTTTCCCATTGGCCTTGTTTGTAGTTGCTTTTGTTTGTTGAGCTTCTCCAGGTCTGTGGGAGTGGGCTAGTCACATTTGTTGTTGTGGCCTGTGTGGCCTTGTGTTTCTTTTAATCTATTGTCTTTTTCAAAAAAAAAAAAAAAAAGGCGTAAAAAAAAAAATCTATTGTCTTTTTCAAAAAAAAAAAAAAAAAGGCGTAATTGTTAGCGTCACGTACACTATGAAACTTGAAAGGGAAATAGATGCATGTGACACGCTAATAATTCATTCTGTTTTTACTCTACTTACTTCTCAACCACATTTGTATCGAGCTTTTTTTTTTTTTTTTTTTTTTTTTTTTTTTTTTTTTTTTTTTGGTAACCATGATTTCCGACCATTTGGCCAACTAATCCATAGGATTTGAACCCACCGCCACATAGACTCAAACCATGTAAAGACCTCCCTTTTTAGGAGGTTGGCGTTGCCACTTAAAGTTGTTTGTCCCGAGCTTTAAAGTGGGCAGAACCATAAAAAGTAAGCTCTCTCTTCTAAAGTTTAAAAAGTTTAAAAATTCACCAAATTGATGACGAGTGTCCCTTTTAGTGGGTAGAGGCGGACTATTGATGAACTTCCGTAGTATCGATGAACATTCAAACCGCTGAATATTCATTCGAATTGATGAACATTGGAAATAATGAACATTTTTTTTATAAACATTTAAAGCATGATAGACGATCTTTTATTGATGAACATTTAGACGATTATTGATGAACATTCATATCATGATTGATGAACATTTTATATTTGATCAACATTTTATATTGATGAACTTCTAGCAAGAGTAGGGATGAGCATTTCGCCCCGAATCCCGATATCGAACCGGAACCGTACCGGTTCTCATTATATGGTACAGTACTGGGACTACGAAATTAGGGTGGAAAAAAATCAGCACCTCCAAAAATGGTACAGGATAAAAACGGAAAATCCCGGTTTTGGTACCTGAATACAAGATGGGTTATTTTTTGATTAACTTTTGAGATCCAAACAATCTTATTAGTCTTTCCATTCATACTACAGTGGAAATATACCACTACAAATCAAAACACAAAGTCGGAGAAAACAAAAGGCTCCTAAAGTTGACCTTTTACAAACTATTCCAAAAGTTAAACCGTAACCTATTATCAATCAATAAAATCATCAATTTTACATCCATAAACTAACCCGATCATCATCAAAAAGTTAAACCGTATCATATTATCAATCAATAAAATCATCAATTTTACATCCATAAACTAACCCGATCATCATCAATCATACTTCAGTAATATTAATGCTTTATTGTTAACGAGTTATGTTTATTGCTAATGATGTGTATCTTTGTTAAATACAAACATGAATATGTACTCGATATTATTCACCCACATTATTTATTTAATGAATAATGCTTATTGTTAGTTAATCTTGTTGTCTAAGACGAAACATAGATAACAATATATATCTTCGTCTTTGGTTTGTTTTGGTATGTTTGATTGGTTTTAAAAACAGGAAAAACTTTTCCTGGTAACGAGTTTCGGAACCGAAACCGGCACTGGAATCATGTTTGGTACGATACCGATACACAATTTTATGCTCTGGAAAATACGGTACCACTAATTTTGTATCGGTTTGTTACGGGATTGGTATCGAGCTCATCCCTAAACAAGTAACGAAGAACAGATATTCATAAACTTAAAAAAGGAACTGATAAACATTTTGTAATTGATAAACATTTTGTAATTAACAAAAGTTTGCAATCTTTCATTAATGTCAATTCTTTGATCAACCAGTTTCATTGTTTGACAACAAAACAACACCATATCATAACTCTATCACTATCGTTGTCCCTATATCCCGATCAACCATCACCGCCGATCACACACACAAAATGTCATGGTTCATTCAGATCGATCGCCAACACGTACTCTCCAACTTAGTACAAATTGAAAAGTACGTTGGTGTTTTATGGCTTTTACCCGATTTGTATCACTAAGTTTAAATAAATTAAATTGTATATTGTATTTACGATAAGAATGCATTTACATTAATGCCAAAAAAATATCTAGAATAGTTTGAAGAAATTTTAAGACAACACTGTAGTTCATCATTTATTCATTTAACGCAAAATAGGCTAATAACGATAAAGTAAATCTTTCAATAGACATAAGATATATTCTTAAGAAAAATAATCAACTACTTTAAGTGAATTCTCATTTTCTTGTCAACTCTATAGTTTTCTTTCATATTACACAATGTACTTGTTCATTAAAACATTTATTGAACCTATGCCATGTAATATATGTTATCTTATATGCCTGAATCATTTGAGGGATAAAACAAGTAATGTGAAGCGGAATGTATACTATATTATTTTGCACATTCATCTTGAAAACATGTGATAAACGTATGAATATCTTATTTTACATTTGATATGGTGAAAACATTTCAAAAATAAAATATTGTATTTCTGATTTTAAGGTGCAACTTTTCAGCCGTAAAAATAATAATTAAGTTTATCACACCGTTTATTAACTATTTGCAAATATAAGTCGTTACCAATTACTTTGATATTCTATCTTCATAATATTACTCACTATCGACTCTATATTGTCGTAATCCCGCCCGGGTATATTATAGGAAATATTTTGCCATTGCTAAAAGTTATCTCATCCTCAAATTTTTGTTATATGTAAAGTTATTGTTATGAGAATCGTATAATTAAAAAAATTGGTACAAAAAGTTTTAATTACAAGGTATCCACCGCTACAACGCGCGAGTACTGTGCTAGTTCATATACAATAGCAAGAACATTTTAAGACTTACATTTTTGGCAACATACTTTGTTGTTCTCAAGCAAAAACAACATCATACATAAGAATTTATATTTTTTCTATCAGAAACAAACCGAAATCATATAAGTTTATAACATGAATGAATAGTGAAGTGTATTAAAAATTAGATATCTACATGTTTACAGTCATCTCTAATAGAAAACCCTACTTTTGAATCACAAATGAAACGTTAAAATCTCTCTCAAGAAAGTTTGGATCATAACGTGTCATTTATCGCCAGAATTCTTGAATAAAGGTATTAGACACTAGCACTACCATTTTTAGAAGTTTTTTGAAATGCTAAATATTGTTCACAAGCCACTGCTAATTTTTGTATTATTTTGTTCTTGTTTATGCAGTGGAGAAGTTTAATGTCATGAAAAAAATTGCGTCATGGCTCAACTTTAAACACCATAATGATTTCACATAAACCGAAGTTAGAAAAAACAGGCTGAATATTCAAAAACTTGAAGACGCAAAAAAGGCCGGTACCAAGGAATCTCGAAATTACTTTTTGATACTTGTCGAAGGGGATTCCGCTAAAGCTCTTGCGGTAAGTCATCTTTTTGTTATTGGTCACTTAGTACATGTGTTTCAGGTAAATTGATTAAAAACCCATAGAAAATAAGCTGGGTGATCAAAATAAAATATAAAAGCTTTATATTGTCGTATAAAAGGTTTGTTTTCTTAAACTGTTTATTGAAGATTTAACCTTTTCAGTTGTAAATGTAAAAGGTTTAAACCTTTTATATTTTATTTTGATCAATCAATTTTAGATTAGGGTTTTTAGTATTTACAGCTGAAAAGTTTAAACCTTTTTTATAAACCTTTGATTTGTGGGTTCCATTTTAACTCTCTATTATTCGTTGTTTTATAAATTGTAAGTTTAATATGAAAAATTTGAGATTTCGTTTTTGAAATGAATACCGCGACTCAAAATTAAGCCGGGGTTTGACATTCTATGAACATCCTAGTTCCACCAATGTAAGCTAGTAGGCAAATGTTTTTTTTTTTTTTTTTTATTATTATTTTTATTATTATTATTATTATTATTATTTTTTCAAAAGGTTTTTCTATATCAATTAATATGGCACAATGTCATATTCCTATGTAAATATTTATTCATATTTATAAGATTTTTTTTTTTTTTTTTTTTTTTTTTTTTTTTTTTTTTTTTTTTTTTTTGGTATCTACCCTTTTACCCCAAAAGAAAATAAACGTAATTTATTAGAAAAGGTATTTGCTCCAGATGTATAAGCAAGTTGAGCGATCATCTTAGCGGGTGGTGTGAGTTACGTCTTGGGTATGTTTGGGAAAAGTACTTGTTGCTGAAACTGGGGATCGAGGAGATAGAGATAGAGATTATTAAAATATATATATATATATATATATATATATATATATATATATATATATATATATATATATATATATATATATATATATATATATATATATATATATATATATATATATATATATATATATATATATATATATATATTTGTAAACCATATGAAGTAAAATTTAATTTTCAAAGATTCTGAAAGATTATTTTATTTATAAGCTCTTATAAGTTCTATATGTCAAATGAAGCTTATATTTTAAATAGCTTAATTATTTTTTTTTTTAAATATAATCATAATCTCTTGATAATCTTTTGTACCAAATATACCGTATAGTCAGCATGACCATGTGACGTTTTCATAAGTTTATTTGCTTTTAGGAAGTTTATGAAATAATATAACTTTCTAAAAACTATGAATGTGAGTTTTTAAAGGATGTAGATATATAGGCTCGTATGATCATTAGCACTTGAACTATGGTTGATACAAACAAGGCACTTATATAGTCATATATAGGTACACATTTGCTCGTTGAAAAATTATGGAGAACTACATATATAATCTATCTATAATATTTTACAACATACTTGACATACCATACACATCTAAATATTATACATTTTTCTGCAATTTGATACAGTATAGATGTACAAAGAGTTTTCATTGCAAACTAATCATCCGTCTTCCATAAAAGTTAAGAAATCAGTGTAGCGTGCAAGCGAGCTTGGTCTCGGACAAACTGTACTAATGTGAATGAAAAAAAACAAAATTGACATTTTACTTGTTCACGAAACTCATTTATGCATAAAAGGAATGGTTTGTTTGCTAGAAACAATTAAATTTAATGCTTCAGGAAGTTAAAATCTGATTTTGTGCTTGGAATATATTGGTAGTCATGTTGGAGCTCTGGATTTGGCTGCAAAACTTTTCATATATAGTTATACTAGAGTTTATCTACGATATATTCTTAAATAATCCGAATGTATTTTTACATTCGAGTAGAATAACTTTTATATCTTGTTTTTTAGGTGGTGTGTGGTGTTCAGAAATTAATTTATTTAAAAGGCTAAGGGTATCGGCAACCATGGAGTCTTCCCAGCGTCTTTGGGGGAAGACGCTGGTGAACACCGCCGCCAACCCTCAAGACGCTGGCGTCGTGTGATTTGGAAGCAAGTTTCAGCCGCTGAGTCATGGGAAAGAGACAAACTCATATTTTGAACGTTGGAGCAATATATCCGTTGGAGTATTAAAGTTTTTGCCCGTTTGGGCTTTTTTTTTTTTTTTTTTTTTTTTTTTACTTGAACATAACCACTATATATACATATATACTTCATACTAAAACTATATCACACAAACATTTCACTCCAAAAAAACACAAATCTTCACCATGTCGAGTTCAACCTCCGATTCGTACCCGCAGACAGGCTCGTCGAGTGAACAAGAGTTATCCGACGATAGTGTCGAGTTTATGTACAAAGTAATCAAACAGTACAAGGCGATTCAAGACACTGCAACGTCGTCACGAGGATATGTTAGGCGTGATCGCAACGAAGCTGAAGAAATGTTGATGAGAGATTATTTTGGCGAAAATCCGACCTACAATGATGCAACCTTTCGCGAAACGTTTCGTCTTCCAAAGAAATTATTTTTAGAGATTGTCGAGCGAATCAAGGAGAGTGGCAATCCGTATTTTCAACAAGGGTATGATGCAAGGAGTCAAAAGAGTTTCACGGCGATACAAAAATGTTTGTCAGCGGTACAACAGCTCGCCGACGGTGGTGTTGCCGCTCAAAATGATAAATATTATAAAATGGCAGGAAGAACGGCTCGTGAATGTCTTCAAGAGTTTTGTGATGCGGTTAATGATTTATTCAGGCGAGAGTTCTTACGTAAGCCGACTGCGCACGACATTGCCACTTTGCAAAAAGCTCACGAAGAGCTGCACCACATACCGGGGATGATCGGTAGCATTGACTGTACACATTTCCAGTGGAGGATGTGTCCTAGGCGCTTGCAGGGTCAATACAAACGAGGTTGCTACCCACACCCGACGATTATGCTTGAAGCAGTGACTTCATGGGATTTATGGTTTTGGCATGCGTACTTCGGTCCTCCTGGAACAAACAACGACATAAATGTCTTAAACACATCTCCACTTTTTTTGAGAGAACGGAATCAAACAGCGCCTCCGAGTTCATTTGACATGAATGGTAGAAACTACAAACGGGGTTATTATTTAGCGGATGGAGGCTACCCAAGTTGGTCAGTTTTCGTTAAAGCATACAAGTACCCCGTGGATCCGAAGGAAATAAAATTCAAGCGACTACAAGAAGCGGCAAGGAAGGACGTCGAGCGAGCTTTTGGAGTTCTCAAATGTAGATGGGGTATACTTAATCGCCCACTTCGGCCTAAAACGAAAGAAAGGATTTCAAAGATCATGTACCCTTGCATTATTTTGCACAACATGATTATCAAAGCAGACGGTCGTGCGATATCTCCGGTTCATATTATGGACCCACCAATCCAACCGCAGTTTGACGAAGACGCACTCATGGAGTTGCGAGACGAAGAAGTGAATTCACGACTACGATTTGACCTTACCGAGCATGTTTGGCCTCAAGATTTGCAATACCTCGACGCACAGGAAGCGTAGTTTGGTTTTATTTGTCTTATTGTCGTTTTTATTTGTCGTATTGTCGTTTTTATTATTTTCAGTATTTGTCGTTGTAACCGTTTTTTTTTAAATGAAATAAATTGTTTGTTTTTATCTTTTATATATACATAATAAATAGTTTTACATTAATTTTAATTATTTATAACATTATACATAAAAATAAAAAATAAAAAAAAAATAATTTTGATGCATGATTCCGAATCCTCCCACTGCCAACAGTTTTATCTTCAGAATCCTCCAGAATTCTCCTGCCACATGGCACTCTGTGATTGGTCGGTGGGAATCCTCTTAACACTCCGAGTGTTGGGTTGCCATCACCCTAACACTCTTTTGATCAATTTCTTTAAAACTATGATATGAAATTATAACGTATTTTGATTTACGCTTTCATTGTATAAAAAAAGGGTCCTACTATACAAGCCCCCTCTACATCTGAAAGCTACTAACCCCCCAATGATTGGACACGTGGTGCCTCGTGGTTGGTTGAAGGATTGTTAGTGCATCTGCGAGTGGAGGTTTGAAAGCAGGCCACGCGCCATATGGAATTAATTTGGGCAAGTTGAACACACGCGCCTTGATTTGATCAGATATTGCATCTTTCTTTTTTTTTTTTTTTTTTTTTTTCACGTGGCCTTGTTTTGCGCTGGTATCCATTTCCATAGTTTTATTTTTTTATTTTTTATTATTATTATTTTTTATATATTAGAGTTAATATATATTAGAGTTAAATAAAAATCTATACTACATATAATAGAGGGATGACTCTCTCTCCAAATTTTAAGACTTACAAGAAAGAAAGCATAGTATACAACACTTTAATGCACATAATTTTCAGATGTACAAGACAAGAAGCATAATGTACATCACTTTAATGCACATATTAAAAAAAATAGAACACCACATTAATGCTATTTAATATAGTCAATTAATTAACCGGTCAATAAATACAATTAATGCAGTTATTAAAACACCCCTTACATAAGAAATACAAATTATCAAGCATATTGTACAACCAAATTAAACACAATTCTTGCATTAAATGTCACTAATAAAAATAATAAAGCACATTATACAAATATTCAAGCCCGAACGGGCAACGGGCCAAATGGGCTTGACCCGAACGGGCGCGGGCCAAACGGGCTCGAGCCCGAACGGGCGCGGGCCAAACGGGCTCGAGCCCGAACGGGCACGAGCTATACAAAATTATTGATATCCGTAAATTTATTGTCAAAAAGAACATAATAAACTAAAATACATGATTTACCGGAAAATTTTATTTCACGGTACCCGTCGCCGCAACACGCTGGTACCCTGCGTTAAATGTCACTAATACAAATAATAAAGCACATTATACAAATATTCAAGCCCGAACGGGCAACGGGCAAAATGGGCTTGAGCCCGAACGGGGGCAGGCCAAATGGGCTCGAGCCCGAATGGGCACGGGCTAAACGAAATTCTTGATATCCGTAAATTTATTGTCAAAAAGAACATAATAAACTAAAATAAATTATTCACCAAAAAAAATTATTTCAGGGTACCCGCCGCCGCAACGCGCGGGTACCCTGCTAGTATATATATTAAC
Organism: Artemisia tridentata subsp. tridentata; assembly: GCA_021014915.2. NCBI lineage: Eukaryota > Viridiplantae > Streptophyta > Magnoliopsida > Asterales > Asteraceae > Artemisia > Artemisia tridentata. The sequence continues at coordinate 360,680,286 of CP139504.1, forward strand.
AATAATGGAAAAAAGAAATAATTTCGAAATTAAAAAAATATATATATAATTTTCTAAAAAAAAAATTCAGAAAAAAAATTTCTAAAAAAAATTTAAAAAAAAAATCAGAAAAAAAAATTCTAAAATAAATTTCTAAAAAAATTTGTAAAAAAAAAGTAGCTAAAAAATAGTTGTTAAAAAAAAAAAAAAAAAAAAAAAAAAAAAAAAAAAAGAGAAAGAAAAAGTAAGTTCGAAAAAAAATTAATTTTTCAAAAAAAAAAGTAAGTTCGAAAAAAAAAATTAATTGAATAATAACAGTTGTTTTTGTAGTTGTTTAATGTGTTAACGTTAACGTGTTATTGTTTAATGTGTTAATTAAATAGAAACACGTCAGACGAATACATTTTAGTTGTTTAATGTGTTAACGTTAACGTGCTATTGTTGTTGTTTAATTAAATAGAAACACGTCAGACGAATACAAATTAGATAACATAAAAACATAACAAATAAACATTACACAAAACAAAATAAAACAAATACATACTTTAACTAAAAAAAAAAACAAAAAACAAAAAGACGAAAGTACAAAAAAGTACAAAAAGTACCACTAGCCCACTAGGGGGGGGGGGGGGGGGGGGCTTGCTTTGTATTTCTAGGAGGGCTTAAATAACCTCTCCCATAAAAAAAATGGGTTATACTATAGAAGCCCCCCTATGATGTCTAATCATAGAGAGATTCTTTTTGTCCCCTTTGACTTTCCAGTATAACCCAGTTTTCTGTCAGTTTCTATTCCGTATTTCTGACAGTTTTTAACGTTTGACATATTAAACTTTATATTTTTTGTTCCGTACTTTCAGGTCTTTTGTTTTCAAGAAGGTGTTTGAGAATGCTTATTTCTTTTTGAATTTCTGCTTTTATTTATTTATTTATTTATTATTTTTTTTTTCTTCTTCTTCTTTTTTTAAATATAAAAACATTTTTTTCCATCCAAACGGTGCCTCCTTTTCTGCTTTAAAAAGCAGAAAAACAGTTTTTCATAAGCAGACTGGAGCTGCTTATTTCGTGTTAGTTATTTGATAATTAAAGGGCAAATGACAACAAAAATGCATCGAACTTAACACTTTTTGTGATTGTGTGTAGCCAGTTATTTTTTTTCTTATTGTGTGTACTGAAATTTTAAATTTCGATCATTGTGTATTTTGTGACTATTCTGCCATGTAAAATGACCATATTACCCTTCGAAATTTGAAAAAAAAAAGTAAAGGTAAAATGGTCACAAAATACACACAATGATTAAAATTTAAAAGTTCAGTACACACAATAAGAAAAAAAAAATAATTGGCTACACACAATCACAAAAAGTGTCAAGTTCGATGCATTTTTTGTCGTTTGCCCTTAATTAAATTGCCTTTTTACTTTCATATTTAAGCTAAAACCTTTTATCAATGAACTTGATTAAAATTTTATAATAAAATTATTATTTTACAAATATAATGCCTTTTTTTAATAAAAGAAGCAAATCTAAACACTGCTCCAAAGGTACTTTTTTATAAATACTTACTTTTAACACATAGAGTATAAAGTTATATTAAATAACGTTTGTAATCAACAGGCTTGTGGCCCAGTGGGTTTCACTTATTCAGTTAAGTGAGCCCGTATGAAAGTAGTACCGGTATGGGTGACCGTACCGGGAAGTCTTCACATATGGGCCACAATGCTCTGTTGGTACCAGGCAATGAAGAGGAAGAGCCTGTGAGTCAATGTTGCACAGGTTCCAAATCCGAGCCGTCTCCGGTTTTCATCCGGCCGTTACTCCAGCGAGAAAAACTCGTGTGGAGGCGGTACTGTTTCCGGGAGGAAGCCGTTAATAGTCCACAATACACGGTTTTCATCCGGCCGTTACTCTAGCGAGAAAAACTCGTGTGGAGGCGGTACGGTTTCCGGGAGGAAGCCGTTAATAGTCCCCAATACACCAGCGTGGACCCGATTCAGACAATATAGTCTGGGTATGTGGTGGATGAGATCTTGCCGATGTGGCAGGTGCGACTCCGACCCAAAAAATTGAAAGTCCCCTTCCAAAAAAAAATAACGTTTGTAAAAACTTTTTGCTATTAAGAAAATCTATAATATATAAAGATTCAATGGCTTAATTTAATGTGGAAGAGTGATTGTGCATAGAGGGTTGTAAGGTACAAGGTAGTTTAAGCAACATGTAGATTATATGAATTATTACAATCGAGGTCTCATTAATCGGATGTATACAAAGAGACATGTAGTTACATTGTGATCTTTAATTGGAGGTATACAAAGAAACACGGAGTTATTAGAACTTTTGGATGGCTCTTAATAATGATCTCATTTATTGTCAATTGTAAAACTTCCTCTATAAATACCATGCAGGTGGAGGTGGAAGCAAAGGTGGTGGTGGCGGAAAAGGTGGTGTAGCTCAGCTAAAGGTGGAGGTGGCGATGGCGGGGAAAGATCGGGTTCCATGAAGGCACCAATGATTTGTGTTCTAAATCCACATCGAGATACGTTTTAGTAGATATATGTTATGCATTGATTGATCTGTAGTATGCGTGTTTATTTATGGAAGGTGGCCAAGGGATTTGAGAGTGTTTTGAGTGAGGTTTCAAGACCGTCTTTTGTGAAAATCCATCGAGCATTTGTCACTGCTTCAAAACCACTGCAAAAAGTAAGTATTCTATAGATCTTGACATTTACTTATAGGAAACAAATGTTGTTCTGTTTTCTAATAATTTGATGATTTCTAGGATAGTTCCGATGAAAAGGTTGAAAAGACATGTGATCAGGTAAGTGCAGCAGCCGATGCGGTTAAAAAAGGGGCAACGCAGGTAAATTTGTGATATTTTCTGAGTTTCAATGTAAAACATACATTCTTATCTACCAGTATCATCAACATACTTTACATTTTGTGTCAATATGAAAAAAAGTAGATTTTACACATATTTATTTTGATAAATGCTCATTGATCTTAGGTTACAAACATGACCAAAGACGTTAGAGGCAAAGTATCTGAAGCCGCAGACACCATTACTCAAAAAACAAAAGATGATGTCGTCGACGTGGCTGGGAAAAAACTTAAACAAAAAGTTGTTGGCGATAAGTGAAAAAAAAAGTTACTCAATGAATGTTGATTTACTTATTTCTTAAATTGAATATGTTCTTGATTTGATTAGTTTTCTGGCATATGATGATATGTAATTGTTTTCTTATAACGTTGATATTATTTACGAGTAATTCAATGTCAATTGCTAAGTAGATTGGATAAATTGTGTGTAATAGTTCAGATTCATCCGATCTTATCTATTATTCTATTATTATATATAAAGATTCAATGGCTTAATTTAATGTGAAAGAGTAATTGTGCACAAAGGTATGTACGGTGCAACATGCTTAATCTCAAAAATATATACCGGAATAAAATGTTATCAATGCAACCTCATAATAAGTATACAATCATGAAAGGAGATGAAATGCAAGGGTTACCGGAATTGATTATATGGTATTTAGTATAGAATTAAAGGTTGGTTAGATGAAGTGAAAGGGTTGCAAGAATAATTTATGATTTAACCTAATCCATGCCTATATAAACCGGCCAAAATCACATGCACAAACACAAAAGTTCGAATCTTCATTCTTGATTTTCAAAAGTTCAAATCTTCATTCATGATTTTTTTTCGTGTGCAGGTTCTCATTTACTATACTTTAATGGTGTCATTGTTTAGGAAGTCAATGGATCTTTATAGCGGTGTGGCATCTCCAAATATGATATTACTATATGTGTTTCTTGCGTCAATGGTGTTTGTGCATCAAAATTTGATTGTAGTTCTAGAATTTAGACTAACCAGTTTATTAGACATGTAACCTAGCAGTACAAACTTGATTCGACCTTCGGCTAGCAGTATAAACTCGAACGGTAGCAGTACAAACACCTTTTCTCGAGCAGTACTAAAAGAACCCGAGCAGTACAAAGTGAAGTATTGAGAGCAGTACTAACCCGACATCCTAGCAGTACAAAGTCGAACAATATGAAGCATCTTCTGTCAGTTTGATCAACTTATCGTTTGTGTCTTGGATCGACTGGCATTGTGCTTCATATTAGCGAAGGGTTATTGGATTGAGATCAATGTTGTATGATAGGATTTTGTCCCTTCATAAAATGCAATGAAAGAGTTTAAACATCAAAGCACCATTTTCCTATATTTTATTATGGCGGTTGATTCCAAAGTGTCATGGTTTAATGAAAGTGAAGAAACATTGAACCGTGGTCGAAATGTGTTTATATTCAGACAACCCAAATAGTACTGTACATTACTACAAGTAGTGTTTTATTTGCAATTAAATTTAATTATTGTTGCGTGTCAAATACACCTATCTAATACGCAAATACACAACACTAAACTAAATAGCCATCAATCACTTTCAATAATCTAATAGATAGTTACAATATTTTAATCATTAGTCGACATACACTATATATTCATAATTAGTGAACTTTACGACTCAAATATATAGCATATGTTATATATATAGGGTCATGTATGCATGTCACTTTATGTACAATTACTTGAAAAGACATACACTTTTGTTTCTCAATAAATGTACATATTAGAAAAAAGTCTCTTCACGTATACTCTTTTAATGTGAAGAAAATAACTTAAATACTGGAATGCCCTTTACGTGAGATGTCACATCAATTACAATGTTATCGAATCGTGATATTTGATCAAAGTACATTGCTTTTGAATATACAAGTTATATAACATCTTGAAAGATTACATGTGAAAAGCCTCATTTAAATATAACATCTTGCAAAAAACCTCTTCACATGTACACTTTTAAAGTGATGTAATTATTTTAAATAGTGTAAACCTAATTAGTACCAACCATTAAGCTATGAACACTTAGATACAATTGGTGCAACGCACGGGCTTGCCAATGCCTCGTATATATAAAGATCGTAAATCCATCAGAAGTACTTTAAACATTGGGTTTGGTTTACATAGAAGTAAAACATAAATAACACTTGTAATTTTGTAATAATAAAATATTAAAGGACTAGAATCAAACATTTCTAAACTCAAGGGGCCAAAAAGCAGAACCCCAAAAACATGTCTCAATCAATCAAAGATCCGATGAAACAATCTTGAACCCTAAAACAAAATATTGATTTCCAAAAATAAACCATCATCATTTCAATGGCAATGATGGGTGCTAAAAGAGGGTTTTCAATTGCTTCAAATTTAATCAAATCCCTTAATTCATCTTCAACAACAATTAGACCATTCAGTGGTGTTGTCAGCAGTGAAATCACCACTTCACACACTGCTAAATGGATGCAGGTTGGTTTAAAACTGTTAAAGTTTGGATCTTTTTGGGTTTTTACATATGGGTTTATAAGGGTTTGTGTTTATTTGTTGTATTTTTGTTTCTTGATGTGTAATATTAAGCCCCAGATAAGCAATTTGGAGTGTCTGGATGCAAAAAACAAAACATATGCTTATAGGTGTTTGGCATTGCATTTTTAGGTGCGAATTTGCGTAAATAAGATGTTTTAGTGTTTGGATGGAACCAGGTTATTTACTTGTTTTAGAGTAAATAAGCACTTTGAAATAAGTAGGTTTGTGCGTCTATATTTGAAAGTAGATAAAAATAAGTATATATTTCAAAACTATGTGCTTATAGGTACTTGGGATTGCATTTTTAGGTGCTAGTTTGCATGTTGCGTTTCTTAAAGTAAATAAGCTGTTTCTAGTGTTTGGATGGAACCAGGTTGTTTACTTGTTTCAGAGTAAATGATCACTTTGCAATAAGTTGGTTTGCATGACTGTGTTTTGAAAGTAGATAAATTAAGCATATATTTCGGAACGATATGATTATAGGTGTTTGGGACTGCATTTTTAAAGCAAATAAGCTGTTTTTAGTGTTTGGATCGAACTGGGTTGTTTACTTATTTTAGCACTTTGAAACAAGTAGGTTTGCACTATCATATTTTGAAAGTAGATTGTAGATAAAAATACCCACCAAGTGAAATAAGCAGTTTCTAATAAGCAGCTTGGTATTTCTTATTTCAAATTGTTTCTTAAGGAGATAAGGGTTTTCAATATGACATCCTATGCATCTTTTTAAAATGATTATAGCTCATTATGTTTGGTGCCAAGCAGATAAGCAGTTTTGAGAATGTTATCGCGTATCCTAACTGCTTATCTGATTATTTGCGAGTGATTCAAGCTGTTAAATACTGCTTATACAGTAACTTATTTTGAAAACAATGAGCTGATAAGTAGTTATAATATGTAACGATTGGGTGATAAGACTTGACACATTGTCAAATATCCTAATGTAGAGTCTGAAACAAGCTCAAACTAGGTAAGACCGATAGGTGAAGCTGATTTGTAGGTACGGGTGTTGGGTTAAGTTTCATGTACCCTTATTTTTTGCTAGCTACAAACCATGGTATCGGGGGTTCGAACCAATCTTAACTGACAACCAGCTCAAAAGGCCTAATACGAGGTGACTAGCAGCGCCTACTGTGTTATTTCACATTCATATTTAGATTAAAGGTTGAAGATATATGGTTATATGCTCATGCCATGCTCTGATTAATTTCTAGGGTTCTAATTTAGTTAGAGGAATACCATTTTGAGGGTTTGCCTGGACGGTTTTGAAGTGATTGTAAGAGGCGTTTCTACCTAATCTACTTGTCATTGACTTTTCGTTCATTTGTGGATTCTATGCCTACTGATTCAGATGTTGATCACGTGCATTGATTTGATGTACTTTTCATACAAAGCATAAACTAATACACCCATCGTAAATAAGAGAACGGATGAGGTGAAAGAATTATTGGATTCTCTATTTTCTGTTTAATGCATTCTCCACTCTTCAGTAAAAAAAAAAAAAAAAAAAAAAAAAAAAAATCTAGATTCTCTCAACTATCACATGAAAATTCCTTACAGATTATTGAATATTATTATTTAGTCGATTAGTCGGTATGCTTGTATTAGTAGAGTGGAAGTCTTCCCATTCATAATCCTTTAAATTAGAAATCTGTTGTTTAAGTGAACGAATAGATTGGTTTGGAGGGGCACATTTTATGCCTCCATGCATAGGGTGAAGCACCCTCTGCGTGTTAATTTTCTCACAGTTTTTATATAGATTTTCTAGGAAGATGGATATTATCTACCTCCTGCTAGTGTTCGTATATATATTGCCTTTTGTAATATTTTGTCACACTGTTGATCACTAATGGCTTACGTCCAAGGCAAGGGCTTGATGTTCCTTCATTGTATGGCTCTACTCAAAGAATATGGCTCTACTCAAAGAAGCTAAGATACTAATTAGAAGAATTGCGAACACTTGATGGACCTTTGAGACTGTAGTTAAAGACAAGTCCCTTACTTGACTAGTCCCTCAGGTGAGGCAACATCAGCAAAATTGCCTGACTTGATGAGTTGTGTATAATTACAGAACTGCTTGAGATGGATTTAGTCTCTGGGTGGGGGTGGGATGTGCTATTTGGTCGGTATTATGCAGAACTTACTCCTACTTTTTGTAAACAAATTGGTGTTTCTCGCCATATTATCTCTTTGAGGTTTAATTCAGGGTCTGTTAAGCCTTCAGAGATATCTGAAGGTTATAATTATTAAGAGGCTTTCACATTTCATGCAGGCATTTAACTAGACTACGTGTAAATTGCTTTAGGTTTCGTCATGACAATCCCAAGCATTTAAGACCGCCAAAACCGTATTCTTTGAAGTCATACTTCTAGAGCTACCAATATACAGCATCTCGATTGCATTTTGGATTAATGTTTATAACAGTCTAATTGTTTTTCTTAATATTGCTTGTTTTCAAGTCCGATAAATCATGTTTATTGCTTAAACCTTCCACACGTGAGTTGAACGTCAAATACCATTGAAAACAGCCATTCCAACCTGACTTCCATATATGTTAGAAAGTCCACTAATACATCCGCAGCGTATGGCTAATAAAAAATAAAAAGAACCAGCCTTTTTCTAGTAAACTTGTTAGCATCCTTTTAACATTCAAATGTTCTTTGCGGAGCTGTGTATGTCACTGTTACCTATCCACAGGATATTGAATTTATAGAGTTTGCTTGAATCCCATGTATGATATTTCATCTCCAGTCTGCTGATATGTCGTTTAGTTTAGTCGTCTTTGTGAAATGTAGATGTGAGACATAACTGACTGGTCATTCCTTGTAATTTACAGGACACAACCAAGAAATCTCCGATGGAGTTGATCAATGAAGTCCCACCCATCAAAGTTGAGGGCAGAACTGCAGTTTGTGAAGGAGGTCTTTCTCTTACCTTCGATAAAATACTTAATCTGTAAATTAGTCTAATCATCAAATTTGTCACTTGGCTTGTGCATAGAATTATGAATTACGGTTTATATGCTTAGTTTGTTGTTTTTCATAACTACAGATACTGATCCTGCACTAGGCCATCCCATAGAGTTCATATGTCTTGACAAGAGTGAGCCAGCTATTTGCAAGTACTGTGGTTTACGCTATGTTCAAGATCACCATCACTAGATTCATCCTGAAAAACCAAGGTTGATTCGGCATGTTCATGCTTTATACTTGGCAAGTCCAGGCTTTTGTTGTTACATTTTCTATTCTAGTAAAATGTCGTGCTACTGAAACATTTATGATGCTTCTTGACATGCATGCAAATAAGGTTAATGATCCGATGACTATTCAATTTCCAAAGGGGGTGTATAATTTGACGTCGAAATGACTTTTTATTTCTTTTCTTTTTTTCCCAAAGCGAACGAGTTTTATTTCAATTATTTGCTCGATTATACGAGAGACAAAAAGGGCTTATATAGTGTAATTAAAATCAAAATTTGAGTTCATTATATCCGAAATTATATTCAACAGTAATATATAGATTTAATTAGTATTTATAAGATGTACTTATTGATATAATTTTGTTTATTCATTAATTGCACCTTAACATGTGCTCAACTAGCACAAATTAATACCAGACCTTATGAACCAGCGTTACAGTGCCTCATATTGTGAGAATGCTCACAATCAAATGATTATTGGTCCAAGTCCGAGACATGTGAGATAGAGTCGTGTATATATTGGCAAATAGTTATTTGCCTTAAGAAAATAAAGCTTAAATGTTGAATGTTTGTTGGTTAACAATACACTTCTATTCGAAACCCTAAGAGCACAATCAACGGTTCACGCACCTAGTGCATTAAAAGGCAAAATATGGTGCGTTAACCTGCGTTAAAGGTTGAAAGAGTGTGCGTTAAGGGTGCGTTAACGCACCTGCGTTAACCCCTTAACGCCACATTAAGGTGCTTTGTAATAAAAAAAAAAAAAAAAAAAAAAAAAAAATCATTTCTACCCCCTCTAAAGTACTATGTATCCGTTGTGTTTAAAAAAAATTACAAAACACCCCCTTGGTTCTTAAGCGGGATAATCAAATTCAAATTCAAAATTCAACTACAAGCGGAATAATTTAATTTCAAATTCAAGTTTCATAGTGCCTATATATACAACACCACCAGAGTATTATTATCACACACACAACTCACACACAGATTCTCAACAAATGTTTTGAATTTTGATTGCAATGAATTCTGCCTACAAACCGAAGACGCATGTTGCAAGCGGATCTCCTTCGACATAAAATTGATTCAACTATTACAAAGACTGCTAGCCAATTAGATAATACTTCCTGTTTCTATATCAATAAAAAATTCTTTTATCTTCTTCACAGGAACGTACGTAAATGGTAAAACATTTCATCCCAATTTGAACGAATGGGTTGACCACCATATGACACAAAAGCAAATAACTCACCTGCATGCCTCAAAACGTCACCCAAATACAAACAAATAACTAACTAATCACCACCACTGCCCTCGGTACCTGCCAGTTTTCTCCTCTGCTGATGTTCAGCTACCTTATCAATCACATCACGAAACAAACCTGCATCCAAAAACACCACTCCCATAAACGGCAGCTTGTACACTTTCCATCAGTTTTGCAACTTCTCAAATGTCTCAAATGTGCCAAACGGCCGAATGGGTGAAAGTTGTCAAACGTTGATATTTGATGCGTACAACCTCCTAAATTGCTCAAAGATTTAGATTACTATCATAGTATCATGATAAATGATGTTTTGGTATACCTGTTTATAAAGATTTTCAGAAGGGTGAAAAAAAGTTAGCAGATCAACAAAACCCAAGCTGGCATGTTTTCATCCATACTAAAATGTTGTGTTTACCAGACCGGTTTTAACCATTATATACCCTGACCTGCCCATATTGCCACTCATATTAGTATTTATAAGATGTACCGGTTTCATTAGCAGCAGCAGCAGCAACAACGTCTATTAATAATAATTGAAAAAAGCCAGTTTACACAACAATAACATGGAAATACTCGTTATGTTGAAACTAACTAATGGTTACAAATTACATTATAGGAAAGCAGAAAACTTGTTAATCGAACTAGCAAGCTATGACCCCTTCCCCTCTACAAATGGCTACTAGCTACTTATTTTGACCCATACATGTTAAAAGAAGAGAACCTTGTACGTGATTTGAGTTCCACCATGTCTTCAAGTGGTTCAAACTTTAAAATACTAAATATATATATAGATACCAATTTGTCAAACTGAAATGTACAATCAATGAGCTAATACGCAAACTTTTTCAACCAGAAATATATATTTTTCTGACTTGAGTAAGCAGCAAAAGGATTACAGCCAAAATTGCACCCTTCAAACTATATCCGGGCAAAACCCGGTTATATCCGGTTAGACCCAGCTATATCCGGGCAAAACCCGGATATATCCGGTTGGACCCGGCCAAGACCCGGTTTATAAGGTCTTAACCGGTTTATCATTCTCTCTTTGTTACCATTAAAATCCAACCTCAACTCTTCTGTTGTTATGCAAAACTCAACCCACACCCTTCGGTTAAAACTCTCAGCTCTATTAAACCATTTTTAGCATCTTTTGCTTCATTAGATCATCTGTATTTTATGAAACCAAGAGGGGAGCCTTTTGATTTGAAAACAACACGAACATGTAACACGGATCCATATCTTCAACCAAAAGTACCCAACGAGTTATCCGAAATTTCCGAAGGGATTTAACCTAGGCGGAATTTGTTTTCTTGCTGAATTTTTCTCCTACGGTTGCTCTTTTGGTGTTAGTCTTCAAATCATTTGCAAAGGAAAGCTTCTTTACAAAGCTCATCAAGAATTCAAGACCATTTCAGCCTTGTATCCCACATAGGTTAAAGAAATGAATTGTTATTTGGTTATATACTATCGTGTACATGTATGCTACATGTTTAGAATGCTACTATGTTTGGGATGTGTCATTGCTTTCAAAGTTCATATACAAAATAAAATTTTGAATTTGAACTTCGAAGTAAATGACTTGTCCTAAATTTGTATAAGTTCTTAACATTTTATAATACTAAATTTAACTCTTTTTTTCTTAACAATTACTTTTTAAAGATTAAACAATGCAGTTATTTCTTTTTGGAAAATAACACAAAAAACGAATGGGTGTACAAGCTGCCGTTTATGGGTGAAATGTCTCAAATGTGCCAAACGGCCGAATGGGTGAAAGTTGTCCAACGTTGATATTTGATGCGTAAAACCTCCTAAATTGCTTAAAGATTTAGATTACTATCATAGCATCATGATAAATGATGTTTTGGTATACCTGATCAATTCAAGTTATTTATAAAGATTTTCAGAAGGGTAAAAAAAAGTTAGCTGATCAACAAAACCCAAGCTGGCTCGTTTTCATCCATACTAAAATGTTGTGTTTACCAGACCGGTTTTAACCATTATATACCCCGACCTGCCCGTATTGGCACCTCATTATGTGTATATTATTATGTGATGATCCTAATACTATCTTTAAAACAGTGGTGGGTCTAACCAGTCGAATGAGAAGACAACAGACAACTTAGATATACCTAAGAAATATGTAAAGAATGTCGCTCCCGCGGATGACTCCAAAAGTAGAATCCAGGCCGCTCGTGAGTGTTTCCTTGCCCGTAAAAGAAATAAGTAGCAATATGACTTCATATAGTGTTGAATGTTTGTTGGTTAAGAATGTGTTGGCAACAAGCTTTTCTAACACTTCTATTCAAAACCCTAATGAAAGAAATGTTTATTGCCGACGTTTAGCTTTTACGTCATTTTAAACACTCCCATGTTATCAATGCTTTTATAAAACAAACAACAGAAGAAAAATAACTTGAAAACAATTACTTGAAAAGTTGGAACATCATAGATAAAGAATGAACAGAACATGTAATAATCAAAATTTGTGCGCCAGTTAATATGATTATATCACAGGGCTGTCAAGGAGATGAAAAATAAGCTCCTGATCTTATTGCAATGAATTCTGCCAGCAAACCAAACACAGCATGTTGCAAGCCGATCTCCTTTGACATAAAATCGATTCAACTATTACAAAGACTGCTAGCCAATTAGATAATACTTCCTGTTTGTATATCAATAAAAAAATTCTTTTATCTTCTTCACAGGAACGAACGTAAATGGTAAAACATTTCATCCCAATTAGAACGAATGGGTTGACCACCGTACGACACAAAAGCAGATAACTCACCTGCATGCCCCAAAACGTCACCCAAATAACAGCAAATAACTAACTAATCACCACCACTGCCATCAGTACCTGCCAGTTTTTTCCTCTGCTGATGTTCAGCTACCTTATAATCAATCACTTCACGAAACAAACCCGCATCCAAAACACAATTTTCACTCCCGTAAACAGCAGCTTGTACACTTGCCATCAGTTTCGCAACTTCTCTTCCTGAAAATCCATCTGTTTTTGCGGCAGCTTCCCTGATCAGATCATCGTTCAAACCCTTGATTTCTATTTGTTGCTGTTGTTTCTCGAAGAGCTTTGCAAATAACCCCGGTTTTCTTGCACCAGCCTTAGCAATGTATTTGTCTAAGTATAGCTTCAAAAGTTTGTATCTTTCTTCTTCACCAGGCAAAGGGAATTCTAGAACCTCATCAATACGGTCTGCAACTGCTGAATCAAGATCACCGGGCCTGTTAGTCGCAAGAGCCAAGACTATGTCTTTAGATTGATCACCAGTGCGGAAAAGAAGAGCGTTTAAGGCACTCCTTTGAGCTTCACTCATATAAGTTTTGTTCCGCCTGAAATTCATAAACAATTTATTTTAGTTTGAATCAACAAACCGTAAACCGTAATTATCATACGTTGGGAATCCAATAGGACTAATTACGTACTCGCACAAAAATGCATCTGCTTCATCAATGAAAAGCAACAACCCGCGATTGGATTTCTTGGCCCAATCAAACAACTGATGGATCTTTGTAACAGCTTGTGAACCTAGAGGTGCAACATCTCCACCAGTCATCAATGCATAATCAAGTCCCTGAAAAATTCAAACCGATTAAGACATATATAAGAGGTAAAGTACCTGCATAGATACATCAACCATGATCACAATTTTAACTAACCGTACCAACTTACCATTTCATTTGTCCCATTTGAGTCATTGTACTTATTTATATACATTCAAGTCATTAAAGAAGGCTCTATGTCCTGTTTGGGTCATCTTGCAATCCGTATTTCTAAAAAGTTTCTATAGAACTTCAAAAGTAAATAAATCTGACATTTTAATACAAAATTCATCATTGTTCAAAAATGGTTTTCTGGCTTCAAAATGACTCAGACAGGACACGAATCCATCTTCCAATGAAACACACACAAAAAAAAAGTTACAATGACTAGAACAGGACAAATGAATCGTTGGTTACTTAACAATCCAGAAGGTTTTAGACTTTCGGTATAATTTAAGGAGATTAAAAGTTGGTTGACTTGTTGACCCTGTCCCCAACTTTATTTATCTATGCAATTGACCTGTTTAATAATATGCAGCAATCAGAAAGATAGGAAAGGCTAGTAGATACATACAGATTTTTTTGCTAATTCTCTAGCTGCCATTGTTTTTCCTGTTCCTGGAGGACCATAAAAGAGCATATTTCTGAACGGTGCCTGATGTAATTTTGTATTGGCAGTTGCACCAGCCAACTGTGTAATTCGCTTCTGGAGAGCTGGATTAAGAATGACTTCACCAAATGCCTGCCCATTTTTACCATTTGTTCCCTTCTGACCAGCACGTGATAGAGAGCTTAAGCCACGAGAAAAGAAGCCCGACCATGGATATTTTGCTCTAGAAGATTCCCTGATTAGTGATGGTTGTCCCAATATTCTGTCCACATAGCCCCAGATCACCCTAGCACCTTCTCTGCAATTAATGACAGAATCTATGTCAATAAGAACTAAACCTAATGTGGCAGATCATACAACATTCATAGATGTGAAACTAGATCAGCACTCAACTAAGTTTACGGTAGATGACATTCGGAAAACGGTTTAAAGAAGCACCAACGATATATCAGATTGAGTGTTATACCTTGTTGTGTAGATCCCTGCAGCAAGGGCTGTAACACCCCCAACAGCTACGACCAGCTTGTTTTGATCAGTTAATATTGCACGCAGTCCCCCTAGATAACAGAACAATTTACAGGCTTGTTAATCAACAATCACTATCAAAACAAACAATGTTTTGCATGCGCGCATTTGTGGGATGTGGGATGGCAGACAGTTTGGAATGGTCAAACGGATTTCGGTTGAGCATTCTAGTACCGTTTATAATTGGTCAAGTCAGGTTGACCCACAATCACTATATTGAAGGATTTTATAAATAAACAATAACCTAAATTTTTTAAAAGTACGATAACACGGTTGTAAGCATCCAAATAGACTTTGGGCGATTTTCACCCATATTACTCACTTGACCTATGTGATACAATCCACCTTCAGCTAATTTAATTCATTTGGCCTGTCTAAGATAATACAAGACCCAATGGTTGCGTGTTTGAAGCTAGCAGCTAAATTTGTGCGCACTTCAACCCTTTTTGAAGAGGGAAAAAAAACTGTTACACACAGCCAGTTTTTTTTAAGATAACGAGTACCTCCAATGTGTTCAAAAGTGGTGTTAATTGCAGAAACCCATTTCTCTCTTTCTGCATTTGCACGTTCTATAAGCATCCGTTTATTCACGTCTTCAGCCAATTTCGCTTCATGGGCTCTTCCTTCTGCTTCAGCCATCGCCCTCACCCTGATTGTTTCTCGCTCAATCTCAGCTTTCTCCCTTTCTGTTTGTCTGCGTTGTGCTTGTATTTGCTCTTCAGTTGCTCGTCTAGCTTGTTCTTGCCTAACAGACGATTCTTCTTGCATTTTTACAAGCTCTTGATTTCTTGCTCTGTGATGTTCGTTTTCTGCCTGTGAAATATTTGTCATTAAACCCCAAGATAATAAAAATAGCTGCGTTAAACATCAAGTAAGCACAGAGGGAACATGCCTGCATCCTCTTCCTTGCCAGTTCATCCTCATAACGAGCCATCTGTGATTTTATTTGCGCTTGTTGCTGAGAAAGCTTTTTCTGTTCCTCATATATTACTCTCTGTCTCTCCTGGAAAAAAGAAAGAAGAAAAACATTCAACATTACGCAAAACAAAGGTTTTACATAGAGATTATCCCACATATAACTCCATATAACGATTGAACAATTCTATGAGTATATTAGGGCGTCCGGTGCGGTTATTGCGTACTCGTTCAACAAGACTAGCTGTATCCAATATATATGACTAACTTGTGATACCCTGACAAAGCATACAAACTAAGATTTTATTAGCATCCACTAATTACATGAAGTCAAGTGATATGGACTTTGCATACACTTATGTATTGATAACAATAAGAAACACTAGATATGATCAACCCCGAATTTATTAGCAAGGGGAGGTGGACGGGACAAGGATAAAAACAGTCATCATTATAGACATGCTACCTATATTGCCTTTTATTTCAAATTTTTAGAAGCCCCGAGTTTCATTAACAATCACTAAACATATTTCCTCATCAAGTTTGTAAGCGACCTAAAAATGCATCAAGATGATGTTAGTTGTTTCCCAAATCAAGAAACGAAGAAACAGCATATATTAATTGACTTCCTACGGGATTGAGCATTACACCTTCCTACTGGACCAGCTTTAAAGTTCAATATCTGTTACCTAAAAATAAACTTCAAATCCTGAGACTTGTATCAACATCTCACATAATTAAGACTCGACTCTTACTTCCTATATAAAGCATACATAATTTGTCTTAAAATTTTTAAAAGGTACCAACTTTAAAGCAATCATTACAATCATCTTATGCATGCAAACATTAGAATTTCACATTTAAAACATATTGAATGAGTACTAAATTTTCAGCTACATGTTTTCTAATAAAAATTGATTACCCTTTTGATGTATTTCGGCCATAACTTTAATTACAATCATTTTTAGAAGTAATCTAATATCACCAGCCGTAAAGTGCGGGCGCTGCTAGTAATTATTAATAACTGATTCACAGCGTTCATTCGAATCATTTAAGCATAGTGCATATAAAAGCTAACAAGTGTGCAAGTCAATGATAATAAATATGCGCACATAACAACAAGCATCTGTTTCCATTTATAAAACCTTGAAGCCTTTCAATTGAGTGGAAATATGTGCAAGAGTGCAGATATAAACCAATACATGATAAGTGCTTGCACTACACATAAATCAGCTGGTCGAAACATCAATGAGGCAAAACCAAACACTTGATTTAGAATCCATGAAATATACAGTGTACAATAATCTTAAAAGCAACGACAGTGCCAGACTTACAGTTTCTGACTGAGCTTGCATTGCTTTAAACTCAGCTGCCTTCGCCGCTAATTCTGTCTGCCTAGTTTCTTCCTGCTTCTTCATCAACTCAAATGCCTAAAAACACCAACACATATTATCACCACATAACAAATAAACACACCAACAATCACAATAGCAAAAAAGAACTTAAATTGCTTGAAAACGCAATCTATTTTCACATTTTAACAGAAACCAAATTCAAAATCCTTATTGAAGTCGGTATTTGGGTGATCCAAATAACCTCCCGTCTAACCCAAATAAGAATTCAAATAAATCGGATCAAGTGGTCCCCACATTTGGTTTCAGAAGTGAGGATTCAAAGCATATTCTAAGCACATAGAACATTTATCTTCTGGCATGACTACTATTCAAATATGTTAACGTCAAGAAACCAAGAAAAGTATAACCATTTCTCATGGTTTAAACAAGTATAAATTCAAGTAAGGACACAGTTTCCTGAAAAACGAAAACGTAGAGTTTTCTTACTTTCTCGCATAATTGTCCCTAAAGAAACTTAATTTTACATCTAAAAAACTAAATTCTATACAATAACTTACACAACAGATCAAAACATAAAACAAATAAAGCTTACAACTTTCCACGTATTCTATGTTACGAACTTTGCTTTTCACCATTTGAACTTTAACATTATATGGTAAGTAACGAGCATAACGTATTGTATTGTATTCTATGTTACAAACTTTGCTTTTTAGAAAACATGCTACTGAAATGACGAAAAAACATTATAATTCATTAACTTATCCTATAATGTGCCATTAAGATACTTAATTCACCATCAAATAACCTCAATTCATCACAAAAATCACACAAACAAAACAAAACAAAAACATCAAAATAACAAATACCCATGATTGTAAATCAAACCTTTTTAATATCAAGAAACCTTAATTTATAAAAAGATTAACAACCCGATTAAAAAACATCAGAAATAACAAAAACCATATATAAAAATTGCACCTTTTTAACATCAAGAAACCTGAATTCATCACAAAAACATACAAACAACAAAAACCCATTATTAACAATGCACCTTTTTTTCATATAATTCCCCTAAAGATACTTAATTCATCACACAAACCACACAAACAAATCAAAACCCTCAAAATAACAAAAACCCATAATTAAAAATTGCACCTTTTTAACATCAAGAAAGCTAAATCCATCACAAACCCATGATTAAAATCAAATAAAAACAATAATCCTTTATCAAAAATGAATCTTATTAACAGCAAGAAACTCAGTTTAACATCAAGAAATACAAATTCCTCACAAACCCATTATTAAAACATAAAGATAACAAAAACCCATTAATAAAAATCAAACCTTTTTAGCTTCTTTAGAAGCAGCAATTTCTCTAAGAGCCTTAGCACCTCTTTCAAGCGCTTCTGGATCAAACCCAGATGACGTAGTCCTCGGGTTATCATTCCGTACACGCGCCGGCGCGTCATCTTTCTTCTCCGGATCCGCCGGTGCAGGTGCAGGTGCAGTCGCCGGTGCAGGCGCTGGAGATGGTGAAGATGAGAAAGGGGAGAAGTTGAATAGGCCTGAACTTGATGCTTTCGCCATTTTTAGGGTTTAAGAAGTCAAGTGTGTCTGTTTTAGGGTTTAATAAATGGGGGATATTTTAGACTTGAAGAAGAAGAAAGAGGTTTATGGAGGCTTCATTTTTTTTTTTTTTTCTTTTTTTCTGATAAGTAAAAATGATTTTTTTTTTTTTGGAAAGTGGTTTTGTGAGAGAAGTGGTGGTGTTGTTGAGGGTTTATGTAGGGTTTGGGTTACGTATTGGATTATTGGGATAGTTTTGGGCCAATGGTTTTCTTATTCATGTCAATGCCAACCCGGTTACTAGTTACTACTATCAACATTTTGATCTCGAGCGACAAGCGTTTAAGAGCGTTTTGAAGCAGTTATCAACTATTATTAAGCGTTTTGTACAAAATACTTGTCTGGCAACAAGCAACTAATGTTTGTAAAAAATTTAAACGTTAATTTTAGTAATGTTTATTAGCAACTAGTGTCTACACTTAGTAATTATAGTTATATAGATGATAGCTTATGTGTGTTTCAGCCCAAATTGCTAGAGCCCATACACCTGCAACAAGCCCAAGACAGACCAACAAAGGCTAAAGTCTGTCATAATTTGCATGGGAAGCCATGAACAAACCAAGCTTGATAAACACATCCAGGCAATGGTTAGACTGGGATCTTATCCCGAAAACGGTTATAACAAACTACATGTGCCATCACCTCAATGGTGTAGAAGTAATGATGTGAATATCTCGCTGATACATCCAATCTTGCATGGAACATTTCTAAATTTTTAGTTATCAACTTATCAATAAGCGAGTACCCGTGTATAACAATGAGAATTTATAGTGGCAAATAACTATAATTGCAATATTGTTGTTAGCTGTTTTGTGTAACTAGATGAAGTTTTTTTACCAATTTTATCTGACCCCATATTTGCTATGAGTTTTCAACTATTGCATCAACATTAAATGAGTCACTTAATTTTTATTTTTACAAAATCGTGATACTAAAATTAAATATAATAAAAAGTAAAAAACTGAATGTGTTATGTGTAGTAAGGAAAACTTAAATGTGAAAAGTGAACTAATAGACTAAAAGTTAAATCATAAAAATATGTTTATGAAAATGTAAGCCTAAGTGCCCGGATTAAGGTGCTGTTTGGTCAGTGGGTTTTGACTGGTTTGGGTTGAAACCAATTTTAAATCCAATATTTAATTCCTTTTCATAACTCTGACACAAGGTGTGAACCCCACAAATTTATTCCAAACATAATCAATGACTTTTGTCTGACACAAGAGATAATCACATATTTTTTTTATTATTCTTTTGTCTTTTTCTCAAATTTTATTTTTAAATGATATATTTTAATCCAATTTATTTATAAAACAAATACATTTTTAATATCATTTAGGGTGCGTTTGTTTTGTGGGTGGGGACCGGGTTTTGGATTTGAAAAGACAAAATCAAATGTTTGGTTAATTTTGGTTTAGATTTGTAACTAAAATATAAAGAGTTTAGAAAGGAGGGTGGGGGTGCCAGTTTTTCATATAAGGTGTGGGACCAATTTATTTTTTCTATTTCTCTTTCTTATTTTTATGGATTTAAATAACATTTTCTATTTAAAAATAATAAGTGTACTACAAAATTTATTAAATAAATTTATTTTCTCTCTCTTAATCATAAACCAAATCCAAATCCAACCCCATTATAAACCAAACGCACCCTTAATAGTTTTCTCTATGCAAATCCAAATCTTAACCCTAAACTCATCTAAGAACCAAACGAGCCCTAAAATACCAACAAGCCCAACCTTAACAAAATTTTTTTTGAAGAGCCTTATAACTATTATTTTCAACATTAAAATCGACACACTCCTTTGATAAAACATAAACTCTGTCTTTTTCGATTTACATTACATTACGAACTTGAGGTTAGTGTTTTCTTAGAAGAATTTTGTTTATTTGCTGTAACCATTGTTGGTTATGTTAATAACTTACGAATATAAGTAATTTCTTGAAGCGAAAACAAAGTTGCATTGATTTTCCAATGTTAATAAAGTTGTATACTAAAAGATGATGATGGGGAACTTTTATCATGTTAGCAACACACATGATCAAAATTGTATTAGACGGATTAGTTAAACATACATGATCATAATTAATAGTATCGGACAACTATGCTTAGAACTATAAGTAGTAACGACGGTTTCAATGTACGTTGTTAGTATATAAGTAGTTAACATATGTTTTGGCCTAGTAGAATACTATTATGATCAAAATTGTATTAGATGGACTAGTTAAATGGACATGATATCATTGGACGACTTTGCTTAGAACTATAAGTAGTATCGACGATTTCAATGTACGTTGTTAGTATATAAATAGTTAACATATGTTTTGGCCTAGTAGAATACAATGCTGGTAAAAAAAATCGTACGTGGTTTTGCGACCTTACAACAGGTTTTACCTCTCGAGGGATCTCAAGAGGCTTGCAATCCCCACCAGGCAGTGTACCTGACCGATGTAGTATAGTGTAGTGGCAAGTACCGGGGGATTGATCGTTCTCTAGGGGAATAGTGTCGTTAGGATTGAAAAACTACTCTAATAGGTCTAAGGGTGAGGGAAGATTCTTTTTGTAATTTTTATATTTTTTTATGAAAGCAAGTAAAATCTCGGGTTTGAAGGAGTGGGCGGAATTAGTTGCTAGTCAACTAACCCAAATAACTACAATTGCAAATAAAATAAAATAACTGAAAATGAAAAGGTTGTGGAACTTATATGGAGAGAAATGTGTTTACTTAGATTTCCTTACTCCCTAACTATCTTTTACCGGTTGATTAGTGTGTATTAATTGCGTGGATGACGGGTGTATTCCTTAATACCAATCGTGGGGTGGCGTACGTACTTCCCCAACTCTATAAGCTCCTACTTCACTCCTATGTCGAGCCGGCTAAGAAGCTCCTAACATGGGATCACTAGAATTCGCTCATGCATTAAATACAACCATAATAACCTTAGTACGCATTGGTTCATGTTTCTTAAGACGTTCAAGCAAGTTACCGTATAGGAGGTTAGCCAGTTTTCTTAAGCCTAACATCGATAAACAATCATCCAAAACAACTAATAACACACCAACAACTAATAATTAATAGTTAGGTTTCATTAGATCTAAGCAAACACAAGATAAATCTAGCCTAACATGTTAATTAAAAGACAAGAACAAGATATAATCAAACAACACATAGACATATTGAATGATTAATTGATTACTTATCTTCAATTAAACATGGGAGATCCAAGGGTATAAAACCCTTAAAAATGGCAGAAAATTCGTTTAGGGTTTCTCCTCACAAAGTTGCACACTAATGACTAAAAATTGCAAAACTATATATAGAATTTAGGGTCTGACGGCGTCATGTTGTAGGAGGTGACGCCGTCACCTCGCCGCGGCTAGGGTTCCCGGATGGTCTTCCTGACGCCGTCCCTCTTTAATCCTCCAAAATCCGCTCTGGCGCGTCAAGGGTTGACGCCGTCAAAATTGTGCTTGACGCCGTCTCTCTTTAACTTAAACCGTGACGACCTTGATCACCTTAAAGTGTGACGCCGTCAGATTTTCATTGTAAAACTCTCTGGCGCGTCACGTGTATTTTGTCATATCCACCTCTTTTGCCAAGCCGTGACGCCGTCAGGAGCAATCCTTGACGCCGTCACGTGTACTTTTCCAGCAGCTTTGGAGACTTTGTCGTTTTCTTCACTTTTATGCTCCAAAAACGTCCAAAATGCTTCCTTTTCCAGATTTCTTCTCCAAAGTACCTAAAATGACAAAAGGAACGATTTAGGGCAATATTTGATCAAATAAATACGATTTAGGGCTTAAATGACCCCCTAAAAGCGGTACACTTTTCGCTTCATCAAATACCCTTACACTTGAGATTTGCTTATCCTCAAGCAAATGCGCTTTTATTCTAATCAAAATACAAGTTAGGGGTCATTTAACGCTAATATAAAAGTAATTACAACAAATAGTCGTTCCACTTTAATCATAATAAGCACGGAGATTACACACTAGCACCTCACAAGTAGTGTTTAGATACTCACATCTCTCAGGTGTCATAAAAGTATATCTCATAAATGAAAATGGATAATATCTCTCACTACCTGTCATAGCAAATAGATTACCATAGGCTTGGAAAAGGATCGAAAACCTCCTCCACTAGGCGTAAGCACCTAAGATAAACTATCAAAGAGGGCTTTTTAAACGGGTTATAACGTTAGGTGTAGGGATATGATAAACACGGTTTTGTTGGATAAAGGATATTTTACTGGTGGCGAGTTAAAGATCTTGATTAATTACATGTACAATATGGCGTTGCTAAGCCAAGACTAGACTCGACTTAAGCTAAAAACTAAATAACAGAAACATAAAATAAACATAAAACGAATCGGGATGGTAGTCCGTATGTTTTTTTTTCTACTTTTCTTTTTCTCATTTTTTTTGTATTTTTCTTTATTTTTTCGATTTTTTTTTTCTTTTTCATACACTCTTGCCCTACCATCCAAAATAATACATCGCAGGGGCGTTGCATTCCCCTTACACTTGAACTTTTACATAACTTTACAATTAACTATTCTAATGACTCGAATTAAGATAATCGACACACTTGGAGTACTTTTAAAATATTTAGCACATATGGGGGTAATAATGTTGTTCTTCCCCATTACTCCAATACACTAGTACTTTACCCATGAGTCCCAATCGTCCCAAAACAATATGTACAAGGATATGACTCGACTTAGCAACCATGTAATCAATTAGATAATTAACTTGGGGTTTAAACAAATGTTGTCACAATAATGCACTAAAAATGAGTGTATACAAGGTAGGCTAAGGCGATTTGGGTGTACATTTAAGTGGGGTGTAAACAAATTCTTACTTTAAGTAAAATGCTTAAAGTTAGAAACGAAAAGATAGGCTCTGAGGGGTGTACTAGGGGTATCGTGTACTAAAAATGAGTACAATGCAAAGGGTGTGGGAGAATTACTTGACCAATGTAGCCAATGTAATTATAACAAAAACACAGGTGTAAAACAATGGGTTAATCCTAATGCCTCTTATCATGTAGTAAATCTAACTACACGAATGTAGTCTCACTTGTGGCCTCGGAATGGTCCTAACGCAAGTTCTAGAATCTAAGTGCTACCGGTACACACATCATAGCATAAATGCTTTTCCTACCAATTCTAGGGGCGAACCTCACATATTTGGGGGTGGAAAATTTTTTTAGTGGTACGGTTTTGTGCTAGTCATATAACTCCTATCCGTGAGACGCTCATTAAGATCAAAGTTTCACTCCTATATGTTGTAAAAAAATTTAAATTTGGCACTAAAATTGCCTTAACAGGTATTTCTCTCAGTTTTATTACACATCTACCATCAAACAAACAAAAATCAAGCGTAATAGCATTCTCTGAAGTATCGTACTTTTACCCCCCCCCCCCTTACACTTAAGATGAACATTGTCCCCAATGTTCAAATAACAAGATGTAAAAGTAAATAAGGTAAAAGAATGAAATCAAATACTCCCCTGATTCGTTTGGTGGATAAAGAGGTAACATGGTTAGATCTTCTTCCAAGAGAAAGTAGAAGCTCCAAGACTAATGCATCGCCAAAAGCTAGATTCCACATACATTTCCTTGTCCAAAATAACCTGTTAAACCTGAGAAAACAAACACGAAAACCTGCATAACATCGGCGGGATAAATCTATATAAGGATATAATGCTTGTGGAATGATTATTTTGCAGATTCCTGGAGTTTATAAGTTAGAGATTTAATAAAAACTTTTTATGATTCCGGAAGAAAAACAAAACTTTCAAAAATTTCAGAAAATTAAAACCTGACGCCGTCAGAAATGATCTGACAGAATTCTCATGTTAAGTTTCCGGAAAATTTCTGGAAAAACCTATACCTTACTTCCTGGAATTCCTGCAAAACATCATTATGACTCGATACAAGCATTTGACTCAAACAATTACTAATATGTATGTTAATTTAATATTGTTACGATTCATGTTCATTTGTTCTAATAAACCGATTTGGATTTCCCTTACACTTATCTTTTTGCAAAATACCTTTATATGTAGTTAAGACGAAGTTAAAAACAAGATAAACCATTTTCACAATTTAGTTTCGAACATGAATCAATAATAATAAAAATTAAACATACATACGGAAGCAAATAAAATCAAACAAACAAATAAATAAACACACAAAGCAAATAAAGCTTGGGTTGCCTCCCAAGAAGCGCTTTTCTTTATTAACGAGTCTTGTAGCTAGACTCAAAGTCCTTCTACCCTATGTAAGTGAGTTCGTCATCGAGGACGTCTTTAGGGTTAAGCTTGGATTGAAGTTTCCTATTGGTCCGCTTAGTACAATATATCTTTTCAAAATTCTCTCCATCCGGGTCATACAATGTCATCTTAATATGCCATGACCCATCTCTATCTTTGGGTGGTTTGTCCCAATCCCACTTATGATCATCGTCCTCACAAGTCCACTTATTCATCCCTAGGTTAATTGGCAAAACTCCTAGGAAATCAATCATCTTCCTAAAAACTAGAGGGTCTTCAAATGGATCCAATTCGGTGTCCCTAGCCAAGAGTTGCTCTACCGTATGTGTTCGGTTCACAAAGTCCTCTTCTAGGTAAAACGGGCGTTGAGGTCCTATGAAGTCTCTATCGATCCAAGGTCCATATCTAGATGGTCTCCTATTTAATTCTAACCAATGGGGTGTTGGTTCATCACTAGTATCATAAGCATGTTTCTTCACATCATAGACTGACCAAGTATCACCTTCTCCTACCGCTATCTTAGATTCCTTACAATCAATCATAGCACTAGCGGTCGCCAAAAATCCTCTACCTATCAACAAGGGGCATGTAGGGTCGCTAACCATATCAAGGACGTGGAAATCGGCTAAAATGGTTAGTTTTCCTATGTGTACTAACACGTCCTTGACTACTCCAACTGGGTAAGCAACACTCCCATCCGATAAGCCTATTATCACCTCGGTTTCTTCAAGTTTTCCTAGTTTTAGAGAGGTGTAGAGAGGTAACGGAAGCAGGTTAAGGCTTGATCCAAGATCGGCTAATGTGTCATAAGCTTCCGAATTACCGATCTTGCAAGGTAGAACAAATAAGCCCGGATCATCTAACTTCTTAGGTAGCTTGTTTTGAACAAAGGCGGTCCCTTTTTCGCCTAACTTGAGCTTCTTCTCATCCAACACATCAATAACCAGACTTTCAAGGTGGAGCTCCTTGAATTCTTCGTCAAGGTTTTGAGTGGGAGGTGTTTCAACTATGTTGTTGACCAATTTAGTGTTGGATATCATAACTTCTTGGTCATTTTGAACGACTTGGGTTTGTTTGAAACACGTGCTCATGGAATTGACCGAATAATATTGTGGACAAGAACTAGGAGACGAAACTGATGAAATGGCGTTGACGTTTAGTTTCGGGTTCTTGACTGTGTTGCTAGGGAGTGCTCCCATTTCTCGGTCATTGAGGGCTTTCAACAAAGTGTCAATCTTATTGGTCATCTCGCTTTGTTTTTGTTTGAAATCGGCTTCAAACTTGGCCAAACGAGCTTTTTGAGATGCCATAAATTGGGACATCAACCCTTCAAAGTTATTGGTACTACCATAGTTGGAAGGATTGTTGTTGAAAGTACGGTTTGAGGATGAACCGTTTGATTGAAAATGATTAGGTGGGTTGGAAGAATTGGTTTGTTGTGCGTTTTGGTTTTGTTTCCACCTAAGGTTTGGGTGATTTTTCCATGAGGGGTTGTATGAATCACCGTAGGGGTTTGGCTCGGGTTTGAAAGTGTACCACTTGTCTCCCGCTCCGTCGGTACGCGAGGATGCGTAGTCCGCAAAAGCTTGTTCGGGGAGTTCCATGCAATCACGAGTGTCGTGGGGACCACTACATAATTCACATGAAGAAGTGATTTTGTTCACTTGGCTTGAAGGTTTAGGAGCCTCGTAGGATTTCATTAGAAACTTGACTTGGTCTTCAAGTTCTATGATCCTACGGTCGGAAGTGCTTGAATTGTTCGAAGGCAAAGATATTGCCTTGACCGTTTTATTCAAATCAAGGGGATCATTCCAACTTTCGTTGTCATAAAGAGCAAGATCTTCTAGGAGAGCCCATGATTGTTCCGCACTTAGATCACGTAGCTTACCACCGGCCGATTGGTCAATAGTTTGCCTCGTGGAGAGATTGGTGTGGTCATAGAAGATTTGGACTTGGAGCCAAAGTTCTATGCCATGGTGAGGGACTTTTTGGAGTAAGTCCTTGAATCGAGTCCATGCCTCGTAGAGGGTTTCGCCTTGACGTTGTTGGAACATCAAGATATCATTCCTTAGCTTGGTAGTTCTTCCTGGTGGGAAAAACTGAGCGAGGAAACGAGTGGTGAGATCATCCCAAGAGGTGATGGATCCTGCGGGTAGACGCTCTAGCCATTGACTAGCTTGGTCCCGCAAAGAGAATTGAAAGAGACGTAGTCGGGTCGTCTCTCGAGTGGCAACATCAAGGTCTATGGAATCAACGATTTTGAGAAAGTCCTTGAGATGTTGATTAGGATCTTCGGAACGAAGTCCATGGAATGCGCATCCGCTTTGCACCAACCGGATGGTGTCGGATCGCAAGGGAGTGACATTGGCTCCTTGAGTGAGCTCAATGGTGTTTCGATAGCCATGGTGGCTAGGACGGGAGTAGTCTCCTAAGGTACGGGCTCTAGGAGGTGGGTGTTGTTGTGGTGGTGGGTTGTTGGGATCGAGGATATTACCACCTTCCATGATGTCGGATGGTAATGGTTACGAACAAAGAAACGAAGAAAAAAGATAGACTAAAGAAAACCTAGAAAAATAAAATAAAAATCTCACTAGAAAGGAATCTAGTGAGTAAACCTAATAAAATAAAAATTCAACCTAAACAATAACTATTCCCCGGCTGCGGCGCCAAAAACTTGATGCGTGGTTTTGCGACCTTACAACAGGTTTTACCTCTCGAGGGATCTCAAGAGGCTTGCAATCCCCACCAGGCAGTGTACCTGACCGATGTAGTATAGTGTAGTGGCAAGTACCGGGGGATTGATCGTTCTCTAGGGGAATAGTGTCGTTAGGATTGAAAAACTACTCTAATAGGTCTAAGGGTGAGGGAAGATTCTTTTTGTAATTTTTATATTTTTTTATGAAAGCAAGTAAAATCTCAGGTTTGAAGGAGTGGGCGGAATTAGTTGCTAGTCAACTAACCCAAATAACTACAATTGCAAATAAAATAAAATAACTGAAAATGAAAAGGTTGTGGAACTTATATGGAGAGAAATGTGTTTACTTAGATTTCCTTACTCCCTAACTATCTTTTACCGGTTGATTAGTGTGTATTAATTGCGTGGATGACGGGTGTATTCCTTAATACCAATCGTGGGGTGGCGTACGTACTTCCCCAACTCTATAAGCTCCTACTTCACTCCTATGTCGAGCCGGCTAAGAAGCTCCTAACATGGGATCACTAGAATTCGCTCATGCATTAAATACAACCATAATAACCTTAGTACGCATTGGTTCATGTTTCTTAAGACGTTCAAGCAAGTTACCGTATAGGAGGTTAGCCAGTTTTCTTAAGCCTGACATCGATAAACAATCATCCAAAACAACTAATAACACACCAACAACTAATAATTAATAGTTAGGTTTCATTAGATCTAAGCAAACACAAGATAAATCTAGCCTAACATGTTAATTAAAAGACAAGAACAAGATATAATCAAACAACACATAGACATATTGAATGATTAATTGATTACTTATCTTCAATTAAACATGGGAGATCCAAGGGTATAAAACCCTTAAAAATGGCAGAAATTCGTCTAGGGTTTCTCCTCACAAAGTTGCACACTAATGACTAAAAATTGCAAAACTATATATAGAATTTAGGTTCTGACGGCGTCACGTTGTAGGAGGTGACGCCGTCACCTCGCCACGGCTAGGGTTCCCGGATGGTCTTCCTGACGCCGTCCCTCTTTAATCCTCCAAAATCCGCTCTGGCGCGTCAAGGGTTGACGCCGTCAAAATTGTGCTTGACGCCGTCTCTCTTTAACTTAAACCGTGACGACCTTGATCACCTTAAAGTGTGACGCCGTCAGATTTTCATTGTAAAACTCTCTGGCGCGTCACGTGTATTTTGTCATATCCACCTCTTTTGCCAAGCCGTGACGCCGTCAGGAGCAATCCTTGACGCCGTCACGTGTACTTTTCCAACAGCTTTGGAGACTTTGTCGTTTTCTTCACTTTTATGCTCCAAAAACGTCCAAAATGCTTCCTTTTCCAGATTTCTTCTCCAAAGTACCTAAAATGACAAAAGGAACGATTTAGGGCAATATTTGATCAAATAAATACGATTTAGGGCTTAAATGACCCCCTAAAAGCGGTACACTTTTCGCTTCATCAAATGCTGGTAAAAAAAATCAAACTTAGGAGTATATGATGGACTTAGTTATATTTGTTAACATATGACATTTGAAAGTGTAGCATGTGAATTGTTTGATCTATAACTTCATCGATTTATACTTACAGTTTGTATTTGTCTTCCTTCTAGATAATGAAAGGGGTTGATAGGATACTTAAAGCATCCAAATTGGCACAAGACGATATTATTAGCAAAATGCCGGAGAATGTGATAACTAATATTATGAATCGTTTGCCAATCCGAGATGCAATGAGGACTAGCATCTTAGCAAGTAACTGGAGGTTTATGTGGACTATGCTCACAAAACTCGTATTTGATGAGAAATTCTCAAAGTATTTATGTAACACCCCCATTCGAGAACGGGTCAAATGACACATTTATGGCGTCAAACAGAACATACGCAAGCGGAAGACTTTAATAATACAATGCTTACAAAAGTATTCCAATGGATAATAATAATGTAATCAATCTGAACATAACAACTTCCAAAACTAAGATACAAACTAAGTCAAAATGAAAACTCTAAGTCCAACTCTAATCAATGGGGAGCTATCAACAGTGCAGTACACTAAGAGCTCCTAAGCACTCATTACTCAAGACCCAGCTTCCCTCATAAAACCTGCCGCAGGAAAAAGAAATGCGGCTGAGCTTAAAAAGCCCAGTGAACAGATACATATAATGAAAGGTAATGAGCAAACGAATGAACGAAACGAAACTAAGGAAACCTGCTGAACAATATACCATAAGTCATGAGAAAATAAATGAATGAATAAGGAATTAGAAATAACAAAGGAATGCCCACGAGCCCTAAACAGATATGTCTAGACATGATACATGAATAGACCCAAAACAGATAAACATAAACATAAACATAATCATAATCATAATCATAGCAAAGTCATAGCAAAGTGTACATGGAGTAGCTAGCTCACAATGTACCAGAAGTGAAATGGGGTGTATGGCACACACACAATCCATTCACTAAATAACTGAACTGAACAAAGTACCTAGGATGCATCCATACGCTCCCAGCAAAAAAGATATACATATACAAATTCGAGACTGTGCATACGTACGTTAATATAATAATAATAAGTATGGCGGCCATGGTTGTTATATAGCATAAGTGTGGACTAATCACACCTCCACAGAACAGTGTCATGCCATAGGTGCCTCTATGACATGGTCATGGTACTAGTTCAAAATAAATAGCTCGGCCAATAGAATGAAACAGATGATACAAATAAAGCATAAAGGATAATTATCAATTATCCAACAAAGATAATACCAACTGAATGAATTGTTATATCAACAGAATAGCAAATGCATAATAATCAAATGTGGATCATAAATTAGAATAGCAAAACGGTAAATGAAATAGATTACAAATCATGAGAAATCTTTAAGGAAAAGATAGAGTACAAATAGGTTAAGTAATTGTGAAAATCATTTAAACACTGTTTTCATAAACGTATTCTTTTAAAAGCAGTTTTCATAAAAGTTATTAAACCTTCATATAAAAGTGGTATTGCATTAGATTCATAGCAATCATTTTAAAACGGTTTTTCTCAAAACATTTTCATGATATATTTAAGAAAGGTTTTTACACCCAGTTATAATATCAAATGAATTTTCAAAGTACCAAAGGATTCGAATATTGATGTCTCAAGAGATAACGAACGAATCATATCACACAAAACAACCAAAAGAATATCAAATGGATCATAATCAAAATATTAAACATCAAGGAATCAAGTCATGAGATACCCTTACTGAGAAAGGGCGGAATATCTGTACCTTAGCAAATGAAATGAAATCAAACGGAAAAGTGATCACAAGGAAAACAATGTCACGTCTTCTTCAATGAATCTACACGGATTAGGGTTCATATATTACTTATTAGCTCATTAAATGTCATAACGGATTTAATGCTTATTGTTAATCACGTTCTCAACTTAGGGTTTACAGATTATGTCAGATTCATAATTATTCCAAGTTCTTAGGGTTAATAATGATAATTAATTAGTCATAGGTTTTATATGGGTTTCAAATCCTTAGTTAAGTTAATTAGAGTTTATATGTGCCAAAACAGATTTTTAGGTTTAGAATGCAAATCTGACTTAGTTTCTTATGAATTTATAGACCTATCAAATGAGCTCCTGAGGTTCTACCAATTTTATCTGAGACTTCCATATGAGTTAAGAACCTCCCCAAATTTTATTACTAAGTGAAAGTACCATTTCAAAAATCGTTTTCCCAAACCTGTCCAGAAAGTGCACTGCAGGTATACCCCGAAAGTTTGTATTTAATTAACCCATTTTAACCTTTCAGAAAAATCCATAAAAATCCATAAAAATTCCAGTAAGTGATATACATCTTAAACATTCTCCCTATCAAATGAGACCTCTTAATTCCTTATGGTTTTAAAACTTAAAATAAAAAACACCAACTGATTTTTAGACATCCAAAATATAGTTTTGGCACTTAACCTTGTAAAAATCAAAAGAACACCTTCTCGACCTCCAATGGCTATAAAACTTGATATTGAGATAGTACACTTCATGAACTTATGTTTAGACCCAAAAATCATGCTACAACATGTTGGTATCATTAATTTAGACCCCATCAATTGACCCAAATTTCTGGACAGCATACTATTGTGACAGAAAACAAATCCCTAACCCTTTATAAACCCTAAACTCCTTTAATTCCCTCATTAATTTCACACCTAGGGTTTCTAGTTTTAGTACCCATTAAATGTGTTGTTAAAACTGATTATAGGGCTCGTTTAGGTTTAGCATTAGGTCGATTGGGGGCTGTCAAAAGCGACACAAAACAGCCCACATATAGGCGCATACATTTATGATTTCATGTGATCATTAAACGAGGCAATTACATGTTATATTAGCATGGTTATTGATGTGCGTGTGTATTGCTCTAATTTTTATAACCACGGCAGCGGCTCCAAAGACTTGGTGTGCGCGTGATGTGTCGTTGTGGTTTTAGCAGTATTCAAGTTTTAAATTTATATTTAGCCGACTTATCAATAACACACACTTTAACGAGCAGTGTACCCGGTCAGTATGAATATAATGGTAAGTAGAGTGTCGATCACTAAGAGTGGAACGTATTATCTAGTTATTCTAATCAGTATTTTAATATCTTAAGTTAGCTATACAACCTAATCTAACGCAAGGGGTTTCAGCCTGAGAGACTGGCACGGTTTGGTTATGATTAAATAATAAACTAAACTAATAAGCACGAATCAGCGATTAGCACACACGTACACAGATAGATACTTGAGACAATAAGAAGACCTGTCCTGATAGTTAAGTAGCTTGTCACTTGTTTTATTGCTAGTTTTATATGAAGTGTATATAATTAACCCTTTCTCGTTGGCTCTAATCTTATCGGCGAGTAAACCCTTAATGATCACTTATGTATATCCTACTTACCTTTCTTCCTACTTTTCTACAGACGATAGAATGCATAGGCGATAGAATAAATAGGCGAGGACAGAGGCATGGCGACCCGATCAATGCTCAGCTAGACACAGAGGTTATCAATGCACTAATAAAAGTCACCAAAGACATCAACATATAAACTTTAATTAATGGGAAAGCAATTTTAAGGGGTGCCCATGGTTTTCCGTAGTCACATGGAATCGGCCCATCAATCCTGATGAATTAAAGTGTACTAATACAATAAAACAAAACTACTTAATGAATTGAATACATGCAGGACCTTCTTACATCTCTTGTATCTTCGTTCAAGGTGTGTCTTGTGCTGCTACTTCGTCTGAATTCGGCCTTAGGGTTTTGTGTGTCTTCGGTCTTGTTGTGTAGAATCGAACTCCGAAATTCGTCTAACTTTGGGGTATTTATAGTTTCTGTCTGAGGGCTAGATGGGCGCATAGGATAAGTAGATGCGGCGCATTGACTTAACTTCGCGTGGGGTCCAAGATTAATATATTCAGGAATATTCGTACACCGCCAGAAGATGCGGCATAACTGCATTTCTCTATGTGGCGCATGTCCTTTGCCGTCTTGGATTATATCTTGTGAAATCTTGATAGTGATGCGCCGTATGTAATAAGTAGGTTGCGGCGTATCTGGAGCAGAATGATCTTGATCTTGTACATTTCAGTAGACTCTTAATATCTTGCTTGTTTTGCTCCATAATTGGTCCAAAATCGCCAAGTTTCACTTAGTACTTGTTTTTACCTGAGAATTACAAAAGTAAACATTAACGTATCAATTCTCACAGATAATATAATAAAACAAGTCAAATAAATAGGATAAATGATGGTAATAAAATGTACTTATTTGAGTTCATCAAATATCCTCCCACTTGAACTTTACTTGTCCCCAAGTAAACCTTAGAATTAATCTTATGAAAATGTATCCTAAAAGATGTTAGGATTTATTTTTATATTTAAGCATGTATTCGTTTTTTGTCATAATCACACAACCAAACACTTAACGAATTAGAAATAAAATAAAATATTTTGATAAAAGCAAATCTAATCGTTTAACTGTCCAGTCGTGACGAATATTCTATCATAAGCTTGGTAAGTATACGCATCTCCTCCACTAAAGCCAAGGAATAACAAGTCTAAAGCGGTAAAAAGGGTTTGTAGGTTAAGGGTTAATCATTCTTCTTAATCTCTATCGATCTCAAATTCCAGAAAAGGCGAAAAAATCACAAATACATGATCGAATCCACGAACACGATACTTGCAATTGCTCAAATCCTTAACTCAAATAGGCTAAAGATAGGACCAAGTAATCTTTACCAATAATATTATATCAAAAAGGGCGACAAAATCATAAATACATAGCCGAATCCACGACTACGATACTTAAGATTGCTCAAATCCCTAATCTCAATAAATCAAAGGTTTGGATAAAGAATAATATAGGGTATGGATAATATTTGGGATATAAATTGGTGTAAAATGAAAAATAAACAAAACAGATAAATTAAAATCCTGAGTGTGGTAAATTACTTTCCCAACCATCCCATGAATAAGACTCATATCATTGAATAACTCACGCTTTAACACTTGAAACACACGCTTTAGGTAGACACGAATTATACTCAACAAGATCTCAATCAAAGAATAACCTTAGTTGGCGTTCCCATAACGGCCAACTCCCATTCAATCCATAAATATAATATACAACAAATAGTGGTGATATCGACCACTTAATACAAAACTTTACATAAGTTGGTTAAAATAAACTTCCAACTTTTCTTTCTTTTTCTTTTCTCATTTTTTCGATTTTTTTTTTTTTTTTTTTTTTTTTTTTTTTTTTTTTTTTTTTTTTTAAACATAAACATAGATGTGTAAAATTTCACCACATCACTATAACGATAACTCTGGATAATTTTTCCATACTTTTCATGACTTCAGAAATAACGGTAATAGTGAAAGTAGTAAACACACGAAAAATAAACTCAAAGATATACAATATTTACTTTCACTCCAATTGCATTGTGCAATTTCCTGACTCAACCAAAGATAATGAATTACGCACGCGAACACAGGTAATGCAAGGAAACACACTTTGCCTAAAGCAATTAACCAACCACGGATTTTAATCTACAGGGTAGGCTAAGGTGTAAGGGTGTAACGAAACATTATAACAAAGGTGTAAGAAACGAAAGGAATGGCTCTGAGTGTTTTTCTAGGGGTATCTTACTCTAAAAGTGAGAGTAACAAAAGGGTTTATACGGGGTTAACTAACCAGTGTAGTTAGTTAATATCACATAACATATAAAGGCTATTTGGGTGTAATCCTATAAATTTACCAATTTAGACAAGTCATTCCAATTATATAGATAATACTTATTATGGTGGTCTCGAATAGTATACAAGCCAAGTTCTAAAGTTTACAAGTCACCGGCACACTCATAGATTTGTGAATTTTTGAAAAGTTCACAATTTTTGAAAATAACGTCATGTGTGCAGCTATGTAATTTTAGACTTTAAACAAAAACATGCTAAAAAATTTTAATTTTGATATATTAAGCACATTTTAAGCATATTTTGAAAAAGTTTAGGACAAGTAAGTGTTCTAATTCTCCAATCCCCCCACTTAAGTTAAACAACGTCCTCGTTGTTTGTATCAAAGGTTAAAAACTGGAAAATAAAAGAATTAGAACAGAAAAACTCCCCTGAGATTTGCTCGGTATGATCCTCCATTATTCGTATAAGAGCAAAAATCAACTTCTTGTGGATTAGAACGTTTAAGCTTCATAAGTGATGTATCCACAAAAACGCAGGAATCTATAATACCATTCAGACTTTAACACACCTAAGTTAAGAAGGTTCAAACTTGCATAATACATTAGTAGTTAGTGAAAATAAAACTTAAAAAATTAAACTTAAAATCATCAGGTCAGTCGATACGCCGTATCTTATGGAAGAAGATACGCCGTATCGAGCCTGGAATAAGTACGAATCAGGATAGAAGATGCGTCGCATCCTTAACCAGGGATGCGCCGCATTAAAATACTGACAGAAAGTTTTAAAGTCAAAAATAAAAAATGCAGAAAATAAAGTAAGATATGACCAGTGCAGGCGATGCGTCGCATCTTAGGATTGAGATGCGCCGTATCTTCTGCGGGCCTGACTGACTCGACACAGAACAGAATAGTAAAAATTTTCCGGGTTGTCTCCCGGTCAGCACTTGTCTTCATTCCAGAGTCTTCAAGTTAGACTCACGTTCAGCTCCTGTTCCAGTAGTTCTGGTTCAAACTCGACAACTTTGTTATCAGCGTTGTCGATGTAATTATCAAGGTACTTCCCTTTAGGTCGTCCCTTTGGAAAAAAACTCCTTTAATCACCCTTGACAATTGGTGCACTTCAATCGTCACTTCTCTAATCATATTGTTTTGTTCTTTCAGCAATAGTTCCTTTCCGCTTTCTTGGGCAAACTTTGATATAATCTCGTCGATTGTAAGTTTGATCCTTGATCCTCCGAACCAGCTTGGGAAAAGATCAATCATGATTCCTGAAACAATAAACAAATAGGCTTCGAAGTAAAAAAATTCTAAGAATCAGGAAAGATGATTAGAATTTTTCTCCGTTCGGGATAAATAAAAGTTACTGATATCTGAAGACGATGCGCCGTATCCTATAAATAGGATACGCCATATCTTATAATCGTTAAAAATAAATCAGACTTTTATTTTAGAAAATTGTTACGTCGTATTAATAAATCAAATGCGCCGTACGTTTTAAGTTATCAAAAATTACTTATATTTATAAAAATTAAATGCGCCGTATAAGCGAAAGTTAATACGCCGTATCTACGTTACGTTTTGAAATACAAGATTTTTGATTCAGTAAATGCGCCGTATCGATAAAGATCGATGCGTCGCTTCTGTTTAATAATTTCGAAAAACTGTTTTTAATTTAAATAGAAAATACGTCGTATCTGTTAAAACAGATGCGTCGTATGGCGTTAAGGTTTAGAAAAATTTCTTAATTAAAAACAGAATACGCCGTATCTTGGGGAAAGATGCGTCGTACTCGAATTTATTAAACGCGTTGTATTTTATAAAAATTAAACGCAATACGCCGTATCTGTGAAAACAGATGCGCCGTATCATTTGTATCTGCACAATACAACGACAGCAGAATAATACAGAAAAATAAAAATAAAAACAAAAACAAAAACAAACAAAAATAAAAACAAACAAAAATAAACAAAAATTACAGAAAACAAAAACACACAAAAACAGCAAATATGCAAATTATACAATGAATGCAATCTATCTAATATATAACAGGGTTAGAGGTTAGAAATTAAAAATTAAAACCTAATTAAAATACTAATCAAATTAACAGATAATAACAATTCACTCCCCGGCAGCGGCGCCAAAAACTTGATGTGCGTGTGTATTGCTCTAATTTTTATAACCACGGCAGCGACTCCAAAGACTTGGTGCGCGCGTGATGTGTCGTTGTGGTTTTAGCAGTATTCAAGTTTTAAATTTATATTTAGCCGACTTATCAATAACACACACTTTAACGAGCAGTGTACCCGGTCAGTATGAATATAATGGTAAGTAGAGTGTCGATCACTAAGAGTGGAACGTATTATCTAGTTATTCTAATCAGTATTTTAATATCTTAAGTTAGCTATACAACCTAATCTAACGCAAGGGGTTTCAGCCTGAGAGACTGGCACGGTTTGGTTATGATTAAATAATAAACTAAACTAATAAGCACGAATCAGCGATTAGCACACACGTACACAGATAGATACTTGAGACAATAAGAAGACCTGTCCTGATAGTTAAGTAGCTTGTCACTTGTTTTATTGCTAGTTTTATATGAAGTGTATATAATTAACCCTTTCTCGTTGGCTCTAATCTTATCGGCGAGTAAACCCTTAATGATCACTTATGTCTATCCTACTTACCTTTCTTCCTACTTTTCTACAGACGATAGAATACATAGGCGATAGAATAAATAGGCGAGGACAGAGGCATGGCGACCCGATCAATGCTCAGCTAGACACAGAGGTTATCAATGCACTAATAAAAGTCACCAAAGACATCAACATATAAACTTTAATTAATGGGAAAGCAATTTTAAGGGGTGCCCATGGTTTTCCGTAGTCACATGGAATCGGCCCATCAATCCTGATGAATTAAAGTGTACTAATACAATAAAACAAAACTACTTAATGAATTGAATACATGCAGGACCTTCTTACAGCTCTTGTATCTTCGTTCAAGGTGTGTCTTGTGCTGCTACTTCGTCTGAATTCGGCCTTAGGGTTTTGTGGTCTTCGGTCTTGTTGTGTAGAATCGAACTCCGAAATTCGTCTGACTTTGGGGTATTTATAGTTTCTGTCTGAGGGCTAGATGCGGCGCTTAGGATAAGTAGATGCGGCGCATTGACTTAACTTCGCGTGGGGTCCAAGATTAATATATTCAGGAATATTCATACACCGCCAGAAGATGCGGCGTAACTGCATTTCTCTATGCGGCGCATGTCCTTTGCCGTCTTGGATTATATCTTGTGAAATCTTGATAGTGATGCGCCGTATGTAATAAGTAGGTTGCGGCGTATCTGGAGCAGAATGATCTTGATCTTGTACATTTCAGTAGACTCTTAATATCTTGCTTGTTTTGCTCCATAATTGGTCCAAAATCGCCAAGTTTCACTTAGTACTTGTTTTTACCTGAGAATTACAAAAGTAAACATTAACGTATCAATTCTCACAGATAATATAATAAAACAAGTCAAATAAATAGGATAAATGATGGTAATAAAATGTACTTATTTGAGTTCATCAGTTATTATGGTTGTATGGCATGTTTTACTACTGATTATATAAAAATTCATGTGTGTCGAATGGGTTGCAAAACAAAAGAGATGGATGGTACCTTGAACCAGAATCTAACGGGGCAAAAAAAAAAGAGAAAAAGCCCCACGAATCAATGCACAAACAACCCAAGGATCACAAGATCAAAGCTAGCTTTTACCTTCTTCTTCCTTGCTTCTTGAGGGCTGAACAAAAATAATGTTGGCTGAATTTAGGATTTCGGTGGGGAGAGGGATACAAGTGCCGTATATTTTGTGAGGGATAAAAGAGAGGAGCGTGTATATTAGTTGAAAAACCGTGTGTTTTGCTATAAGTTAGGGAACCATAGGATCTTTTATTTAAACAAAATATTTGGTCTATTCTTTGAGCTTATCTCATTTTGGGCATGGGAATAGAAGGGGGAAAATGGTTCAAGTTTCGGTTCAAGACATACAAGGACAAAAGGTGCACCGAATTTTATTTGTAAGATATATTTAGGATAGATTTAATTTAGGTATTTAATTTATAAGGTACAGTTTAAGTTTAATACTAATCCAATTGTATAACTTATGGTTTACATATCTTTTATTTATAAAAATAAACTTAGGTTAAGTTCAAATTTCCAAGTAAAATGTGATTACGTATTTTTGGGTTTTACAATTTACAAGGGCCAAACGGCGAATAATTTTATGATGAGAGGAATATCAATAGAATTCTTCTTAATCTTAAAGGTCCTATAGAAACGCTTTACCTGGATATACCAAATTACAAAGTATTGGATGTTAAGGATACTAGTCACTAGATTATGTTCTTGTCTAGAAAAGGAATTAAGGAGCTCACTTTGAGAAATAAGCATCAAGGTACACTTATGTTGCCTGTGCACCTTTTTTCTTGTCTAGAGTTGCAACATTTGAAGCTCTGTAACTTTTTTTTTCGTCTTCCACATAGTTTTCGTGGTTTTCCAAATCTATTCACTTTGGTCTTTGTTGAAGTAACTTTGGAAATCCATAAAGGTGTGGAGCTTATGACTGGCAGTCGTTTGCCTGAAAAATTATGTATTAGTTTAAACAGTTATGTAGGCAAAGTAAAACTAGATGAGATTTCAAAACTTTAAAATCTCAAACTGTTAATTTTTCCATTAAGTAAGCTTGACATTAGGCCGGTAACAAGTTCTAGTATGTTTCAGCTTATGGGTTGTTTTCCTAAACTTCAAGAGCTACGTTTGGACTTGAGTATGTGCGAGTTGTTGGCAGAAGCTGGTAGAAAGGATGTCTCTACCACTTTTCCTTGCCTTAAGATTCTAGCATTTGTCTCGATTGATTTTGCCAATGATATTATGCTATCATTTATATATGAAATGATTTTTCGCTCTCCGAATTTGAAGAACCTTGAGATCCTGGCACTTAAGGATTATGTCCCAACACGTGCAGAAGCAGACTTCGACACAACAAGGCAGTTGCAGCTTCCGAGAGTGACATTTTTACACTTAAAAGGTTCAAACAATGAAGTTTGTTTCATAAACTCTTTATTAGCTTGTTCCCCTTTGCTAGAAAAGATTTCTATTGGACTAAACTCATCCTTAATGGTTGATGGTGCTGATGGAAGGTGCAAGTTTGCTGAGAAGTTATTAAAGCTTCATCGAGTCTCCCCTGTTGTTGAAATAGTCTTCATGTAGTTTTAGCAGTTTAATCTTATCTTCTAATTTGTGAATGATGGCTTCTGCACCACTCTTACATATCTAATCTGATGGAACCTTCTGTTTGAATTATATTAATAAAAGTTAATTATAAAGTTGAAACTTGTAGGTAATATGTGTATAATGCTACAAGAGACAAACAAACAATAACATGAAAAACATAAAAGTGTAGAAAATTATACCGTAATTCTTTTGATCGTGGAGACTCAAAAACACAAACATGGAAAATGTTGAGGCCTGTGATGCTCACAGTTTCCTCAAGACGGATTCGTTCTCTTCACGGTGCTTGAGAATCGTGAACGTCTATCTCCCAGGATACAACAACAACAGATAACCCTGTTAGCACAAACGAGTTATCTAGGCGAACCAAAACCGTGCCTTCCCTCTATTACAAACCGATACAAAATGAATCAACAACAAAAGGAGAGGAATGAGTTATGTATTTTCGGTGTACTTGAATTGAAATAATAAGCCTTAATATATAGGGAATTGGAATGGAAGAAAACGGTCACAATTAATTATCACAATCAATTTTACTAATGTCTCATGAATTAAAATAAAACCATAAATTAATTTTATTCTTAATTCTCATTAGTATACATGATGACAAAATCAATTGTCATTCAACACATTTGACTACATTTTCCAACAATCCCCCACATGAATGAAATTGATAAGGAAAATGAATTTCAAGGACACGAAGTTGTAATAGAGTTTTGTAGTTGATATTTGCATAGGATAGGTAGTTGTTACCCTTTAAACCTTCCCTCATGAAATATACTTAGCTTCCTAACAGCCAGTAGAATTCGATGTATTTGAACTGTCTGCTGTTTGTAGATACGACAATATATATTCACACAAATATCTCCTTGACACTTTTTGGTTCTCATAGTTATGTTCGTTATGGTCATGGACATTAGCCTGGTTCTGCGAGAGCTGTTAAGAATTGCGCCCCCGCAATTCCCTTAGAAGCGACCCCACTTCTCTCACACATAGGTGATTCTCGATTAATCATTAAAAGCCATATGCTTAACCTCGTATTGTCACTGTTATAGGAATGGACTAGGAAGTTTACTAACTCCCTTAAATAAATGTGGAGTTTATTACTCCCCCACAGTGACCTCGGTTTATACAAGTAGGTTGTCCTATTGAACCTAGATCTTGGGATCTCCAGTCAGTTGGGTTAGGTTTTCCTTCATATAAACTTTTCAAGGGCTTTAGTCCCATTCCTCTTCACGACTTACTAACTAACTCTCACATTTATCATTTCACAAGAGGATCCCCAATGTTATTCTATGATTTCACATTGTCAATAGGGATAACTCATGCTGAGAGTAGTTGTTGTATCGACATAATATGTATGTACAAATTCAAGTTTTGTTCAACTCTTTAAATATATCATGCTCAAAGTAATTCTTGAGTATTCCAACTGGGCAAGAACTTCACCTTTGTTGGTGTCCTTTTGAACTCTAGCTATGCCCGAATCCCCCACATGGAATCTATCTCAAGAATTTTATAAAAAATAAAAATAATAATAATAAAATAAAAATCACCTTTTCAATGTATTAATCTTGTTTACAAGATTATTCCCACAATGATATGACATCAAGACCATTAGTAATTTGTCACTACACAAGTTTCATACTAGTGTATACACAACTTTTGAATGTTTTATGTTAATTATTTTCCATATCATAATTAACAAATTCCAAGTCTAGCATGCTATAGACCAAGGAATCAAGCGTATGACAGAAGATGCATCATTATGATTACTAATAGCTTTATTTATTAACATTCTTCTTTTAGACAAATCACCACCTTAAACCACATATGTTTTAGGAGGATCCCATAAGTTATATGTGTAAGTCCCACACTTATAACATGTCATTCCAATTCACTTGTGATTATATATTTAATCACATTTAATCTCTTATGATTATCACGACTTATTATGTGATTATAATCATATCGAATCAATGTATAATCATTTCACACAATCAAAATATGTCCAATGTAACAAATGGACAATAGCTCACTTTGGATGACAATCACATCATTAAAGTTAGTTACATAAACCAACGTAATTTGTTGTTATCTGTATGTGTGCTCTTTCTTGACATTTCACAATGTCCTATACTGTAACACCCCCAAATTACCGCAGCGGAACGATAGTGTCAAGGGGGTATTACTTCATAATATAGATCAAGGTATAGAAAACGACCTCTAAATTAGACGTTTTGAAATGTTACCATTCGAATTATTTAAATCAGGGTTATAACAAGAAGTTCCAAAGTAAAGTTACATAGATGTTTTCAAGATATATTGAATGGTAAAAGATAAAGGTATAAGTCTCCAAGTATGTAAATGACTCTAAGATCCATGCATCCACTATCGCCTTATAAGCCTGAGATAAACATGCTCAAAAGTGTCAACCAACGGTTGGTGAGTTCATAGAGTTTAGTTCAATAGTAAAGCACTAGATAAAGATTTCACAGCAAAGGCATTGTAAATCCACTCAGTCCCAAGCCCCGCCCATACAAGACTTGCAACCTGTGTGTTTACAATCCACTGCTAAAGTATGAGTAGGATAGATATGTATACGATTACTTGAATAAAATCACATGAAAGAGCCTTATGCATAAACTACACATACTGGGAGCCTCTTCCCAAAGATTACTACTAGTCACTAAACTGCACATACTCGGAGCCTCTTCCCAAAGATTACTGGGAGCCACTTCCCAAAGAACTACTGGGAGCCACTTCCCAAAGAACTACTGGGAGCTACTTCCCAAAGACTACTGGGAGCCACTTCCCAAAGACAAGTATAAATGCATATCGTATCACAAAAGTATAAATGTTTGAGTACTTGTATCACAATGCAAATCATGTATTTGATAAACGAGTAAAGTATTTCTAAGCATGTATCTCCCCCAAATAGTTTAAATTGAATATAAAAGAGTAAGATTGGGGCTATGACTCACCTTAGCTGTAAATGTCAAAGTAATGTTATGTCAAAAGTATCATGGGAACAGCTCCAACACATGACCTGAATAATAGGGAAGTCTGAGAATTTCGATGGTTTAAGAATGACTTGATGTGAATAGTAATCGTGGAAAATATCGAATAACGAATTTGTTCGTGATGGGAATGGATGATATGCTTAAAATGCTTAAAGTTCAAAAATAATATTATATATAATATTATCATGTTTTTATGTTTATTTGAATCAGTAATTGTCGTCTCTTCAAAAGTTGGTGGATGATAAGTTATGCTTATTCGTTAAAAGTTACATTATGTAAATATAAACGTAACGTTTGTTATATAAATCGTACTAATTTGTAAAATGGATTTTAAGAATGAAATCTGCATAAAGTAGTAGTGAGATTATATGTAAAATCAAATTAATGTATGGTCCTTGTAATTATAGTGAATTTACACTTTTAACCTTAACGGTGAAATATTTGCACCGTTAGTCCCTAGTTTAGGAAATAATTACATTTTAAGTCCAAAAGGTTCCAATATGACATTTTATGACTTTTGTTTATTGTTTTAACATTTCCTACCCATAAGTTAATAAAATGGCAGTTTAGTACATAATTATACGAAAGTTACACCTTTAACCCAAATAGTAAAATATTTTGCATTTTAAATCCAAAATTTACAAAACTTATATAAATAAATTTCTGAGAGTTTTATAAGCTTCATACAGCTTATTCAAGTTTATAAAAACTGCTTATTACTCAAAAGTGCTTATTTTTGGCTTATTGGGCTTTAACGAGGGTTATACAAGGCCCAATAAGAGATTTTTTATCCGAGGGGTTTCAAGAGAGTTTGGGCTTGACTTTGGGCTTATTTTAGGGTCCTGAAAACATAGTCCAACTGCTTATTAGACTGCTTATTCGTATGTGCTTAATGGGTGATTAATGGGCTAAATAGCCCACTCGATAATTATATAAGATTT
The DNA here is from genome assembly GCA_021014915.2 of Artemisia tridentata subsp. tridentata. NCBI lineage: Eukaryota > Viridiplantae > Streptophyta > Magnoliopsida > Asterales > Asteraceae > Artemisia > Artemisia tridentata. Next base: position 360,724,170 of record CP139504.1, read on the forward strand.
AGAAACTGTTTCGACAGTCATGAGCTTGAGGGTTATAAAAGGGCTTTTAAAAGCTTGCTACAAGAGTTTATTGGCACAGCTTATTAGATTAGGTTGTGAAGGATTAGGTCGAGTAATATACTTGATAGGTCACTCGATTGGATTTATTTTTGTGAGGCCTTTTCTAGTCGACCAACAAAGGTAAAAAATGATTAAAAGGACTTATGTAGATTCGTTAAGCAATATGACTTCAAAATAGGTCTCGATAAGCTTTAAAATGATGAAATGAGACACGAATAAATAGAGAGCTTATTTTCTAGCCATCCAATGAGATAGGAGGTCATGTATAAATGGAAATTGAATAAATAGAACATGAAATAAATAAAAGAAAGCTAGTAAGGTTCGAATGAAATAAATAAAAAGTGAATGAACTTTTAAAAACATAAGTATGAATAGATATAGGTTCGAATGACCTTACCACACCAAAAATGGTGGTGAATACTCGTTGATTTGAACTAGGAAACGTATGATGTGCACGTAAAACGTTTGGTTGGCTACAAAAGAATCGAGATTAGCATTGGACGTTGGATAAAAGGGTTCGAATGGCTGGGAAAATGGTTCCAATCTCTCGAATGAATCTTCATAGGAGAAAAACACTTAGAAATATTTTGAGTGTGAATGTGAGAATGAGTGAATGTGTATGTTTGTGTGGTATACGTACATATGTATGCATGATTTTCGAATATACAATATCTTATGGGTAAGTTAGGGTGACAAGGGGACAAGATAAGGATTAGAGGGAATATAACTAGCTTAGGTTCTCAAGTGACTAGCTCAAGTGGTGTGAATATGTGTGTTTCGGTTTATGGATCAAGTGGTTGTTACACAATATATTCGACACATATTAAAATGTCCAAACAGTATTCTAACGTGTCAAATAGTATAAGAAAGGTGTAAAAATGTTTATAGAGTCCTTAGGTAACGTTTAAATATAAATCGAATAGATAGAAATGGTTTTGGTCGAATTTGAATTCATCCTTATATGAGTTGTATATGTGTCGAACATGGTTAGCTTTTGGTCTCGTTATAGGATCAAATGTTCGAATCAAGCCATGAAATTTGTCATTCCTGATTCTTTGGAGTATAGAGATTCGAGTTATGCAATGAAGTGTAGCTCATGTGTCGAAATAAGAATTAAAAGAGGCCAAGTAAAGGTGAGTTGTGTCGAGTAGTATAAAAGTGAAAATAAAAATTGGGCTGGAATTTGTATTGGGCTTGAATAGTGTTGGGTTTAGAATAAGAATTTGTGATCCGTTTAGTGTTTATTTGTGTATTGGACTGTCGTGGTGCGCGTGTGAGCTCATTCCAAAGTATCGTGTATCACGTAACAACGTGTTTGAATAGAAATGTAATAAATAAAATTTTCAAATTTTGCCCGTAAAAATGGTTAAGTGAACAGAAATGATGGGTTAACACTATATTAGCGTTCATTAATGACTAGGGAATTCTACAGGTTGCTAAATATACGGTTTTGTTCAGCACGTAGTCATTTCTTACATAATGACAAACCATTCGATTATTAGCAATATGAGTTGTGATAAGTCTTGACCATTATTCATCTTTATAGAATAACTAGTAGTTTGATTATTTGCTATAATATTCACAAAAGTATATTTGCAACATCCAAACTTTCAATACTCGGTACAAAATCGAGTAACTTCTTTATTCTCATGATATAAAATTAGTTGCACAGTGCTAATCAACACCGCACCAAACAACCTTAAATTGGCACCAATTTGCCACAATATCATCGTTGTTTTCTTGACACTATATACATCACAATGTGTATCAATCAAGTAAACAAGTGTATGAAGTAATATTCTTCATTATCGACATTGTGTTTAAACATATCAATCTTTAATTCAACAACATATGTGATCAAAACAAACTGATAAGAAACTTTGTTCTAACCATGAACCGCAAGTGTTTTAATCACACTTACCATGCTCAAAGCAATCAAACACACATACAGTAGCACACATTTTTTTTCAAAAATTTCATTGTACGCAAAGACCCGTTTGATAATAAGGTAGTATGTCGATAGACTACTCTTGTACCCAAATAAAAGTGTGATTGATCATCCCATCCATTAAAACTTATTTTTTTTCCTTTCCAGAAATCACTTTTAATGTCTTAGCTACACACTAAAAAAAATTGGGCTCAAAATGCAGTGTGCAGTTATGACGGCAAGTACTTTGGATTCCAAATAACACCAAAGTTCGCATTCAGCAAGAACAAGTTTAATCCCGATATCCATGTCATGAGATGAATACTAGTTACACAAACTAGTGTCGCAACACAATTCAAACAACATGCTTCGAAAACTCAACTGTCCGAAACAATGAAATTACAACCACTTTGTTGCTTATCTTTCAAGAAGATTCCATTAACCTTCAATAACAAGCACTAAAACAATACTATGCATCTTAGCAGTACGTACTGTTCCATTTGTTACGTTGGTGCAACAATAGGTTGATTCCATTTGATTCCGATTACCCACTTATGTAACCCATATCATTTACTTAATTAATTCAGTGACACAGTAGAACAGTCACCATGACATGATGATCTTCCAATACATACATGATAGCTAACTTTAGTGTTTACTCTATTAAATATATGTTAATTTACTAAATAACAAAGGTTTGACAACAAAAATGAGATAGACATTAGTTAGGTCCTATATTTCTTGATATGATCACTATATTTGTCACGTTTAACATCAGTGCAACAAGAGGTTGGATAATAATATTAAAATTGAATAGTCCATGACTCTTTTAAACCTTTGATTAATACTTGTAAGACAAACCGTTTTTCACTTCGCTAATCAGTCACATACTCACATGTGATCACCGACTATTCGTCAACATTAATTTCAATGAAATATATACGTGAAGATAACGGTTGCAAAGTTTCATAAACAAAGAAACAAGCCTCATTATATCCTTCTTTCTTGACTGTTATTATATAATCAAACTGATAACACAAGTTTTATTCTAACGTGAACTTGAATAGTTTGATTAATAATCTAAATGTTTTAATTGAACATAAAATTAAAACCAACAATTTTGAATTCTCCTAACAGAGGTACGTCATATCTCAAACACACTTAAAAATAAAACAAGGCTATTGAACAAAGTTCATCTATCCAAGAGTGTACATAGCATCAATTCCTTCTCCAACTTGATAAATAAAATATATTTTGGTATTTCCCATTGCTCATGTCAACGTCCCACCCAAGAAGACAGTCAAGACACAAACATAATATAATTAACTTAGATAAGTTACCTAATGAGACAAAACACTATGACATTTATTCCACAAAACAAATCATAAAGTTTTTTTTTTAAATATAGTTCTTTGTTAATTTTATCCTCTAATAGCAAACGGATGTCTTAAACAATCAAAGGAAAATATAACATAGCAGATATTCTTATCAAACTACTGAACTAGTATATAGTTCACGCTTTTCTGAGCCAATATTGCTATAGACAACAAATTAAATAATAATGTTAACCCTATTTCACAAAACTAGCAGTACTATAACCATATATTCGATAGTGATGCAAATATTCTTTTGTATCTAACGTATCAGTTTGAACACAATTTGCAATTATTATTATTTTTTTCCGTTTTAGTTTTGTCCTTAATCGAACATGTATATCTTATAACACACACGAGTCTGTCTTAAGATTGTAGGTAATATGTGTATAATGCTACAAGAGACAAACAAACAATAACATGAAAAACATAAAAGTGTAGAAAATGATACCGTAATTCTTTTGATCGTGGAGACTCAAAAACACAAACATGGAAAATGTTGAGGTCTGTGATGCTCACAGTTTCCTTAAGACAGATTCGTCCTCTCCACGGTGCTTGAGAATCGTGAACGTCTATCTCCGAAGATATAACAACAATAGATAACTCCGTTAGCACAAACGAGTTATCAAGGCGAACCAAAACCGTGCATTCCCTCTATTACGAACCGATACAAAATGAATCAACAACAAAAGGAGAGGAATGAGTTATGTATTTTCGGTGTACTTGAATTGAAAGAATAATCCTTAATTATATATAGGGAAATGGAATGGAAGAAAATAATAAAACAATAAATTAATTTTATTCTTAATTATCATTAGTATACATGATGACAAAATCAATTGTCATTGATCAAGACCACATTTTCCAACAAAACTCATCTTCTAATTTGTGAATCTGTGTGTTCATCCGCCTCATTCCATATTTTTATGGGCCAACCTTCCATTGGAGAGTCTTCATGATAGACAAAAGTATCTATCATGTGCAGGTTACATGTCATATTTAACCATCAACGTTCGTTCGAGAATGACGGACTTCGTAAAATTATAGCAGACAACCAAGTAGCAAATTAAACTACTTGTGATTAATGAAAGAAACAATAACAAATCCGGAAATCATCATCCATCTTGAACACATGATCATGACCATTCCCATTCAAACCAGACATAACAGAAGCCTAACAATGATGGTGTTTGTTGTGTTTTGTTTTGTTTTGTTTTGGGGTATAATTTTTCCATCATGGTTCTGTTCACCTGTAAAAAATTGTCTCAACGTTAAAACGACAAAGAGACTAAAAGAGGACCTACGTGGGGAAAAAAAAACCACAAGGGCCCCATTCATGATGCCAAACAAAACACATTGTACCTTTAAGTAATTAACTATTTATTGTATAAATATCATATATACCGCTTTACAAAAATAAGAACATAAAGACATATATAAAATGCTAAATTTTGAACACAGAATCGATTGAGCATGATTACTCTCTACGTTTAAATATAAGTTCAAGAGGTTTCTCTTTTTGCAACACCACTCCAAAATGTTCATTCATGTCGAGGTTTGCTGGATCCTCACCATGTGGAAGAACCCAATCGAATCCAAGAATCAAAGAAGCTAATATAGTTTCCAAACCCTTAATCCCAGAGAGTAAACCAGGACACATCCTCCTACCACCTCCAAATGGTGTGAACTCGAAGTCATGGCCTGTATAATTCAAGTGAGAACCTATAAATCTTTCGGGTTTAAAAATGTTTGGTTCATCCCAAACTTTTGGGTCTCGACTAAGTGCCCAGATGTTGACCCATATTTGGGAATTTTGAGGTATCGTATAACCCATAACTTCACAAGTCTCAACGGCACGTCGAGGAATCAGGAGAGGAACAACCGGGTGCAATCTTAGTGTTTCTTTGATACAGGCATTGAAGTAAGTTACTTTAGAGAAGTCAAATTTCATGATAGATGAGTTGGAGTTAATTTCCCTTTTTAGCTTCCTGTACTTTCTTCATGATTTCTTTGTTCTTCAACAACTCAGCCATAACCCATTCAGTGGTTGAGACGACAGTATCTGTACCTGCAATGAATAATTCCTGCCATGCATGCAATGATGTTTTAAAGTTAAAATCCCAACACAAGGGACAAGAGGTATTTATGTACTTCTCTTAAATTATGGGAATATGAGAATTCACATGCAAACAATCTAAACATCGTGTTTCTGTGGTTTTATAGTTTTATGTTTTGTATACAAAGAAAACAGTTTTTAGTTAAGGTAACTTGATAACAATAGAGATGGCTGGAATGACTTACTTGAACCAAGGTGTTGATTTGAATATCCGTGAAATTTTTATCAAGTAAATGATCCAAGAAATTTTTTTCCTCTGCCACCACTACATCCTTGGTCACTTTCAATTAGGCCCTTTGATCTCTCCTTTCTTTAATCAGGACGCCTGTAAAGCTAGACACGGCGTCTAGCTGTTTGAGGGTATCCTTCCTTAATCCTTGAAGATCTAGTCCCCTAACTATGGGGAAAAAATCACTTACATTTGGAATCATAGAGTTCTCCAGCGTCTTCTGAAGTGCCTTTTTTAACCAATGAGCACTTGTATGGTCACCATTCAAATCAATAAAATCTTTGCTAAATAAAATGTTGCTCATAGTATTAAACAAGGTAGTAAAAACAACTTCTTCAATTTTCACAACTTTTCCTTCAGTGATATTCAGGAAATCCAACATTTGAGCCAACTTTTCATTTCTTAAATTCGACTGTGCTTCAATTGCTTTAGCAGAGAATATTTCTACCCGACTAAGTGCTCTTGATATTTTCCAATGTTTGTTGCACTCAGGTGCCCAAACAAGTCCGTCGTATTTGGGATATACTTGAAATGAATCAGGCATGATTCGGCCAGACAGATGACGGTCTTGAGTCTTGAGAATCTCCATGGCCACCTGTGAGGAGGAGGCGACCACGACTTGTTGGGAACCTAGGTGAAGTGAGATGAGGGGACCATATTTTTTAGCAAATATGGCGGTGGAGACATGAGGTTTCTTCCCCATTTGGTGAATATTGCCGATGATTGGCAATTGTGGTGGCCCTGGTGGGTGGTTTTTCTTGGTGTTGTTGTAATATTTATTAGTAATAAACCAAAGGAAGAATGGTGTTAATATGAAAAAGAAAGATAAGAGAGTGTTCTCCATGAAATAAGCTATAAGTTCCATTTAGGATATGATGTTTTAGATGAAATACTATATGCATGGATGAGAGTGCTTTTATAGACTTCGAATATCACATAAAAACTCTGTTCATCACATATAATCTATGACTAAAATATAGTCAAAAATTTTGTCTCTAATTCCCTTTAAAATAGAATCTATGACTTTAATATACAACTTTAATTTTTCCACTTGTAAATGAATTACATGTTTATGGAATTATGGATGAGACTACAAATATAATATACAACTTCAATTAGAGTTGATGAACGGAGTTAGACTACAGAAATATTGAATAAGTCAAACTCCAATTTCATTTAAAATATAATCTAGAGTAAATCACATAGATAGTCCTCAAACTACGCTTGCTTCACGAATTTCGTCCTAAATTCTCAAAAAATCGCAAATATAGTCTCAACATTTTCCATTGATTGCGCGCCTGGTCCTTTTTTTGCTAACGATTGTTAGCATTTCTCATTAGACAACTCAATTAACTTATGTGTGATGGGTATATACGTAATTTAATGTTTTTCTCAGTTACACCGCTAGTACTTAAAAATTGCAAATATAAAATTCTAAGTAAAAATACTCTAATTCATACAAACACTCTTCTTCAACCTCTCTCCACCACCATTACCATTTACCTCTAATTCAAAACTTATAAATAAAAAACTTTTCAACACAATTAGACGTTTTGTCATATTCAATTAACTCAAGTTTCCATGGTAATTATGAGAAGCCGTCTTTTTGTTTTCCATCGAGACTGTCAGTTTGCCTCATCAATCATTTCGATGTTGGAAATCAGACTCGTACTTTTCACAGGTTTTATTGATTTGGTTAGATAATTTGGGAGATTTTGTGGTTGAATTAAAACATACGTATTTGATAAATGAATTCAACTACATTGTTTACAGGCTGTATATGGGTATTTATACCCAATGAACCGACACCTATGAAGCAACACAATGCTTCAACCGTTTCTTCTAACCAACCAACACTTTCTATAACTGACTTCCTAATTGGCATGTCGTTTGATGTAAACGACACTTCCTTTAATTGGGTTTCTTAATTTACATAATGACACCCCAATCTTACACTAAATACATACTTGACACTAATACATACTTTACATACACATACTAAATATACTTTCTAATTTTGACACATTTAACCCAAAGTTTAGGTTAACATTCAATACTCCCCCTTAAACTAAACTTTGGTTTAAGGTAGGTCTTCAAATTGCTTTGACTTGCTTTACAGCAATGTTGGTTCTTCATCCTCTGAGATGAGAAGTGCTTCTTGCTCTTTGTCTTTCTTCTTGTCTTTCCATTTCGTGCATTCATTCGCGAAATGTCCATGCTCACCACATTCATAACACCTGAGTTTGCTTTTGTTGATGCTTCCACGACTAGTACCTTTTCCATAGCTACTCTTGTTTTTGGTGAAGTTTCTTCCATGTCCTCTACCACCTCCTTGATTATTTGAATTTGCCAATAGAAGTTTGTCTTGATAATTGTCTTATGGTTCGTCTTGACTTTTGAGTCGTTCTTCAAAAGCTGTTATTCTTCCTACGGCTTCTTCAAATTGCATTATATCAATCTCTTGATATTGTTCAATAGACGCCACGATCGGTAGAAACTTCTTTGGTACCGAGTTAAGTAGTTTCCTCACGAGTACTTTATCCTTTAGAGTACCTCCAAGGCTTTTAAACTTGGCTTGTATGTTACTTAACTTTCCTACAAACTCACTTGCACTTTCACCCGGTTTCATCTTTAATGTTTCCAACTCACTCCTCAAGGTCTGCAAACGTGCTTTCTGAACTAAATCGGCTCCAAGATGTTTAACTTAGATTGAGTTCCATACTTCCTTTGCAGTGGGGTATTGTGCAACTTGCATTAACATGTCTTGTGGTAATGTTTGGAATATCATTCCTTTTGCTGTATTTTCTGCCTTCTCATCTGTTCATGTTTCTTTCTTGCCATCTGCTCCTTTCTTGCCAGCTGTTGCCTCTTTTGCATCAATTACTTCCCAAAGTCCATATGCCTTTAATATTGCTTCCATCATCAGTGCCCAAGTTGTATAATTCGTATCTGTCAATTTTGGACATTGAAGTGGAACATTCCCTTGTTCACGCACTGAACTACCTGATGCACCACCTGACATTCTTTCTTGTTGTACTTACTTTCTTGCTTCTGTACCTTGCTTATATAGAAACTATGAAGTTTCTATTGCTTGCTTGCTTAGAATCAAAATTGATTATGATTTCTTGCTGTAGTTCCTACGATCAAAATTCCTTGCTGTTTGGGCTACTTGCTACCCAATAAACTTGCTATATGGGCTACTTGCTACCCAAATTCTTGCTATCTAGGCTACTTGCTACCTAGTTTCTTGCTAATAATGAACCACGATGATCCTACTTGCTTGTTTGTTTGAATCAAGGGTTCTACTTGCTATTTGAATCTTAAGGCTCGGAACTTGCTTTAAACCTAAGGATTCGGTTTAACTTGCTATGAACCACAAGGGTTCGGGTTTTTCTTGCTATGAACCACAAGGGTTTGGTTAACTTGCTACTTACTTTCACCTAAATATGACTAACCCGATTGATTTGGGGTTCTATCTTACTAATTATTTATTCAATTTATGTGGGGATCCTACTTGCTATATTTCTAATTAATAAATTAAAAAATTTATATAAAAGAAAAAATACTTATCTCAATTAAAAGTATTCCCTTTGATGTTAGACGCAACAACACCCAAAAAAATAGATGCTTCTGACTTTCCCTTTTCTTCTTAGCCCCAAAAATTTCTTACGTCTCTTGCTTTAATGGTCAGACAATCGCACCCCTGCCTTCCTTCCTTTTTCTTCCTTTTCGATTCTGATTTTCAAAGAGGCTTGCGATGGTGTCTCTGATGTTTGATTTCGTTCTTGCTTTTCAATCGATCGCTACTTGCATACGTTCTTCCCTGGATCGATCTTGCTCTGATGCCAAATGTTGGAAAACAGACTCGTACTTTTCATAGGTTTTATTGATTAGGTTAGATAATTTGGGAGATTTTGTGGTTGAATTAAAACATACGTATTTGATAAATGAATTCAACTACATTGTTTACAGGCTGTATATAGGTATTTATACCCAATGAACCGACACCTATGAAGCAACACAATGCTTCAACCGTTTCTTCTAACCAACCGACTCTTTCTATAACTGACTTCCTAATCGACATGTCGTTTGATGTAAACGACACTTCCCTTAATTGGGTTTCTTAATTTACATAATGACACCCCAATCTTACACTAAATACATACTTGACACTAATACATACATTACATACACATACTAAATATACTTTCTAATTTTGACACATTTAACCCAAAGTTTAGGTTAACATTCAATATTCGATTCCCACTTACCTTCATGACGACTGGTTGTTGTAGTTAAAAGGCGAAAACATGAGTCATTTTATTCCACCCTTCCATATATCTTATCATAAACACATAAAACTTACCAAAAAAGATGACGGCCAACAACACCACCAACTCTGTTTCAGAACAGATTGTTTTGCAACTTCGTAAGAATATTGGTAAAGAGTGGTAGCTACAAAAAAAGTTACTGAAATTATCTAAAAGAGTTGATTGACATTGTTTATGAGAGGGGGCTGTTAAGAATGGAGCTTAATAAGGCGCCTTTGTCACCTGCTACAGAAGAGGGTTTGACTTTTTTGAGGTTGATCATGGACTGTGATTTTGTAAAAGCTCAAGCCATGAAGAAGATGAGTGATCCACATGCTTGAGAAGGTTGTTTTTCTCAAGATGATCGAGCGTATGTGAGGGGGGTTGTGGTTATGGTTGTGGTTTTCGCTTTATGTTGTTTTAGTTTGTGTAGTGACTTTAATGTATGTGATGGTTGGTATAGTAAATGAATGAAGATGGTGGTGGTTGCATAGTGGTGGTGTTGGTGGTGGTACGATGGAGATGTTGGTGGTGGTAAAGTGTGAAAAGTTAGACATTAATATAAAATACATTACGTTAGTTTAATATGTTATAAAAAAATAATTATAAAAACACATTACATTAATAGAAAAAAACATAATACGTTATAGAAAAAAATACATAAAATACAAAAAACACAATCATCCTACTTTCTTTTTTTTTCTTTTTTTTTAATGCATCCAATCAATTTTAGCACCAATTTGATTTTGTATTTTTCCCACCATCTGAAACAAATCGAAAGAAATATTGTAATCTTTTGAAGATTCTTCTTTAGAAAAGTCGGAAGCAAAACACGTTTTTCTTGCGGATGTATGTTTCAATCATTCATCTTTAGCTTTGCTCGAGTTTGTAAATAGCACATCTGTGTCTACAAGCGCTTGCATACGTTTGTTATACTCATCAACTTGTTTCAGTGCTTCAGCTTATATATCTTGGATTGTATGTGGAATCGAACAATCCATAAGATTTTTTTTATGTGATTAATTTAATATAGAGAGTATGAAAAATGAGTTGGTGTGCTGATAATTTATGTAATGAGATAGGAATTTATAGCAATTTTTTAAGAAAAAAGTAATATGTAAGGCTATATTTTTTGGAACTTTTTTCTTGAGCAAATATTTTTGGAATAGTTTGAGGAGTGCGGTGTCAACTAAGTTAAACTTAAACGGATATATTTTTTGATTTGATATTTGGAATTTACAGGTACCAATTAATAGAAAATGTAAGGACTATATTCTCAATTTTTGAGAATTTGAGACGAAATTCGAGAATTGGAACGTAGTTTGAGGACTATCGGTGATTTACTCTATAATCTATGACTAAAATACAGTCAAACATTTTGTACTAGCTTATTTCTACGTCCTTCAAGTTTGAAAATTAATTTCTAGATTACTTAGATACGCATGGATAAATCCAGTTGTTCGCATACTTTTTTTAATGGTATCATGAAACTGAATAACGAGGTGCCTTGGGTTAAATAAACTAATATAAGATGCATTCTTCTTCTTTTAGTTTATAGTAGATGTCAAGTTCTCAACTACCGTCATGATCAGTTTTCGCAGTTTCGCTACAGTATGAGTATATTTCTTTGAGCAAGAAGATCGGCGGCCGCTCGTTTTGCTGCGTTTGTCAAAAAGATAGCTTAAGAAATTAAAGTCTGGGATTTAGGAACTTGAAGCAAATAAAATCTATTTAAGGTTCCTACATTTTCCCTGTTTAGGTATTTCAATACTTTTGAAGTTAAGTCAAAGATTTGAATTTTTTGAGCAGTAAATAATTTATTTTGCTGATGAGTATCTTCGATGCTACGTAAACCAACAACTCTAATTTTTCCACTTGTAGATTAAGGAAATTAAACTTAAAGAAATGAAAGAAATCAAATAATGTAATGTGACCGATGATATATTTTATTCATGTAATATTATAATGCAATTTTCATTTGTATCCTTTTTGACATTTCTAGCTAGGAAAATGCATTGAGGTCATGGGCTCAACAACAAGTCAAACTTGACCCGAACCGATCAAACTCAGCCCGACCTGAAAAGCGATTAAAGGTAAAACATGAACTGAGAACCAAACCGAGTAATACATATCGAAACCGAAACCGAAACCGAACCAAATAAGGTTGATTCGGTTCGGGTCGGTTTAGCTAGTTCGAACCGAATAGTTATGTTTTGACCCGAACCGAGTAAAACCGAAATAATTATACAAAACCAAAAACCGAACCGAATAAGGTCGGTTCGGTTCGGTTATGCCCGGTTCGGATCAGTTTGTCGGGTCTGGTCGGTTTTCGATTGATTTAAATAATACAAGAACAAAGTACATAAATTATACGGAGTACCTCACAGTACATAAATTATACATAAAATACAAACTACTTGATCTCTTGCTAAAGACCCAACCAGGTGCATCTTCTTCACAACCTAACTCGGCTTGTTTAATTGGTCCTCAAAATAATAGTGATAAACTTGACCATTGTCTTCTTGTCCTTCTGTCGTGCTCGCATGGATCACATCACCAAGTAACTTGTCCTGAAAATACCCTAAAAAAAGCACAATTTGCAGATAACCATACGCAATTAGCATATATCCAGCTTGAGACGCCGTCTCAATTGCCAAGATGTCGTCTCCACTTTACTAGACACCGTCGTGGGTCAATATTAACTTATAATTGTTCATCAACATAGTTGCACTGTTTTGCTCATAACTCTCTCATAAGAACTCGGATTGAGGTGATTCAAAAGGCCATGTAAACTAGAAGACGAGGACTGCAATCCTATGCAAAATCAAGTTTGAAACGAAGTCTCCACTTTCTCGGACGGTGTCACCAGACACTTTTCTATATATACAAACCTTAAAAACTTAGTTTCATAACTTTGGGTGGCTAAACCCTTTTAGGGGCTGACTATTGGGTCTAGAAACTCAGTTTTGACCAAATATTGATGGCCCAATCATTTCATAATGCTTTTTTATTACGATTTGTTTGGTTAATCATTACCTTGATTATCATAACGTGATTTATCTTTTATCTTGATCTCTTGATTATTTGTTCATTATATTTTACTAGTTATTTTGTGTTTACTAGGATTATGACAAAACTTATCATGTATGATGATCTCACTTGTTAATTAATGATTGTGCAAGTAACCGTCTTCTGCTATTTTTATCAATATCAATGTTGGAATATGTGATATATTGCTAGAAAGATTAAACATCATTTATTATTCTATTAAGAGTGAATTGTAGTTAACTAGGTTTATTTAATGACTCTTTAGCAAACTTAAGCTAGCAGTGATACTTGTGCTGGCAAATGTTTGGTCTCACTTGAATTGGGAATTATGTGTATTACGTGTTTAGAAAGGTTAGGTTAACCGATCCTATAGGAGGTGGTCATCCGTATGACCTATAAAACATGCAAACAACGAAAAATAAACAAGCAAAAGCCATGCACACTAAACACCTAATATACAAATCTCTACCTTAACACGTATAAAGGGTGTTTATAGAATACTTACTTGATTTTGCAATAACGTAAGCTCCTAGACCTTTACAGCTTCCAAAAAATCACCTTCTTCTTGGTTTATGCTCTTGTTCGATCAGATTAGGGTTTCTTGGGGAAAATCACCATGTTGGTTATATCAGGTATCTACCAGTAATGCACGAGTAGAACTAGGCCTTCGAACCTACACAAAATGGAGAGTACAAAGTCGACTAGGGAAGTCGGCATATGGGAATCGACTATTGTGACAACCAGTAATTTTTGGGAATATTTAAATACCGCGTTTACGTTTAAAAACTAATATTTAAATATTTGAGAACCGGTTTAGAATATTTTGGGAATTTATTTGGAATATTGGGTATGTTATTGGGATTATTTTTATGTGATACGTGAAGTTTTCCCCGTAGGCCTTGCGTTGAGCACAACGCGATTCGGCACGAATATTAACCTAATAATAATAATACGTTGTTAATTGGTTTTAATGATTTGGAACAAATATATACGTATTAATAGTCATTTTTATTGGAAAAATTATTTTAAAAATATTGGAGTGAGTTAAAATGTCTTGAGAAAACTTTACGACAAGGAAACGAGCCCCGGAAGCGAATTTTATAGAAGATAGTCAACGTTACACAAACAACCCCCCTTGTCCATAGTTTTGAAACAACCCCTATGGTTTTTTCTATGGTAAAATCGGAACATAGGGTAATATAAATACCCCATTATAACATTTTTAGGGTTTTATTTCCCTTTTAATAACCCTAGCCGACAACCACCACCTCTCCCACCTCTGCCGCCATCGAGCACCACCACCACCCACCATACGCCACCGTTTAAATCACCAAACACCACCAAACGCACCTCATTCCTCCATTTATGAACCGATTGTGAAGTCCACTCGCCACCACTATTGTTTTGTTCATTGTTTTTCGTTGGTAAGTTCGAGGTAAGGATAGATCGAGTTAAGGTAAGGATAGATCGAGTTAAAAAAATAGGTTATAACACCGAATCACCACTTGTGTGGGTTAAAAATGAAAAGAAAATGAGTTTTACTTATAAAATCGAGTCGAAAAAACTTTGGTATCATCGTTTAGGTTGAATTTTGTGTCGTGGGTTTTGGATGCCGTGAGTATAAGCTCGCGGCCGAGCTTATTTCGTGGCTTATTAAAGCTTATTTGATATTTTTTATTTTCGGATTCGTGTGGTAACGAGTTGGGCCGAGACCCAACCGATTTGTAGATTGGTTTTGGTTTATGGATTTGTTTTTGGTTTTGGTTGTCAAATTTGTTGGGGCAATATTGATTAGGTCTCCTTATGTTTTAATGATGACAAATAAACATTCGCAACACATAAAGTCATAAACGTTAGCCAAAAACCAAATGACCCAATAACTGGGTCTGGCGCGCTGTTGGCGCTCCGACGGGCAGGCAGTGCGCCAGGCTTCTGTATTGGTCGTGACGGTTTTTTAAAGTCGGCTTTCTCCTTACCCGACAAATGTGGATCTTTCATTACAGGTATGAATATGATAAGTTCTTTATTAGGAACACTCGAAACGGGTTTTAGACTTAGAAGGATTTAAAATCACGACCTCTCATTTTTTACAAAATGCCAACTCAAACATTTTATTAAACGTTTTATTAAACGCCTCTAGCCAAGGCTTTTCTAAACTTAGGAGACTCATATCTTTCACGTAACATCAAGTCAAAGTATTCATATGACCATAGTCCGTGTTTACGTCTTCTCTAATCATGTAACGGGTTTACTCCCTTATTGGTCAAACAAAGTCAAAGGTCTCTTTGCGTAAACGCATCTTTTCCCATTACGGGATATGCTTTACTTTGATGCAAAGCACTTAGCTTGTTTGCATCAAGATGATTATTGATTACGTCAAGTGGTGGTTAATCACAAATTATGATATTGTGAGTACTTGACGTTGAGTTATTTGAAAGATGATTATCCTTTGTACTTTCCTAAACATATTCTATAATTATCATTGTCAAACTCTTTTCTCTCTTAAGGACAATGTGATTATCTCATAATCAATCATTTGATTATTATTTTCAAACAAATAAACCTTAAACCAATTCAAACCTTTCCAAATCTCATGCTTCCATATTACAACTCACAACCCCAACATCCTCTTATATTCCCTTACACACAAATGTACCTTATGTACTTCTTGTCCTATACGTTCCCACATTCTCTTTCCTACATTCTCATCCAACCATCAATATTCAACCACATCACCACACTCTCTTACATTCTCCACATCAACATATTTTTCACCACATTCTCTCTAAACCACTACAATTCAAACACATCACCATATTCCCTCTTCCTCTATATTTTGAATCTGAATTCACAAACCTTCCAATACACACTTCTCATTCTCACTCACACACTTCCTCTCTATTTCAAATTCAAATCTTTCACACACACAAAACCCTTCCTTCCCTTACACACTTTGCCAACTCACACACTCACACTCCAACATTCAAATTTGAATCCAAAGCAAAGGCTCCCTATCACATCACTTTCCCATCCATACAAATCACCTTCCTCACACACTACCTTTCCTATCTCTTCTCTACTCTCACATTTCAAATTTGAAATCCAAGCCAAAGGCTCCCCATCACATCACCATCACATCTATACTACTCACTCTCTTCATTTCAACACATGTGATAAATATCCCTCACATACAACCTTCCTCACTCTCTACCTCTTCTCTCATTTCAAATTTGAATCTCTCTTAGGTTCCCCGTCACATCATGACAACTCATACACATCTCATCTCTAACAACTATATTTCAAATTTGAAATTCAAACTCTCCCTCTCACAACTCACCCCAACTCATCTCAACCCTTCATCTCTCCTTTCTCTCCAAGGATAGCATATTCATTATTCCTTTGGCATATTCCCTTCTAACCTAACCATGCCAACTCACCTATCCTAACCATAGTTATCTTCTAACCTTACCTCATATTTAAATTTCAAACATCCACCCTTTCCCCCCAAGCAAAACATATTCTTAGAATATTCTTGCTCTTAACCATGCCAACTCACTTAACATAACCATGGTTTCTTTCTAACCTAAACTCACTCTCTCATTTCCCTCTCACACAACATTTGAATTTCAAATTTAAATCTTCCCTCTCTCTCTCTCTACTCTAACATACATACTTCATTTACAAGCAAAGGAATATTTCATGGCATATTTTTTCTCTCTTTTCTATGCCATGTAAGGAATACCTATTCTACCCCTATCCAATTATCCCTTCTATCTTTCTCTCTTTGATAATTGGTTTACACCTTAAACATTATTTTAAATACTTCACAAATGATTTTTATCAAATGACTATTTGAGTTGGTTAACCTTGAGGATGAATAATGGAAAGGTCAAAAGTGTGAAGTACAATTGAGAGTTTAGCAAGGTCGGGTATTTAAAAGACCAAAATCCCAAAGAAGAAAGGAACAGTGTTCCTGGCGCGCTGTTGGAGCTCCGACACGCCAGCCAGCGCGCCAGCCTAGGATTCTTTTTTCATCTCTTGGGATTTTGGCCTATAAATACCCTACCTTGGCTCTTGTTGTCCCCACCTCTTACAAAATATTCTTTCTTTCTAATTTCTTTTCTCTCTACCCTCTAAGTCTACCTCTTGTGTTCTTAATCTATCACTCTTATTATTCTTGAAAGAACACTTTCTCTGCAAGGGAAGAATCACAAGAACCTAATCCACTATTGTGATTGTGTCAAGGGTCTTCTTCTCTATACCCTTTCTATTAGAATCGAGTCACTAGGTTAGGTTAGGGCTTGATTCAAAGAAACAACATTCTATTATTTGATTTAGTTGTAAGGGAATTCTTGTGTAGAGGTGACCAAGCCTAGATCGTGGGAGATCTAGTTGGGGTTTGATACTTCCGGTGGGAAGTCTTAGTGGTCTTTGTGGTTAAGTCGAATCACGAATCTTTGTGGGTGGTTTCCGAGGGCGGAATACCGTTAGGAGTAGCTCTTCTTAGTGAGCACCGATCTTTGTACATATCGGTGGAGTGAAGTTGTATACGGTTTGTAATCCACCATAAGGATTATACTTAGTGAATAGTATAGTGTCGTGGATTCGCAACTGGACGTACGGATGGTATAAACCCCCCATCCCGAACCAATATATATCGTGGTGTCTCTTTACATGCTTTATATACTTTGGTTGTGATTGTGGTTGTTGTATTTATTGTATAACCACTTATTGGTCTTTGAGGCTTGAAGTCATTAAACTTCTAAAAAGCCAAAAAGACCATATTCACCCCCCTCTACGATTCTACAGAATTGTTTGGGTCATGACATATTGAGTCCGTTTGGTTTGTTTTGGTCTCGACGGCATGGTTCGAAGCCGAGACCTCAGAGGTCTCGGCATGGTAAGTTGTTTTCACTTTTATCGTTGTCGAGAGACACGGATATTGGATTGATGCTTTGACTTGGAATTGTTTCCATGATGTTTATAGTCATGTCGTGTGCTAACCGAGACTTCGTAGTCTCGGCGTGGCCTCGACTCGTTTAAAGAGGACTTGTTATATATTTTAGACTATTGATTGTTATTATTGACTTGTTGACCCGAGGTTATGGGAAATTTGGATTGACTCGGAACGATTAATAACTAACGGCGTATATGTTTATTTTGGACTTGACAAAAAGAAAAGAAAGAGGAAATAATAATAATAATAATAATAATAATAATAATAATAAAAATAATAATAATAATAATAATAATAATAATAATAATAATAATAATAATAATAATAATAATAATAATAATAATAATAAATTGAAGTATTAAGTAACAAAGTTAACTTTGTTAGTTAATATGTAAAAATGGTAAATGGTAAATTTAAAAAGGGAAAGTTATTAAAAAGGGAATAAAAACGGAAAAGCGTGAGAGTTATTATGCGTTTCGAGACACGTATATCGAGGGATACCATATTTGGGAAATTATGGAATTTATTACGGGATTATTGTTCGAGTTACGGATTGGTTGACGTTAATATACCCGACCGACATGGTTAATGGACTTATTGGGTTGACGAATTCAATAAGGGCCCGGTAAACGCGTTGGAAGAATTTATTAACGAGTAACCCATCCTTATGACTTACCATTTGTTTGTAATGTGTAGGTTGGCTTTGGATTAATAAGCGAGACGAAGGAACTGTTGGACTTATCGAGTTGAAGAATTCGATAAGGATCCAATAATTCGTCTGGACTACCTTATGAAGCTTTTAGCTTAATCATCTAGACCTTGACCCTTATTGTGTGTGAGATTGATTTGATGAATAATTGGTAGTCGAATTTATTGGGAAAAATTGCAACACCGGACTTGAAAATATATGTTGGACTTGAAATGTTATTGGACTTGGACATA
This sequence comes from Artemisia tridentata subsp. tridentata, assembly GCA_021014915.2. Lineage (NCBI taxonomy): Eukaryota > Viridiplantae > Streptophyta > Magnoliopsida > Asterales > Asteraceae > Artemisia > Artemisia tridentata. The sequence goes on from CP139504.1 coordinate 360,743,132, forward strand.
TTTGACTATTGGAATACGAAACGACTAAAATACATTAGACTCATAATGAATTTAATGTATTTGAGCCGTAACGGACGAACAATGGAACATAATGTCTAATGAACAATAATGATTGTAACGTTATTACTTAAAAATATTGGAAATTATAAAACATTCGACATGGAAACGTTCCAATTACGAACGAGCCATGACGAAATGATGTTTTATAATGTAAAACAAGTATGCTTTAGAACTAAAAGAGGAATTTGAAAAAATACCGACGACTACCAATCTATTCATCTAACGTAGTATGTTTGTCACGTGTGATTACTTGGAGTTGATCTTGTCATCTCTTCTTGACTTGTGTCTTGTTTTTCTCGGCGACTCCGCTGTTTATTTTCCGTTTTGGCGTGTGTACACTTGAGTCGTGTTTTCCCACCGTTGCACAAATGATGATACCAAACTTTGTTAAAAGGCTAAAACAAGAATATTTTTGGAAATGGAAATGGTTAACTTTTGGGAATTTTTACGCGTATAGTTTATGTGAGATACGTTTTAAGACGAGACTTTATATTATTAAGTCGTGCCGAGTCCGTAGTGCCGTGACGTGTTAGCTGCTGTTGTGTTATACCACTGTTGACTTGTGTGTTGTGCTTTGCTTGATTAAGGTGAGTTTCATAGCCCCACTTTTACACTTATACTGTTATTTGAAAACTTTGGGTGAGAAAACGTGGAAAACCGTTTTGAGTGGACCAAATGTTATTTATGCTTTTGATATGTTTGCTATGTTAACTGGCTAAGGTTATGTGTTGTATGTGCTGCAATTGTGCGGGAATATTATTGTATGTGTTGCATTTGTGCAAGAATATTATGGTATGTGCTGCAAGTTGTGCAGAACTATACGGTGCACCTATAGGGATTATTACTGTGGTTTGACACACTTATGTGTGGTGGGTATGATTGATTGGTTAGGTGACTTAGTCCAGTATAGCAAACTTATTATTGATTTGGTCCACCGTTATTAGTTAGGAATAAACCTATGAACTCACCAGCGTTAGCTGACCTTTTTAGCATGTTTTCTCAGGTAATGAGTGATGTTGCATTTAGATAGCTAGTACTTGGAGGCTTGGCAAGCGGCATGGTTAAATGATCAATTAAGACTCTGATAATTAATTTGGGGACCTACCCTTATGTTTTAATTTGGGCTTACTTACGTATTTTGGAATAAATGTAGACTTGAAATACTTGTTTGTAATATCTTAATTAACGGATAATGCTATTCCATTTTCTTGTGCTTGTGTTATGTGTCAATTTCCGTAGCACCCTGAAGCTTTGATAAGTCTTCCGCTGTACCAAATTTTGGGGGTGTTACTGATTGGTATCAGAGCTCAAGTTATAGATAACTAGGTACTTATCAAAAACCTAGACTATAACTACTTTTGAAAATTGATTCTACGACCGACACATGCCTGCCTGCCAAGCCGAAGCCTCATGAGATTGATTTTATGGGAATGCGATATGATTTATGCGGTAATTGTTTTGGAACATGTTTAGAGTAGTGCAGTATATGTGATTACATAGTTTGGATATAGTTGTAGATATTTTGGATGTTTGGGATAGTATTTGCGTATAGTTTTTGGATATGGTTTTTGGATGAGGTTTTTGCACTGTGTAATTTAGTAATTTTTGTACAATTATACCTACCCTCTACCGTTGTCATAGACCATGCCTTCTCTTTGGTTTGACGCATCTGAGGACATTCTCGTGGCTGGATCCCGCACAGAACGACCTCAGATGACTCCTACTCAGGACGATCCCTATGCGATTGTTCGACACTCAGCCCTTGCTTCGTCATCAATTACTCATGTGTCATCGAATTCATCTGCATTTCAGCCATCTTCATCATCAGCTGGTCGCCCTAGTCCTACGCGACAGCTTACCCTGCATCAGGCGTTAGCCCGAGCCTAGACTCTTTTGCTTTCCAGTCGTGGTACTGCACTCATGTCAGTGCGACCACCCACGTCACCATCCATGCATTTCTCAGCTCACTCTCTTCTGTCACCACCACCTGCATCACCATCACGTAGAAGACCCCGATTACCTACTCCATCATCATAGTCGTCTCAGGATTCGTATGCCCCACAGATACATCGCTTCAGTGACTCATACCTCGAGGATGAGGATGAGGATGAGGATGTTGACCCTGAGGAGGAACCTTAGGAGGAGGAGGAGATGGAGCCTGAGGATGATATCCCACCAGACCAGATTCCCGCACTCCTAATACACTCACCATGACCTGGCTCTCCCTGGCACATGCCTGACACACTAGAGAACTCATTTGCGTTAGCCTCACCTCCTCACACACCTAAGCCAGAGTTCCCACCGGCCCCAGACACACCGTCAGAGATTTCCTCTGAGGCTGCTGAGCGTGGAGAGATGGGTCGGATTTGGGATCAGATAGTCGCCAATGAGAGGAGGATCAGCCATCTGACTGATCGACTAGTTGGCGTATCTGCTGCGAGATTCAAAGAGGTGGAGCGAGATATGGGGATAGTGTATGGTAGGACCACATCGTTGAGACGGGATTTGATAGACTGCGTTATATGATGAGAGACTTGCATAGAGCCTTCATGACTTCTCGGGATACCGACAGGACTCTCTGGCACAGAGTCACCGAGCTGCAGACAGAGAACACTCAGCTCCGGAGAGATCGTGAGGCAGATCGCATTGAGATATCCTCTATATGGAGACAGATGGCGGATATGGAGGCTACTTTGAGGGACATCCACCGAGATTGTGGCTAGTTTCATATAGGTTCCTGATTTTTTACCATCTGTAAAATAAGGAGTCCTCGATTAGATATGTTAGTCTTGTTGTTTATCCTTGTTGTTCTTGTTATTCAGTATCGTCTATGGCGATCACCTATCGTTTTGTTTTGTTGTATTTCTAGAACTATGTATCGATGTTGATGTTGTTATGGATGGATTTTGTTTTGAGCGTGAATCTTTTGATTGTGTTAGTATTCCTATTGTGGCGATTGTTATTTGTGTTGGTATTCCATCATGTGATGTTCACTTCCTTGCGTGATGTATCTTGTGGTTTGGAATCTTATGACTCTTATATATTGTGATTTAGATCGATGGCACCGAGGCGAAACCCAGCCAGGACTACCCAAACAGGACATGCTGTTGTTAACACCGATTGTCGTGGTCAACGTCCCACTCAAAACGTTCACAACCAGAATACCGACAATCAGAATACCAGCAACCTTACCGATAACCATCACAATGTTAACCATGAGGGTGTCAATGGTCACACTCTACCTAACACTCCTCCTGTGAACCAAGCTCTAATCGATCAACTCGTGGCTCAGCGTGTTGCTGAACTGTTAGCCGAGTCGAATCACTCGAACACCTCTGCTAGAACTCCACCACCTAACAGAAACCGTGGTTGTACATACAAAGAATTTCAGAGTTGTGGACCAACTGAGTTTGGTGGAACTGAAGGTGTAGTTGTGCTAATGAGGTGGATGGAGAAGACAGAGTCTGTGTTTACCGTCAGCAACTGCGATGAAGATGCCAAAGTGAAGTATGCCACGTTCACTTTGAAGAATGAAGCCCTAACCTGGTGGAACAACTATCTCAAGTCTGTTGGAAGTAATGTGGCCTATGCTATGACTTGGGATCATTTGAAAGCATTGTTGATTAAGACCTACTGCCCACGAAACGAATTCAAGAAATTGGACATCAAATTTTGGAACCACAAGGTGAAAGGTACCGACATGACAACCTACAACCGCCGCTTCCAAGAGTTGTTATTGTTGAGCCCAGAGATGGTTCGTACTGAGGCGCTCAAGATTGAGTGATACACTGATGGTTTGCCACTGGCCACTAGGAATGACGTGATTGCTGCAAACCCTACCAATCACCATTAAGCCATCATGATAGCTCAACGACTAATGGACTCACTGGTTCATGAGAATGCGGATAAGGGCAGAAACGATAAGAGGAAGATGGAAGATAACTCTAAGGGTAGTAGTGACCCGAGCAAGCGACAAGAGGTCGCCAAAGTATATGCTATCGGGGATGGAGAGAAGAAGGGTTATAATGGGAACCAACCAAAATGCAATCATTGTAGGCGTCATCATCACGGGTAATGTACTGTGGTGTGCCACAAATGCTCTAAGGTAGGACACATAGCCAGGGAATGTAAATCCCAACCCCTTGTGTAACACCCCAACCCGACAAGGGCAAAGGTGTCACAAAACATGGGGACATATCAGATACAAGCATTCAAGAAATAAAATAGCGGAAGCATTAACATTAAATCAAAAGGAAAATAAGTCAACACGACTTATATCAAGTGCAAGACAGAAATAATGAAGTACAAAATATAATCCAAGTGCCAACAATGGCATGCCAAAATAAATATCCAAATGGTCACACTAAAATGACAAGGTCTAAACTTCACACAAGTTGCTCTCATCCCAAGCTAAAACCCAGCTCCTAGCTTAAATGTACCTGCCGCAGGAAAAGAAATGCGGCTGAGCTACGAGAGCTCAGTGAACAGATATAACAGAAACAAAGCAATAATATAGAATAAAGAACAGGAAGAGAAATACGAACCGGTCAGAGTCAAGGTACAAGTATAATGTAACAGTAATGAAAGATAAGTGATATCAAGGTCATGTAAATATGTCGAAGTTAAGGAAAGTAATACGGGTAAGTGTAAGGGTAACAGAAATCCACTACGAGCCCAGAAATCAGAAATCATATCAAGTCCAGTAATCAGGGTGTACGGAGGGGAGACCTCGGTACCAAGTACAGGGTGAGGGGTTACCTCTCAGGGTTGGAGTCATGAGCTCCCAGGGGTTGTGAAAGACGTGCATCGCACACACCATCAGTCACCAGAGATAACAAGTCATATATCATATACAGAAAACAGAGACAAGTCTAGGATGCATCCATACGCCCCAGGTGGCCAGAGTCTACCAATACACACCATATAATCAAGTCAGGGACGGGATAGGACATCTCTCTCCTACCCTAGAGTCAAGTCATCGGTGCATCAATGACAAGGACATGAACACCTCATGCCTGGTGGGTGGCTCGTAATATCAAACTGTGGGTCAAGGTTAAGTATCAAGTATCAAGTGTCAGGTGTCAAGTATCAGGTATCAAGTATCCGGTGTCAAGTATCAGGTGTCAAATATCAAGTATCAGGTGTCAAGTATCAGGTATCAGGTATCAAGTATCAGGTATCAAGTATCAGGTATCAAGTATCAAGTATCAGGTTGTTCATAATCAAGTTTCATATCAGGGTTCAAGACAGGAGATCAAGACAAAGGTTCAAGTAAAGGTTCAAATCAGAGGGTTCATATCAGAAGGTTCAATATCAGGAGGTCAATATCAGGAGATCAATATCAGGAGGTCAATATCAGGAAGTCAATATCAGGAGGTCAATATCAGGAGGTTCAAAGGTTCATAATAAAGTTCACTTTAAAAGTTTACTATTAAAAGTCCATTTTCTAGGTGTCAAAATAACCTTAAATACTGGTCTCCATAAAATGATTTTTTTTAAACGGTTTTCATAAAGAAGGTCTTTTCAAAAGGTTTCTATAAAGATAGTCTTCAAAATAGTTTCTTGAAACATTTTCATAATTAATTAAAAAGATTTTCTCGTCCAGTTATAATATCAAAAATATCAAGGTTCAAGTCAAGGTTTTATGGCAGGGTTCATATCAAGGTTCATGGCAAGGTTCAGAACAAGGTATAAAACAAAGATCAAGGCAAGGGTCCAAGAGTAAGTACACAGATCAAGGTTCACAATACAAGGGATACATAGCAATGGTTCGGGAAATCTTAAACGAATCTAATAAATCAAGAGAACGAAGGCCCCTTACTGAAAAGGGCAGAATATCCGTACCTTAGACTGCAAGTGAAAACACAACTAGAAACGAAAAGATCGGAAGTAAACTCCATCTTCAGTGAATCTACACGAATTTATGATCGTCTGATTAATAACTTATTTTAAGTCAGATTACTTATTTTAGTCGGCTTTCCATTTTTTATTAACTTTCTTTTTATGGCAGCTTTCCAAAATAGTAACCTTCCTTTTCAAGTAGTTTAACCATTTTAAGTATCTTTCTATTTTAAGCAGGTTTCCCAATTTATTATCTTGATACTTTATGGTTATAAATGACATCTAAATAATCTTTAGGGTTTAATATGACAATTTGGTTTTAGACTATTATTAATTTGTATGCGTACAGTACCCTACAATACAAATAACTGGATCCTAATATAAGACCCTACGCCTAACCATTTTTAAAATCCATAACATGCATACACGCATGCCTTCACAAGCTTTATGTACTCATTATTATTTTTTAATTACTTTGCATGCAGCCTTTTATACTTTTACAATTTAGTTCACATTACAAATGCATGATCGAGTCTCATTGTATCACCCACGTTCAACTCTCATAGTATTACCCAAACCATCACCCACAAGCTTGACTTAACAAGTACAAACCTCACATGATGAGCCCCCTTTCTGTATGTAAAAAAAAATATGCACGCCTCTTTATACTTCGCTTTAGGTTTTAATCGAGTTTATATGAACGTGTATCAATGATTAGACCAATAATTCAATAACCCAAAACAAAGCGTTTAACAATGCATTTGAAAAGCAAACAAATAGAGATCGACATATGATATGCAGGTTCATTTTCTTCGTGATTTTACGTGACCTTTGTATAGTTGTTATTCGTATATTTGTGCTTAACGAAGTAAAGATTAGTTTTATATATTCTACACGTATATAAGTTTATCTAGTTACGTTTAAATGGTGTGTCGTATGAACGATAACCACAAGAAAGGATGACCATACCTAAAAGGCAGCATAGCGAGATCAAAAGAAACCACAGGAACCCACGAGTCGAAACCCCTTTCGAACCCATACCAGTGCCACACCAAAACTAATCACCACACCACTTGTTAGAACCTTCGTCCTTCTTATTTTTGGGAGAAATGAGGCTGCCGTTCTTTTGTATAGTCATTTAGGGTTTATTATTGTGTGATAAAATCTTGTATACTCGGTGTGATAATGAGAGCTGAATGGAGCAATATATGGAAAATTTATGCCGAGTCTTGGGTGAGTAAATCAAGGGAGAAATTTTCTAACTTATTTAAATGATTTGAGCTGATATTTGAACTGATATTGTGCCGAGATGAATGGAGAATTATATGGAAAATTTTAGGCTTGAGTTAGATTATTATAGAAATAGAGTAGGTGTGTAATATTCTTGATGTCACGAATGAGAGGATAAGATCAAGAGAGATATACAAAGAAAATAGAAAGCGTGTTTGCATTATGCAACCCGTGTCATGTGATTGAGGCAAAAAGGGCAATGAAATCTTCTATGTCAGACAATTCATTATTTTGCAAATCATATGATATTGTCAACTTTTGAGGCTAGGTTTGTCTCTTGCTCATATTTTATAACATAGAAAATGACCAAACAAATGAATTCAAGAATGATGTTAACGTGTACAAGTCTTTATTATTTTATGCCTAATAGAGACATATTTTATTTATGGAGTTCTTGTATCATTTCATATTTTATATTAGGTTATATGTTCATATCGTATGGTTTCGAGTCATAACATGTTATATAACTCAAGTTTTAATTTATAACGTATTTCATAAGTTCTTAAAATTTTAAATTTAGAGGGTATTTTGGTCATTTTGCATGTTTTGAAATTTTGGGTTTTACAACTTCTTCCCCTCTAAAAGAAAATTTCGTCCTCGAAATTTGCAAGGAATCAGAAATGAAACAGGATGGAAAACAGAACAAAGACATACCAGACGCGCGATCAGTCCGGTCACCAGAAAGCATAAAGACACGACCGGTATGAGGAACAGGGGGAGGAGGATCAAGGAATTTCTCACGTGCTCACGTAGATTGCTTAGGACAATTTCTCACTTGATGCTCAGAAGAACCACATCGGAAACAAGCACCAGAAGTTATACGACAAGCTCCAGTATGGTTTTTCCCACAAGAACTACAAACAGGTAGGGAAGTAGAGTACTCAGATGATCTCCTCTGCGAGTTTGATCCAGTAGCCCGATCTTGCTGATAGCCTCTAGAAGAATGATCTCTCCGCTGCCGTTTGGTTGACGCTGCGCTCCTAACGATCACCATCCTGCTTAGAAACTGACCTCGAATCTCGGCCCCTCGAATCTGATTTCTTCTGGTCGTAGCTCTTGCTCGAATACTCCTTGACGTCCCGACTCTGAATCTGTTGCTGCACCTTGTCGCCATCACGGTCTCGTTTGTAACCAACGCCCTCATGAAAATCTCGATGTTGCGAGCTGCATCGCAACATGCTGACGGATCCGCAAACTCCGAATTAAGCCAACGATCAAGAAAATATGACAGAACAGAACATGAAGAATGACAGAGCAGAACAGGAAAATATGACAGAGCAGAATCAAGGAAAGATGACAGAGCATAACAGGAAAAGAGAGTGCGCGTGCGGAAACCTAATGTCTACCCAATCCTCACAGGTCAAGCCTAAGCTCTAAGGGTTTCTGAAGCCTTATCTCTGATACCATAAATTGTAACACCCCAACCCGACAAGGGCAAAGGTGTCACAAAACATGGGGACATATCAGATACAAGCATTCAAGAAATAAAATAGCGGAAGCATTAACATTAAATCAAAAGGAAAATAAGTCAACACGACTTATATCAAGTGCAAGACAGAAATAACGAAGTACAAAATATAATCTAAGTGCCAACAATGGCATGCCAAAATAAATATCCAAATGGTCACACTAAAATGACAAGGTCTAAACTTCACACAAGTTGCTCTCATCCCAAGCTAAAACCCAACTCCTAGCTTAAATGTACCTGCCGCAGGAAAAGAAATGCGGCTGAGCTACGAGAGCTCAGTGAACAGATATAACAGAAACAAAGCAATAATATAGAATAAAGAACAGGAAGAGAAATACGAACCGGTCATAGTCAAGGTACAAGTATAATGTAACAGTAATGAAAGATAAGTGATATCAAGGTCATGTAAATATGTCAAAGTTAAGGAAAGTAATACGGGTAAGTGTAAGGGTAACAGAAATCCACTACGAGCCCAGAAATCAGAAATCATATCAAGTCCAGTAATCAGGGTGTACGGAGGGGAGACCTCGGTACCAAGTACAGGGTGAGGGGTTACCTCTCAGGGTTGGAGTCATGAGCTCCTAGGGGTTGTGAAAGACGTGCATCGCACACACCATCAGTCACCAGAGATAACAAGTCATATATCATATACAGAAAACAGAGACAAGTCTAGGATGCATCCATACGCCCCAGGTGGCCAGAGTCTACCAATACACACCATATAATCAAGTCAGGGACGGGATAGGACATCTCTCTCCTACCCTAGAGTCAAGTCATCGGTGCATCAATGACAAGGACATGAACACCTCATGCCTGGTGGGTGGCTCGTAATATCAAACTGTGGGTCAAGGTTAAGTATCAAGTATCAAGTGTCAGGTGTCAAGTATCAGGTATCAAGTATCCGGTGTCAAGTATCAGGTGTCAAATATCAAGTATCAGGTATCAAGTATCAAGTATCAGGTTGTTCAGAATCAAGTTTCATATCAGGGTTCAAGACAGGAGATCAAGACAAAGGTTTAAGTAAAGGTTCAAATCAGAGGGTTCATATCAGAAGGTTCAATATCAGGAGGTCAATATCAGGAGATCAATATCAGGAGGTCAATATCAGGAAGTCAATATCAGGAGGTTCAAAGGTTCATAATAAAGTTCACTTTAAAAGTTTACTATTAAAAGTCCATTTTCTAGGTGTCAAAATAACCTTAAATACTGGTCTCCATAAAATGATTTTTTTTTAAACGGTTTTCATAAAGAAGGTCTTTTCAAAAGGTTTCTATAAAGATAGTCTTCAAAATAGTTTCTTGAAACATTTTCATAATTAATTAAAAAGATTTTCTCGTCCAGTTATAATATCAAAAATATCAAGGTTCAAGTCAAGGTTTTATGGCAGGGTTCATATCAAGGTTCATGGCAAGGTTCAAGACAAGGTATAAAACAAAGATCAAGGCAAGGGTTCAAACAAGGGTCCAAGAGTAAGTACACAGATCAAGGTTCACAATACAAGGGATACATAGCAATGGTTCGGGAAATCTTAAACGAATCTAATAAATCAAGAGAACGAAGGCCCCTTACTGAAAAGGGCAGAATATCCGTACCTTAGACTGCAAGTGAAAACACAACTAGAAACGAAAAGATCGGAAGTAAACTCCATCTTCAGCGAATCTACACGAATTTATGATCGTCTGATTAATAACTTATTTTAAGTCAGATTACTTATTTTAGTCGGCTTTCCATTTTTTATTAACTTTCTTTTTATGGCAGCTTTCCAAAATAGTAACTTTCCTTTTCAAGTAGTTTAACCATTTTAAGTATCTTTCTATTTTAGGCAGGTTTCCCAATTTATTATCTTGATACTTTATGGTTATAAATGACATCTAAATAATCTTTAGGGTTTAATATGACAATTTGGTTTTAGACTATTATTAATTTGTATGCGTACAGTACCCTACAATACAAATAACTGGATCCCAATATAAGACCCTACGCCTAACCATTTTTAAAATCCATAACATGCATACACGCATGCCTTCACAAGCTTTATGTACTCATTATTATGTTTTTAATTACTTTGCATGCAGCCTTTTATACTTTTACAATTTAGTTCACATTACAAATGCATGATCGAGTCTCATAGTATCACCCATAACATCCACGTTCAACTCTCATAGTATTACCCAAACCATCACCCACAAGCTTGACTTAACGAGTACAAACCTCACATGATGAGCCCCCTTTCTGTATGTAAAAAAAATATGCACGCCTCTTTATACTTCGCTTTAGGTTTTAATCGAGTTTATATGAACGTGTATCAATGATTAGACCAATAATTCAATAACCCAAAACAAAGCGTTTAACAATGCATTTGAAAAGCAAACAAATAGAGATCGACATATGATATGCAGGTTCATTTTCTTCGTGATTTTACGTGACCTTTGTATAGTTGTTATTCGTATATTTGTGCTTAACGAAGTAAAGATTAGTTTTATATATTCTACACGTATATAAGTTTATCTAGTTACGTTTAAATGGTGTGTCGTATGAACGATAACCACAAGAAAGGATGACCATACCTAAAAGGCAGCATAGCGAGATCAAAAGAAACCAAGGAACCCACGAGTCGAAACCCCTTTCGAACCCATACCAATGCCACACCAAAACTAATCACCACACCACTTGTTAGAACCTTCGTCCTTCTTATTTTTGGGAGAAATGAGGCTGCCGTTCTTTTGTATAGTCATTTAGGGTTTATTATTGTGTGATAAAATCTTGTATACTCGGTGTGATAATGAGAGCTGAATGGAGCAATATATGGAAAATTTATGCCGAGTCTTGGGTGAGTAAATCAAGGGAGAAATTTTCTAACTTATTTAAATGATTTGAGCTGATATTTGAACTGATATTGTGCCAAGATGAATGGAGAATTATATGGAAAATTTTAGGCTTGAGTTAGATTATTATAGAAATAGAGTAGGTGTGTAATATTCTTGATGTCACGAATGAGAGGATAAGATCAAGAGAGATATACAAAGAAAATAGAAAGCGTGTTTGCATTATGCAACCCGTGTCATGTGATTGAGGCAAAAAGGGCAATGAAATCTTCTATGTCAGACAATTCATTATTTTGCAAATCATATGATATTGTCAACTTTTGAGGCTAGGTTTGTCTCTTGCTCATATTTTATAACATAGAAAATGACCAAACAAATGAATTCAAGAATGATGTTAACGCGTACAAGTCTTTATTATTTTATGCCTAATAGAGACATATTTTATTTATGGAGTTCTTGTATCATTTCATATTTTATATTAGGTTATATGTTCATATCGTATGGTTTCGAGTCATAACATGTTATATAACTCAAGTTTTAATTTATAACATATTTCATAAGTTCTTAAAATTTTAAATTTAGAGGGTATTTTGGTCATTTTGCATGTTTTGAAATTTTGGGTTTTACACATAGCCAGGGAATGTAAATCCCAACCCCTTGCGATGGTGCAAACAGCCCCGGGAACGGATTGGAAGGCTAGTGTCACCTGCTATGGATGTGGGAAGAAGGGGCATTGCATAAATGAGTGTCGAGAGCCGCGGAACAGAGGAAACCAAGGAAATTGAGGAAACCCAGGGACAGGGGAAATCAAGGAAACCGAGGAACAGGCGAAAATGGGCATGACTAGGGGAACCGTGGAGCCGGAGGAAACCAGGGAAACCATGGCACTGGGAATCAACAAGGAAATGTGGGAGCAGCCTAAGAAAGGGTGTATGTTATTGGAAAGGAGATCAAAGAGGACCCGAACGTCGTTACGGGTACGTTCCTTATTAATAACCGTTATTCTTCTATATGGTTCGATATTGGTGCAGATAGTAGTTTTATATCCACTGCGTTTATGCCTTTGCTTGAAATTGCCCCCACTGCCCTAGGAATTGGTTACGAAGTAGAGTTAGATAATGGTAACCTTTAAAGGATAGACACTACAATCCGCGATTGAACGTTGAACTTTCTGAACCACCCATTCAATATCGACCTCTTACCCGTTACGTTAGGCAGTTTTGACGTCATTATTGGTATGGACTGGTTGTCTAAGTATCATGCCAATATTATCTGTGATGAGAAGATTGTATGTGTTCCATACGGAGACGAAATACTAGACATACAAGGAGATAGGAGTGATCGTGGAAGTCCTTCCAGATTGAACATTATCTCTTGTACCAAGGCACATAAATACATCGAAAAAGGGTGTTACCTCTTTTTGGCCCAAGTTTTCGAGAAGAAGGAGAAGGAAAAGGGTGAGAAGCGGTTAGAAGAGGTACCCATTGTTCGCGACTTCCCGGAGGTATTCCCAGATGACTTGCCTGGGATTCCGCCGGTTAGAAAAGTCGAATTTCAGATCGATTTGATGCCCGGCGCTGCACCCGTAGCACGAGCACCTTATCGACTCGCCCCTACCGAATTAGAGGAGTTGTCGAAGCAGTTGGCAGAATTATCAGAGAAAGGATTTATACGACCGAGTTCTTAGCCTTGGGGAGCTCCGGTACTGTTTGTGAAGAAGAATGACGGATCCTTTTGCATGTGTATCGACTATTGAGAGTTGAACAAGCTAACGGTGAAGAACCAATACCCACTACCCAGGATCGACGATTTGTTCGATCAGCTCCAAGGGTCGAGTGTTTACTCAAAGATCGACTTACGATCTGGGTATCATCAGCTCAGAGTTCGGGAAGAGGATATCCCGAAGACAGCGTTCAGAACTCGCTATGGCCATTATGAGTTTCAAGTGATGCCATTTGGTTTGACCAATGCACCGTCGGTAATCATGGACCTCATGAACTGGGTGTGCAAACCATATTTGGATAAGTTTGTGATAGTATTCATAGACGATATTCTAATTTACTCAAGGAGTAAAGAGGAGCACGAGAAACACCTGAGGCTCATTTTGGAACTACTAAAGAAGGAACAATTGTACCCAAAATTCTCCAAGTGTGAATTTTAGATCTCAACCGTGCAATTTCTGGGCCACGTGATTGATAGTCAGGAAATTCACGTGGATCCCGCAAAGATAGAGTCCATCAAAGAATGGGCCGCACCTACAACCCCAACTGAGGTCCGTCAATTTTTGGGACTTGCTGGCTATTACCGGAGATTCATTGAGGGATTCTCTAAGATAGCCAAGCCGCTAACCAAATTGACATAGAATAACGTAAAGTACGAATGGGGTGAGGAAGAAGAGGAAGCGTTCCAACTCCTGAAAGAAAAGTTTTGTAGTGCGCCTATCCTAGCCCTACCTGAGGGGAGCGAAGATTTTGTCGTGTACTGCGACGCTTCGCATAAAGGATTAGGACCCGTCTTAATGCAGCGAGAGAAAGTGATAGCATACGCTTCACGACAGCTTAAGACTCACAAGAAAAACTACACTACTCATGATTTAGAACTAGGTGCCGTGGTGTTTGTACTCAAAATCTGGAGGCATTATCTGTACGGCACGAAGTGTATTATATACACAGACCATAAGAGCTTGCAACACATCTTGGATCAGAAAGAGCTAAATATGAGACAGTGTCACTGGTTGGAGTTACTCAGTGACTGTGATTGTGAAATTCGCTACCACCCTGGTAAGGCGAATGTTGTTGCTGATGCCTCTTATCTGGAAGGAGAGAATGCCACTGTTGCGAGTCAGATCCTTGGGAATGACGATTAGTTCACCATTGCCCTCTCAAATCCTCGAAGCTCAAGCCGAGGCACTAAAAAAGGAGAACTGACCTGCCAAAAACCTCTATGGTATGGTAGAGAACGAAAATGGCTTTGTAAAGCATTCCGATGGAACATTGTGCTTTGGGGACAGAAGCTGGGCACCACTCCATGGGGGAATTCATGAATTGATTATGCATGAGTCGCATAAATCAAAATACTGCATTCACCCCGGATCTGATAAAATGTATCAAGACCTGAAGAAGCTGTACTTGTGGCCTAACATGAAGGTTGACATCGCCTTATATGTTAGTAAATGCTTGACTTGTTCCAAAGTGAAATCCGAACACCAGAAACCGACAGGATTATTGATACAACCTGAACTCCGGGTTTGGAAGTGGGAACGGATCACCATGGACTTTATCACAAAATTACCAAGAACAGCTAGTGGATGTGACACTATATGGGTAATTGTGGATCGTCTCACCAAATCTGCTCACTTCCTGGCCATTAGTGAAAACGACAACATGGACAAACTTGCACGTCTATACTTAAAGGAGATTGTTTCCCGGCATGGAGTACTGATAACCATCATCTCTAATCGAGATAGCCGTTTCACGTCGAACTTCTGGAAGTCACTTCAGACGGCCATGGGGACAAATCTCGATATGAGTACCGCCTACCATCCCCAAACAGACGGCCAGAGTGAGAGAACCATCCAGACATTGGAAGATATGCTTCGAGCCTGCGTCATAGATTTCGAAAAAGGCTGGGAGAAATAATTGCCTTTGGCCGAATTTTCCTACAACAATAGCTATTATGCCAGCATTAAGGCCGCACCTTTTGAGGTGTTGTACGGCCAAAAATGCCGATCTCCTATCTGTTGGGCCGAGGTTGGTGACAGCCAACTCACTGGTCCCGAACTTGTCCATGAAACGACCGAGAAGATAGTTCAGATTAGGAACCGTTTACAAGCTACACGAGATCGACAAAAGAGCTATGCAGATAAGAGACGTAAACCTCTCGAGTTCCAGGTTAGAGACATAGTTATGTTGAAAGTCTCACCATGGAAAGGGGTAATACGATTCGGCAAGTGTGGAAAACTTAACCCTCGTTATATCAGGCCATTCCAAATCGTTGACAGAGTTAGACCAGTAGCCTACCTACTAGAATTACCGCCACCATTGAGTAACGTGCACGACGTTTTCCACGTGTGTAACCTGAAGAAATGTCTTTCCGACAAGACTCTGATTACTCCTTTGAGAGAGATTCAGATCGAAGAAAGCCTGAACTTCATTGAGGAACCTGTTGAGATAATGAATCGCGAAGTCAAACGACTGAAGCACAGTCGTATTCCAATCGTTAAAGTCCGTTGGAACTCCTGACATGGTCTAGAGTTCACGTGGGAACGTGAGGATGAGATCAAGCGTAAATATCATCATCCCTTTTCAACTCCAACGAGTCATCCGAATTGAAACCCGGGAGGGGTTTCTCCTAAGGCTGGGAAGCTGTGACAACCAGTAATGTTCGGGAATATTTAAATACCGGGTTTACGTTTAAAAACTAATATTTAAATATTTGAGAACCGTTTTGGAATATTTTGGGAATTTATTTGGAATATTGGGTAGGTAATTATTGTTATGTCATATGTGAAGTTTTCCCCGTAGACCTTGAGTTGAGCACAACGCGATTCGATACGAGTATTAACCTAATAATAATACGTTGTTAATTAGTTTTAACGTTTTAGAACAAATATATACGTATTAATAGTCATTTTATTGGAAAAATTATTTTAAAAATATTGGCGTGAGTTAAAATGTCTCGAGAAAACTTTAGGACAAGGAAACGAGCCCCGGAAGCGAATTTTATAGAAGATAGTCAAAGTTACACAAACAACCCCCATGTCCATATTTTCGAAACAGCCCCAATAGTTTCTTCTATGGCAAAATAGGATAATATAAATACCCCATTATAACAATTTTAGGGTTTCATTTCCCTTTTGGTAACCCTAGCAGACAACCACCACCTCTGCCGTCGTCGAGCACCACCACCACCCACCATACGCCACCGTTTAAATCACCAAACACCACCACACGCACCTCATTCCACCATTTGCGAACCGGTTGGAAGTCCACACGCCACCACCATTGTTTTGTTCGTTGTTTTTCGTTGATAAGTTTGAGGTAAGGATAGATCGAGTTAAAAAGTGGGTTATAACACCGAATCACCACTTGTGTGGGATCGGTGTGGGTGAAAAACGTAAAGAAAATGAGTTTTATTAATAAAAACGAGTAGGAAAAACTTTGGTATCATCGTTTTGGTCAAATTTTGTGTCGTGGGTTTTAGATGCCGTGAGTATAAGCTCGCCGCCGAGCTTATTTCGTGGCTTATTAAAGCTTATTTGATATTTTTTATTTTCATATTCGTGTGGTAACGAGTTGGGCCGAGACCTAACGGATTTGTGGATTGGTTTTGGTTTATGAATTTGTTTTTGCTTTTGGTTGTCGAATTGTTTGGGCCGCGACATATTGAGTCCGTTTGGTTTGTTTTGGTCTCGACAGCATGGTTCGAAGCCGAGACCTCAGAGGTCTCGGCATGGTAAGTTGTTTTCACTTTTGTTGTTGTCGAGAGACATGGATATTTGATTGATGCTTGGACTTGGAATTGTTTCCGTGATGTTTTGAGACATGTCGTGTGCTAACCGAGACTTCATAGTCTCGGCGTGGCCTTGACTCGCCTAAAGAGGACTTGTTATATATTTTGGACTATTGATTGTTATTATTGACTTGTTGACCCGAGGTTGTGGGAAATTTGGATTAACTCGGAAGGATTAATAACTCACGACGTATATGTTTATTTTGGACTTGACAAAAAGAAAAGAAAGAGGAAATAATAATAATAATAATAATAATAATAAAGAGGTAATAATAATAATAATAATAATAATAATAAATGGAAGTATTAAGTAACAAAGTTAACTTTGTTAGTTAATATCTAAAAATGGTAAATGGTAAATTTAAAAGGGGAAAGTAATTAAAAACGGAAAAGCGTGAGAGTTATTAAGCATTTTGAGACACGTATATCGAGGGATACCATATTTGGGAAATTATGGAATTTATTATGGGATTATTGTTCGAGTTACAGATTGGTTGGCGTTAATATACCCGACCGACATGGTTAACGGACTTATTGGGTTGACGAATTCAATAAGGGCCCGGTAAACGCGTTGGAAGAATTTATTAACGAGTAACCCATCCTTATGACTTACAATTTATTTGTAATGTGTAGGTTGGCTTTGGATTAATAAACGAGACGAAGGAACTGTTGGACTTATCGAGTTGACAAATTCGATAACGATCCAATAATTCGTCCGGATTACCTTATTAAGCTTTTAGCTTAATCGTTAGACCTTGACCCTTACCGTGTGTGAGATTGATTTGATGAATAATTGGTAGTCGGATTTATTGGGAAAAATTGCAACACCGGACTTGAAAATATATGTTGGACTTGAAATGTTATTGGACTTGGACATATTTGACTATTGGAATACGAAACGACTACAATACATTAGACTCATAATGAATTTAATGTATTTGAGCCGTAATGGACAAACAATGGAACATAATGTCTAATGAACAATAATGATTGTAACGTTATTACTTAAACATATGGGAAATTATAAAACATTCGACATGGAAACGTTCCAATTACGAACGAGCCATGGCGAAATGATGTTTTATAATGTAAAACAAGTATGCTTTAGAACTAAAAGAGGAATTTGGAAAAATACCGACGACTACCAATCTATTCATCTAACGTAGTATGTTTGTCACGTGTGATTACTTGGAGTTGATCTTGTCATCTCTTCTTGACTTGTGTCTTGTTTTTCTCGGCGACTCCGCTGTTTATTTCCCGTTTTGGCATGTGTACACTTGAGTCGTGTTTTCCCACCGTTGCACAAATGATGATACCAAACTTTGTTAAAAGGCTAAAACAAGAATATTTTTGGAAATGGAAATGGTTAACTTTTGGGAATTTTTACCCGTATAGTTTATGTGAGATACGTTTTAAGACGAGACTTTATATTATTAGGTCGTGCCGAGTCCGTAGTGCCGTGACGTGTTAGCTGCTGTTGTGCTATACCACTATTGACTTGTGTGTTGTGCTTTGCTTGATTGAGGTGAGTTTCATAGCCCCACTTTTACACTTATACTGTTATTTGAAAACTTGGGGTGAGAAAACATGCAAAACCGTTTTGAATGGACCAAATGTTATTTATGCTTTTGATATGTTTGCTATGTTAACTGGCTAAGGTTACATATTGTATGTGCTGCAATTGTGCGGGAATATTATTGTATGTGCTGCATTTGTGCGGAAATATTATGCTATGTGCTGCAAGTTGTGCAGAACTATACGGTGCACCTATAGGGATTATTACTGTGGTTTGACACACTTATGTGTGGGTATGATTGATTTGTTAGGTGACTTAGTCAAGTATGGCAAACTTATTATTGATTTGGTCCACCGTTATTAGTTAGGAATAAACCTATGAAGTCACCAGCGTTAGCTGACCTTTTTAGCATGTTTTCTCAGGTAATGAGTGATGTTGCATTTAGATAGCTAGTACTTGGAGGCTTGGCAAGCGGCATGGTTGAAGGATCAATTAAGACTCTGATAGTTAATTTGGGGACCTACCTTTATGTTTTAATTTAGGCTTACTTACGTATTTTGGAATAAATGTAGACTTGAAATACTTGGGTTGTAATACTTTAATTAACGGATAATGCTATTCCGTTTTCTTGTGCTTGTGTTATGTGCCAATCCCCATAGCACCCCGAAGCTTTGATAAGTCTTCCGCTGTACCCAAATTTTGGGGGTGTTACAACTATAAGTCTATTCGATTGACCTTAGGGTTTCAGCTGATCGATTAGAGAAAGGGAGAGAAGATGGAGTTTTCGGTTTAAAGGATTAAAGTGATTTCTAGTTTAGAACGCCTTTGCATTTATAAGATATCAAGGACAATCCTAATTTAACTTGAAGTACTTGAGTAATTGTTCTTAATTATACAAGTTGGATAAAGAGTTAAACACCCCTTGATGTGATCAAATAAGTACTATATTTATGTATTATTTATCCCATGTATATTGCTCATTTATCATTCTTTTCTATGAGAATCAATACTTAATCACTAACTTTTGTTAGTATTTATGGAGCAATATTGGAAAAAAAGACGGAAAACGTCGAAACTTGGAGCTAAATTAGAAGATTTGTATAAAGCCCTGCAAGAGCATATGCCGTATCCACATTCTGGAGATACGCTGTATAAATTACTTAGGAGTATTCATGATATATCGAAATCAGAACAATACGACATATTAACTCTGGCAATACGCCGTATTTGAGCCCTTGCAGTCAAGCCCAAGTCAATTGAAGAAGACATACGGCGTATGAAACTATGGTCATACGTCGTATTGAAGATCTTATCCCAGTCCAAGTTTATCAGGATTTAAGAGCATACGGCGTATCACACTCTAGCAATACGCGGTATTTAAATAAAAAACTGTAATATTCTCTTCTTGGACCCTACTCAAGATATCTGGAATACGGCGTATTGGACCTCAATACGCCGTATTGACGAGTTAGATAGAACATTATAAATACGAACCCTAGCTTATGATTTTTACAACCATTCCACCACCACCAGATGACCAAAGGAGCTTAGTAACACCAAGAGATCAGTTCCAAGAGAGGAGATCAAGAGAAGAAGGTCCCGTATCATCACACGAAGTAATATCGTTCGATTTGCACATCGATTTCACTATGTTATTCGTTTGCTTATCGTTTGTAATTTCTTTCATGTTTGCAACTGAGATTATGGACTAACACCCTTAGGTGTTAGCCATGTAATGACTATTACATTGATTTGATTCCGTTTATTAAAGACTTAATGCATTTTATGTTGGATAATTTATATGCTTATTGCTCAAATAATAAGTTCGTTTACTTGTTTATCATTCTATGTCTATTGTCTAGATTATCACATTGTAGTTCTTTAGCTATGAATATGTAATATGTATCTCTATGGTCGGTATTCATGTCACACCCCATCTAAGGCGGAAACGTGGAGTGTGATGGATGGAATCGTCATAACATATTGATATAAAACCATAGAGAATTCACTAAATGAAAATCCACACAAAATGTCATGACGACACCCGAGACAAATGGAGACTTGCATCATGGTTAGTCACTACCACGACAAACATAGTCATAAGTCAAATAAATCCCACAACCCAGGACAAGCATAAAATAAATCCACACGAAATAACGAAGTCCATAATGAAATACTAATGCAAATCTCTCAAGGGAACACAACCCAAGAGGGTCTCGACTTAGGTCTCACTAGGCAAGTCAGGAACTCTTTCCTTCCTAAGCATTGTTATTGTTATTACCTGAAAATGAATACTCGAAAACGTCAACATAATGTTTATGAGCTCGTAGGTTTAAGTAATAAAACATTTGCCGTGCATAGAATATAAGACAATAGTGTATAATAATAGCGCAAAACAAGTAGTACTATAAATAGTTATCCGAGCCACAAACCAAATCAATAGAGTCACAAGTGCTTTAGATTTTCAAACATGTCACCTACCGGCAGGAGCTAACCAGTTGGCTCAATAGGAATCATAGTCATCAACATAGTAATCATAGACATGTACAATTCAACCATTAATGCTTACATTCGCAATTATAAGCACACATATTGTACAAAGAACTAAAATGATTAGCACGTAAGTGGAGGTTTAGGTGGACTATGCTCGCAAAACTCGTATTTGATGAGAAGTTCTCAAAGTATTTACAAGGGCCAAATGGCGAAGAATCTTATGATGAGAGGAATATCAGTAGAATTCTTCTTAATCTTAAAAGAGAATTGCATATATACCACTAAAACTAAAAAACTTGCATATTTTCTTAAAATACAAGTTTTCAATTCATGATATACAATGCAAGTTAAACATGTTTTGGGTATATATGCAAATATGCAAATTTTAGTGGGTATATATGCAATTGCCCCAAACAATTACGGAGCTTCAAACGTTGCAACTCTAGACAAGAAAAAAGGTGCCCAGGTAACACAAGTGTTGTATGATGCATGTTTCTCAAAGTGAGCTCCTTAATTCCTTTTGTAGACAAGAACATAATCCAGTGACTAATTCCTTTTGTAGACAAGAACATGATCCAGTGACTAATATCCTTAACATCCGAAACTTTGTAATTTGGTATATAGAGGTAAAACTTTTTTATAGGACCTTTAAGATTAGGGGCAATTGCATATATACCCACTAAAACTTGCATATTTGCATATATACCCAAAACATGCTTAACTTGCATTGTACATCATGAATTGAAAACTTGTATTTTAGGGAAATATGCAAGTTTTTTAGTTCTCCCTTAGTTTTTTTCGTCTTCCACATGGTTTTCTGGGTTTCCCAAATCTATTCACCTTGGACTTTATTGAAGTAAGCTTGGAAAGCCATAAAGGTGTGGAGCTTACGACTGGCAATCGTTTGCTCGAAAAATTGCGTATTAGCTTTTACAGTTATGTTGGCAAAGTACAACCATATGAGATTTCAAAACTTCAAAATCTCAAAGTGTTAATTTTTCCATTAAGTAAGCTTGACATTAGGTTGGTCACAAGTTCTAGTATGTTTCAGCTTGTGGGCTGTTTTCCTAAACTTCAAGAGCTACATTTGGACTTGAGTATGTGCGAGTTCTTGGCAGAAGCTGGTGCTAGAAAGGAAGTCTCTACCACTTTTCCTTGCCTCAAGATTCTAGGATTTGGCTCAATAGATTTTGCCAATAATATTATGCTATCATTTATACGTGAAATGATTTTTCGCTCTCCGAATTTGAAGAACCTTGAGATCCTGGCATTCAAGGATTACGTCCCAACACGTGCAGACTGCAGAGGCAGACTTCAACACAACAAGGCAGTTGCAGCTTCCGAGAGTGACGTTTTTACACTTAAAAGGTTCAAACAATGAAGTTTGTTTCATAAACTCTCTACACTTAAAAGGTTGATGGTGCTGATGGAAGTTGCAAGTTTGCTGAGAAGTTATTAAAGCTTCATCGAGCCTCCCCTGTTGCTGAAATACTCTTCTTGTAGTTTTAGCAGTTTAAACTTATCTTCTACTGTAATTTGTTTATTATGGCTTCTGCACCACTCTTACATATCTAATCTGATGGAACCTTCTGTTTGAATTAATTATATTATCAACAGTTAATTATAGGGTTGAAACAAAGCTCTCATAGATCGTTATATTTACGTTGTCTAAAAGCCATGATGATGTCTCTCTAACATTTACGCATTTTGAATTTCGACCAATTGATCACGCTTTTATCGTTTAAAACCACGGCCAGACCAGATAGTGCCAACCCATGGCCTATGGTCCGGTCCTCATCTATCATATCTTCAAGAAGTTAAAGAACAAAAAACACTAAAGAGCCTCTTATATAATCGAAAAAAGCTACAAAACAATATAATTGGATATGGGAAAATGGTGTTACCATTTCTCCAGGCCACCATAAACCTCTGTTTGTTAAATTTAAAATATAATATAAAGTAATAAACAAATCTTTACGGGAACTGAAACGATCCTCCAATCTGGTTTTGACCTTGTGGAGGATTAATCGCAACCCACAGAAGTGAAATGGTAATAGCAATAAGTCCAGACCACACAAACACGATCGTTGGTGTCCTTCCTCTTCGTCCCATCAGCCCTTTAGCAAACGGGTACAAATGTGCCAAAACCCAAAAACTGAAAAACACACCTCCTAGAAGACGACTCCATTGTGGTATCGTGCTATAAATAGTCCTGCTGAACCCCACTGCTATAGCGATTAAGTTAACCATCATGATAACTATAGGCGGGATCATGAGTGATGTCCATTTCACAATGTAAAGATCTGCAAAGTCATCATCTTCGTCGTCACCAGCTGATTTTGAGGTCAATGTGAAGGAAATCTCGATACCGGCAACAACTTTTAGAAGACCTTGCATAACTGCTGCTAAGTGAGCACTAGTACCACCAATCAACCAAAACTGTTCGTTCCTCCACCATTCTTCTAACTCGATTCCAGACCATTTTACTTCAAGAACAGCAAGCATGACAATTGTGAGAGTGATGATCAGCAGGTAAATGAGAAAGGTTACGTTAAGAGTTTGCACGATAAATTGTCCAGAAAAGAGGGAAAGTGCTGGGAGGAAACAGTAGACGATTAGAAAGATGGAAGTGAAGGGGTAAATCCCAACGTTCAGGTAAGCAATTCTTTGCAAAATCTTCATTCTTGAGCTTGCTAAAAGAGCATTGTTACGTGAGAAAAAGATCTCAACTGACCCAGTGGCCCACCTGAGGACTTGATGAAGTCTATCAGTAAGATTGATTGGAGCTGTACCACGGAAGGCGTCTCGTTTTGTGACACAGTAAACTGATTTCCATCCTCGGTTATGCATTCGATAACCTGTGACAACATCTTCAGTCACTGACCCATAAATCCACCCGACACGTAGACCCCATTCAGTTTTATCCTCATACCAGCATGAAATGACACTTATAGCTTCAGCAACAGTGGATGCATCAAGAAGCTCCCGGGGGATGGTCAAAGCTCCGGGCGGCCTTCCATTTTTGACCGCAGGATGGTCAGCAAGCGGGCGGCCTTGGAACTCTGCTACTGGGATTGAATCGATTAGAAGAGTCGAGTTTCCAAATTTCTTGGGAGCTAAAGACAGATTCATGTCTTCATCATCAGAATCACCCATTCTTAAAGCTCGGTTTTCTTCCGGAGTGCTAAATTTACCCTTTTTACGACCTGTAAAGCAGCAGCTACAGAAACTTGGGTGGCGTTCTTTGGTTCTTGGTGGGTCAAACCCGTATAACGCGATTCTTCTAAAGAGACATCCAGTTCCGACATAAACGGGACCTTGAAGCCCGTCAAGGGCTCTCATGTTCCCATCAAAGAAAACCGTGTTGTGGTTGGCATATCGGTCAGACGGGTCAATACCCTCAAATCTTTGAGGGAATTGGACATAGCAGAGACGATCACCACCTCTATCCATCATGAAACACATGCCTTCTCTCATGGCTTGCGAGTTGTAGATGTAATGATCACAATCAAGATTGAGAATGAAAGGACCATTGGACATGATTGCTGAGGCTCGAACAAGTGCGTTCATGGCTCCTGCTTTCTTGTTGTGATCATACCCTGGGCGTTTCTCACGGGATACATATACAAGCATGGGAAGACGAATGTCAACATCAGTGAAATCAAGCATTCCAGCATCTTCTTCTTGGCCTTGCAAAGGCTCGTCACTTGGAGGTTTCAGCATCACCTGTACCAGTCATAAGCAGTAAATGAGTTGTAATCAAACGCGCAAAAATAGTGTTTGGATATGTTTTTGCTGTTTGAAGTTGTTTTAAATGTTTACCTGAATGATTCCGGAGTGATCGCCTTTAGAGTGTTCTGGTGCAGGACTCAACCAAGTCCCGGGCCAATGAGTTCCATCAGCCATCCATGTAGCTTTTTGAACCTTCACCATCTCAACAGGTTCATCGTCTCTCTTTTGTCTCTGTTGCTTCATGGCCTTAATCTCTTCACGTGCATGATAAGCATCAGATCGACGACGTATAGAGTCTGGAAGACCATTAATCCGAACCTTAAACTCATCAAACTCCCTTTTAACTCTTCTACGGTCCTTAACAAAATCTGATTTCACCTTGTTTTTATAAGGATCTCTCTTTAAGCTAAAATAAGATTCTGGATTCCTAGGTTCAATATTATGTTTTCTACAAAACGGGACCCACATGTTGGCATAACTTGCGGCTTCAGCCATGGCCTCAAAGGTTAGAAGTGCACCTCCGTCATCAGACACATAACATGCAAGCTTCTCGACAGGATAGTCTGCAGCTAAAATAGATAAGATAGTGTTTGCAGTAACGAGTGGGGGTTCTTTTTCTGGATCAGCAGTCGAGACAAAGATATCAATGCCTGGTAAATCTGATTTTCCAGTAGGGTTGTGTAGTGTCGGTAATTCGAATTTTTCTTTCAAGACATTAAGATCAGTGGCACGGTTGATAGGGTTGACTTTAGGCAACTGATCAAGGACCCAAGAAAAGGCAAACCATAGTTCACAAACAATCGACATTCCCCATAGCCAGATTGCATCATTGTTTGGGTGGTTGATTCTCCAGGCCAAGAAGAGTACAAGAACAACCGCTCGAATAAAGATCAGAAGCCTGCACAAATAACCAAAATGACATACAATTATTCAAAATGCACGGAAATACACACCAAAGACTCAGAACAGAATAACAAAGATAAAGGAAATATGAGATGTACCTATACGGACTCAGAATAGCAGCCGGGATCCTTAACTTACGAGTAAGTGGTCTCCATGGTTTATTCATTAACTCCAGAGACTCGACATGATCATGATCACTATCTTTTCCATCCTCCATTACTCCCTCTTTTGGCCAAATAGCATTACCATAACCATAAGTACCACTGGTTTCAAACAACCATCGGTTATGGTCAAAGTCACCCGTTTGACTTCTCATAAGCACTGATTTCGTTGATTTCATCAACGACAACCTCCGCTCATTTTTAGACATTCCAGATGGTGGTGGCAATCCAAGCGGCCTACCAACATTACCACCACCACCAACGTTATTTTCCAGTTCATCTACGTCAGTAGTCTTGTACTGCTCCTTACAACCCGGACATATCCCGTCACCAGTCTTGACAGCATCAAGATAACAATCCCTACATATCTTAAAATCACATTCACACGGAAGAATATCATCCCCTCGTTCATCGCTCATGACTTTAGCATCACATCCGGGAACCTGACAAGAAGATCCTTTTGCTCCCGCCATTTGAGGATGACTGATTTCGGACTCAATCACCTTATCCATCAAATGAGCTCGAGTAACAGCATTAAAACCTCCTGTAAACAGCGAACTCGACACATACTGTTCTTCAACCTTCTGAGAAAGTGCATCCATAGGCTGATTATCAGGCGTTTGTGGCAAATGCACAGTGTAGTTCATAAAATCCTGACTCGAAAGCTCACTATCGAGATCATCCCTAGAATAGTTAACATACCTCCCAGAGGAAGTTCGCCTAGCAAATGTGACCTGCGGTGGCAATGGAGGCTTGTTTGGCTGTGAATCGTTTGCATCAGAGCTTATAGATAGATTAGATCGGGTTGGCTTGAACTGTTTCGACATATTTAACAAAATTCTTCACAAAATTTCACTAAATCCTGCAAAGATTAGACAAAAGACACTATTTAAAACGTATATAGACGGCAAATTCACTTATTGGTAGATTTGATCATTAGCGGTGAATGATTTTGAAGGGATATTTTACAAATATTCACTAGTTCCTGAAAGGATCTGACAGTAAAAAGAGCATGAAATCGCAGATTTGACTATGCATATGTATAAAAGTTTATAGATATACTGGATCATTAGCTGTGAATGATTTCGATGCTATATTTCACATAATTAACAAAATCCTTAACCTACAAACCGTAAAGACTAAAAGTGTGTGAAACACATCTTTAACCTACAAAGTAATATTGGATCTCATTCTCATAGACAGTTCAAATAATCCTACTTTCATAATATTCCCTAATTAAATACTACAATATGAAAGCAGAGATATGACTAGAAATATTTATCGGAACTTAATAGATTCAGTCAGTGGCTTTAAATGATTTTGATGCAATAATTCGCAAATCACAACAATCATTACTACATCTTAAAACGGCTAATAGATAGATCATATCAGTAGCTTCTGATGAATCAGATGCTGTATTTAGCATATATAACTAGATTTGGATCGATTAGACAAAATGTAAAACACAGATTTGAACACAGTACTTGGTCAGTCCATGAGTAGCATTGAATGATCAGGATCCTAATTTCACATAACTAACTTAAATTCTGAACTGACCAGACAGTAAACAGATGTAATACTCGTGTCTGAACTATTTCACAAAATTAACTGGATAATGCAACTATTGTCTATTAGCTTAGCAGGAGAACTTATAGATAGACTATGTTTTCGATGCTATATATCGCTAGTGAAACAAAGAAAGTTACAATGTAGTATCGATACCTGTTAGTTAGTGAAACATGATTGAATGAGAGAGCTTATTTTTGTTGAAAAACTAGTAGTAATAAAAGGTGATGCAAATGAATTTTGGGGTTTTGAATGGGAATGAAAAGGGAGGCAATAATTATAGTACTAGAGGAGATCTAAATCTGTTAATATATATACAGAAATTAAAAAAGAAACCATATAAGCTGTATTTTTGTCATCCGACATGTGACATACATAACATGTGAACGTGAAAGCATGTATTTACGCGCTTATTACAATAATAATATATTCTTTCCTTCGTAAACGGAGACCATTATTTCCCCTCCCACGATCACCGCTACGTTTTCTTAAAAATCTTTTCCAAGTCAAAGACTTATGTGGGACAAGGATCTTCATTTTACTTTTAACACATTTTCATTAAATACAGAAACTAAATATACATAATATTCATTTATAGTTAGTTTGGTTCATTTATAGTTAGTTTGGCAAAGATCGGTATCCTACAATGAATCGTTTTGTCTTCATAAAGTGAAGATAATAACATACTACTCAGAGCCGTATACGAGAGTGTGCAATTGCACAGAGCCTCAAAGAATATATGATTGGGGCCTCAAATTCACTTCAAACAAAAATTATTAACGTAATATAAGTTTATGTCGTAAATACTTGTTAAATTTAAAGCTTTTGCACATGGCCTCCGTGAACGCACTCTTACCACTAGAACACATCAGCTTCCTTTATAGTAGACGAGATCATGTAAAAGGATTATCACAACGTTTTTATGGAAGTTGTTAACAGAATCGCAATGTTTCCAAATATACAAGATTTTTTGACAATAGCTAGTCAAACTTTGCGAAAGGGACGGTAATGTTTCAATGGAATATAGGAACTTAATCATGGAAAAGATCGTGTAAATCAGACGTTAAAAAAACAATAAAAAGAGAATTTAATAAAGCATGAAAGTGATGTCTTCAATCATGGAATGCATATGCTGGATGTGCTTTGCACGTCCCCATGATGGTTCTTCACACCCATCTTTGCTATATTATATATTCAGCATCACAATTTTTATGATTCTCGATACCTCAAAAAAGACTCTTCTATAATAATGTCGCAAACAAAATATCTTGTACAATGTACATACACACGTCGCCTATAATTAAACAAATAAATAATATTGAAAATTGTTGTTTTTGTAATGATCAGAAATGGAACTATAAGTGAAAAGATTTCTGGACAGCCCTATTAGGGAGTCAGTGGGCTAGTCATGTTGGGACGTCTGCAGTCACACGTGCATATACTTCTCGACTCTTTCACAACACGTTGTGATCTCCTTGTGTGAAGTTTGATGTTTATTAATTTACCAGCCATCTGTTAACATACGCATTAAAAAAAATCAGATTGAATGGGAGATGAACGAAAAAGGTAGAGACATGAATGGGTCGATTCGGGTTGTGCTATATATATCAAACGAACAAAATTAAACAAATGGCTTGATATAAAACGCCATAAGTGTGATACACTATTTTTTTATAAAAATTTTAAGGCACAAAGTATCTCAACATGACCCGAACTGTTACCCAATGTGCCCATTTTGCCACAGCTAAATGAAAAGTAGGATCTAGTTGCATCAAAAGAGAGAGAAGCATACCATTCTCCAAACCAAGTCTTCTGGCCCCAACGGTTGAGCAGGATGGGAGTATAAGAAATGCCGCACATACTGTCATATATAAAGAAAACCATTAAGACACATAAACATAAGAATACTGCTAAGAGATCATTCATTTCTGCAATCTATTGCCAAACATCAGTAATTACGTGTTAAACTTTGGTTTTGCAACATGATCAGGTCGAACTCGAATTGAGTTCAGCCAAGTAATTACTTCTCAAGATTGGATCAAGCATTAAGGCAAATTCCACACTAAAGCTCAATTTTGACAAACAACCCAGTAGAGATCCCATGGTAATAGTGCGGACATCATGGTCAACATCTTAATGCACTTATGAAATCAGTGATATTGATGAACTTAACTCTTGCATGTAGATGATCATCACCTGTTATGCAAAACTGAATATTTTTTATTGGACTTTTACTAGTTGCCATTGACATGCATGGAAATTTGCTGTCTAATTTCCATATTTGTGTAGCCAATACCGAGATTCATATTTCTTATATCAAATTTTGGAATTTATTTTTTAAATGCTAAAATACATCAATTTGATGAACATATTACTAGGAGCTAACGATATAATACTTGCCCCTTCTTCCTCTAGGATATACCCCCTAAACTATGATACTTATCTAATTAAGTATGCAATATGTCAATTATGTGACGGAACTAGGAGCCAAGTTTAGGGGTAGCGAAATACGAAAATTTGTTTAGGGGTAGCGAAAATTTGTTTCAGGGGTAGCAAAATCGCCAAAAAACGTAAAAAAATGGCCAAAAATTGCACTACCGGGTAAAAGTTCAGGGGTAGCGACCGCTACCTAATTAAGTATGCAACATGTCAATTATGTGACAAAAGAAAATGAATTTAGGATTGATTGATATATAACAAACACAATTTACATTGGTGAAGCTGACATATTTTGTTACACGTGCCTGAATAATTCTTTTCTGGGGATATAATAATGTCTTTTATTTCAAAAAAAATGCAAGAAACTCAAGAGATGTCAGTATAATTTAAAACTAGTGTTTGCATAGTCACAAACCTTAGCTAAGTTATCTTGCATTTCTTTTATCTGTGTAGATTTAATACTTCTCAGATACGCCAAAAGCCAGCCTGGCTGCACAGCGTCACTTGAAGAAACAAACAAAGCAATCTGCAATGAGTGATCGGATTAGAACATTGGTTATCAATACTTAAGCAATGTGCAAGAACAGACACGAAACAGGATACTGAAAAAGCTTCAAGAGACACCAAATGATGATGCATCAATGGGTAATGGCGCACTTACCTTACGATAATCGAGTATTCCTTCAAAAGGAAGCTCTAATTCATCACTAACTATAACAGGTATGCAGCCACTAACAATGGCATCAAACAATCTAGCAGATGATGGTGTATCACCAGCTGGACTTAAGCAAAACACAGACCTGCGTACCAGAAAACAACCAGCTCAAGAAAGGTACATAATACTTTCAGGTGAAAATACATGATTTAGCAACAGAAATTTACTTGCGCATGCCACTTTGTGCTGCTATTTTCCCTGCCTCTCCAGCACTACCCTCTTCGATAACAACACCATCAGCATTGCCAAGTTCTGATCCAAGTTTAGAACGTATTTTCCCTCCCTGAAATTAGGATACAAAAGATCACGATCACATGCAAACTTGGTAAGCTGAATCTAGCAAAACTGTTTTCTTCCTAGTATCTATTGCTTTTGATTAGTAATAACAAATTTATTGGCGAGAGGTTGAGTTCGAAATATTGGGCAGGTCAGGAGAGTGGAAAACGGGTCAAAGTGAGTAATTTTTCACTCTAGGTTGGGTTGTGTTGACCCGGCACACTTTTTCTCCAACTTTCTAACATTTTTAAGTAATATTTAGCATGTCAAATATAATTACAAAAATTACTTCATGATAAGAACTTAATATAATGATTTAGGAGGTTTCATGCCCTAAAAACAGACTTTAAGTGACTTTTGACCCTTTTTACCAATTCGACTTGTTTCCTTTTAAGACTTTTCAGTTGACCCATAAGAGATAAAACATTACCCTAAATACTAATTGACCCGTTCATAAGTAAATGGACCAAAATTGCCACATATACTCAGACTCTCAGTTTGTATGCTAAGCCTGGTAGAAATACAATTTTGAATTTTCAGAAAGCAAAGAGAGATTAATGTTTTGCTCCTACTTAACACAAATGCAACCTAAAGAAAATGAGCCAAGTTGGCAGCCGGAATATGCAAAATCCTATCGAACAATATATTATACAGTATCAGGTTCAAGATTTTGGGCAAGAATCATACAGCATTTCTTTTAAGCCTCCCGCGGAAGTATAGAAGTGTTGTTCTCTTTGATGCACTTTCTGATAAGCATTTGGCATCACATAAATCGAGATTGGGAACATAGGGAAGTATCAAATCTTTTTCAAGTGAAACTTGGCCAGGCTTGTACCTAAAATTATTAATATAATTTCATTTAATAACAAAAAATATGGTGAAAAATAAAATGCATGCATAAAATTATGAATAAAGAAGTTACCAGTTCCCTGTGGAGTCCATATCTGGTAATAACCATATTGCCTTTTTCACAAACTTGCGAACAGTTTTAAAAGACCATGGATGATGAATTGGAAATATGTGATCTCTTCCTTCAGACCGCTTCCATGCGGGCTGATCAGTAACCCACTTCAATGCTTCCTAAAGAATCACAAAAATTGAAGGTCCGTTAGAGGAAGATCCTAGTTTATCAAATATTATGATAAAATACCAAAGTCAGTACAGTAGTTCTGGGTTTTAGCTATACATATAGCCACGTACTTACGTTCATGTCCCACCTGGGTTCCTGAACTAAAAGTCTTATATTTTTTGTTACCGACTTTCAAATTGTGTTCTCAGATGCACATCTAAACTTTTTCTAGCCAAAAAAAGGTTATAAATCATCCATTTACTGTCCACTACTTTGTAAACAATGTCTTGATTGTGTGTCGCTTACAAAGTAGTGGATAGTAAATGAGTAAGTTACAACTTTTTTTGGGGTTGAAATATGCATATGAGAACAAAATTTGAAACTTCGTAAAACGAAATGGGACACGTTTTAGTTCAGGTACTCAGGTGACATGAACGTAAGTATATGGCTATTCATAGCTTAAAACCCCGTGGTTCCTATAATTATTTGAAAGTACTAAATATGTTATGTGTGACCAGAAAAACTTTCTGTAACGTAAACATTGGCATCCACTCACACCCTGTAAAGCGTCTTGCATTTCTGTGTCTCCAGCAAGAAGTAGCTAATGGTTGTGAAAAATGGAACATAGAAAAGATCAGCATCTTCCTGCCGATGAACTCTTATGACACTTTTCAGAAGCCTTTCTGATTCGGGGGCAATTAGATCCGCCCACAGCCAGTAGTCAACTGAATGCTGCAAGAGAAATCAATATGTAAGATAACATAGAGAGTGTTTGGCATTGTGTTTCAAAAGTGCTTATGTGCTAAGAAATAATCAGAATTGCCAATAACAGAACAGTCTGCATAATCAGCTATGTGAATTTGGTAACTTCAGAGTACCTAAGAGTTCACATGTAATATCACATTATATAGTCAGATAACCAACTGTAAGAAATAGGCTTGCATGACGGGGTTTGGATGTCATATCATAACACCATAAGCAGATAAGCAATTCTAATAAACAATCACAAACACCCCTGCGTGCGGGAAATTTCAAGTATTGAACTATTTACAACGACCCTAACTCATCAATATAGTTCAAATTGGTTACTCCTATAATATCAAGTTTGTTTCTGAGGACTGTGGCACATAAAAACTGAGTCATGACATGAGTAATGCGCATGACCATATTAAATAACCCACCATAGTTCCAAACTTCTAATGACCCTTTCAATCTTAAACAAGCACGACTTCATAAAGATATGAAAATAACCCGAGCTGAATCATTTACAAGTAAATTTGTCAAAATTTCACATCTAGTTTCGCACTACGAATCTATATTAAACCAAAATCATATTTGTTTATTGTGATGGACCACAATTAACGGCTTTGATTTACCCAAGATTCCAAGGGACGATTTCCCTACCCGGATGAGGATGGACAGCCAAGAATCATGTCTCATCTGATTCGCGATCCATTTGCAAAGTAAGCAAGTAGTATTGTTCAGCACAAACGGAAGCGTGTTCAAAGTTAATATATTGACACTTTCCAACGACAAATTCTTTTACAACAACACCTTAATTTGGCTTTAAAACTCATTTTGCAGCAGTGATTTATTCAGTGTTTGGATGGTTTGTTTTAAGATATTGTTGACAGATTTTGCCACGAGAAAATGTCAGCACAACGTGTGCACATTTTTCATCCACGTTTGGTATAATGTAAGTAACTATCTTACTTGCCTAACTTGGGAGATGAATCGAATAAGATTCATTTTATATATTTTTCACTCCAAAAACTAACTAATTCGCGTAAACTCGTCACTATCCGAAACCAAAACCACACAATTCAATAACAAACATACTAATCCCTTTAAAAACACACAATGTTTCACCTGTTCGATGAGGCGATGAACGGGACTACCATTAGACGTCAAATTAACCGTCACCTTAAACGTATGACTAAACAGCTTAAGCAAATCATAAGTAAACTTAACCGGCATTTCATATACATAAACCCTAACCGGTTCCCCAAATAACCGTCCATCGTTATAAAGCCTAGCATTTTCCGATCTCGAGATCAGGTGATCTAATTCAACCGGATCACCGGCGGCAGTGTCGTCGCGGAGATGGTGGAAGTTGGTGTGTGAAAGGAAGTGTTCGAGTGAGTTGACGAATGAGTATTGGATGTTAGGGTTAGGGTTAGGGTTTGGTGTTGAAGTGGAAGTGTGTGTGGTCAAAGTGTAGATGAAGAAGAAGGAAGTGAGTGTGATTAGGGTTAGTAAGATTGGGGATCTCATTACTCGCTTCATTGAGTAGTATTGTCTACCGCCTACCATTGTTTTCTCATCTGGTAATCAAGATGCATATCAAGTGAAAGTGAGTTGGATCAGTTGCAGAGATTGTCACAAAACAAAAATCCGCTATTATAAGTTAGAGTTAACTACATTTTTGGTCCTCGTGGTTTACCGGGTGTAACGATTTTGGTCCAATAGTTTGAAAAGTAACGGATCTTGTCCTAATTTGGACGACCCGTAACGGATTTGGTCCAATTTTGCTAACGCCGTTAGTTTGACTTTCGTTGACTGTTAAATACAAGGGTATGTTTGTCCTTTCAAGCATTTTGCTAAATAAAAACAAATACATAAACACAGGCATTATCCTCAAAGATTCAACCCAAACCACTCACTTATCTCTCTCTATATACTTTTATTACTATCCATCTCCTTCAACCAACAAACACCCCCTGCTAGGACATCACCACCGAACCACCACCATAATTAACCATCCATGCCCCGCCATCACCACCCTATATGTGATACTATCACAACACTAAACCAACCATCACATGTAACCCACCACCACCACTCGTAAACCCATAACGCACCACCACTCGGACTTGTTGCAGATCCGAAGGTGAACCACCACGTGTCTGAAACACACTCAACCCCTAGAAACCCGAAAAATAAATCAGTTAACAATCCAAGCCAAACCACCTCCAAAATCTAAGCTTAGAATAACATGTACAAATTTCACCATTTGCTAAACATCATTTACACAACCCAACCCCACTTCAACTGGATCCATAAGACCATTAACTCCGGCAGAAGCAATAGCATCCAAATTAGCCACTTTGGCAGCTTCTAAAGGTGTTTTGTACCCAAATCTTGGAATAGAAACATCTCCCAATCCATTAATTAACACAAATGCAACTCTTTTACGGGGCTGCATCTTCGAATTGACCATGTTTTTTTCACAACCTTTTTAAAAAGCTAAAACCTTTAGCGTTCTAATTTCAAGACCCTGACGCAAAAATAACAAATACAAAGCGAATTGGATAAAGGGTTTACTTGATTTGTGGGATGGGGTTTGGATGGATTTGGTTCTTTTTGCGAATGTAATTGTTGATTTGCGAGATGGGGTTTGGATGGATTTGAGATTTAGGGTTGGATGGATTTGAGATGGGGTTTGATGGATTTGAGATGGGGTTTGGATGGATGGATTTGAGATGCAGGTGATGTTATATCATTATAGAGTTTTGTGGTTTGGATATGTGTAAAGAAAAAGAAATAAAAATGAAAAGTAGTGAAAGGGAGGGTATATTAGTCATTTCACATAACAAAACGAGGATATTTTAGCCATTTTACATATTTTAACTAGTCAAACTAACGGTCAACAAAAAAATTGACCAAAAGTGTTACGGGTCGTCGGATTTAGGACAAGATCCGTTACTTTTTAAACTATTGGACCAAAATCGTTACACCCGGTAAACCACGAGGACCAAAAATGTAGTTAACTCTATAAGTTAAGTATAAAAAGCGTGTACTATTGACTTTGTAGGTATCCCTAGCCCGAACCCTAGAAAAAAAACCACCTTCACTCGGATCTTCTCTCATGTGTCTCTCACTTCCCTCTCTCATAGACGATAGCTCCGGAACCCAAAAAAATCCGATTGGCCAACCCAACCCGCTCCGACACCGAAATATCTATAGTGTTTTTTGTGAGTGTTTCCGCCGTAGTATCTACCGTAGAGCAATATTATAATGGGGGTACAGCGTTTTGGGAAAGGAATGAAAAGCGTGGTTGTGTGATTGCCATTTATTAAGATCTACAGTCGCTTGGTTTTTTTTAACCACATCCTTTTTGAGTGGCTTAGATAGATGAAAGTGGTTCTGGATTATTCATAAACGCACACACATACTAAATACCGGTGATCCAAATTTAAGGTTTTTTATTTTTTTAATTCCAGTTACT
Organism: Artemisia tridentata subsp. tridentata; assembly: GCA_021014915.2. Taxonomy (NCBI): domain Eukaryota; kingdom Viridiplantae; phylum Streptophyta; class Magnoliopsida; order Asterales; family Asteraceae; genus Artemisia; species Artemisia tridentata. The sequence continues at coordinate 360,779,225 of CP139504.1, forward strand.
TTCTTTTTTAGAGTAAATTGCAAAAATCATCCTTGTGGTTTGGCTAAATTGCACGTTTCGTCTCTGTGATTCATTAAGTGCAAAAATGGTCCGGATTTGACACTGTTTCATGCACTTTTGGTCCCCCATGTTAACCGGCGTAAAGTGAGTTCCGTTAGCACTTACACGTTAGCCCTTTTGGCTAACGATCGTTGTAGCGCCCATCCTTTAAACTAACGATCGTCCTTGTGGTTTGGACGTTAGTTTAAAGGATGGGAGCTGCAACGATCGTTAGCCAAAAGGGCTAACGTGTAAGTGCTAACGGAACTCACTTAACGCCGGTTAACATGGGGGACCAAAAGTGCATGAAACAGTGCCAAATCTGGACCATTTTTGCACTTAATGAATCATAGGGACAAAACGTGCAATTTGGCCAAACCACAAGGACTATTTTTGCAATTTACTCTTTTTTTGATAAAAAGTTTGTATTTTTATTCAGATGTTTATGTTTATTTGCAAGTTTGAAATATTTTGAGTGGGATGCATGGATTGCAAAAGAGGATAAAGTGCCGCTGCCATGAATTTTTTTAATCAAGGTATGTAATTCTTGATCTTTTTTACTGATTTTTGCTTAATTTGTGTTCAGTTTAAGTGGTATTCATAGGATTTTGGTTTATGGGTGTTTTAATTATTTTATGGTTAATTTGTGTTTTATTGAAATGGGTATTTATTGGATTTTGTTTTCGTCATCGTAAGCGTTTGATGAAATGGGTATTTTAGTTATTTAAGTTTATTTGTGTTATTCATCAGCTGGATTGTAAAAATTTGGTTAATTTACATTTGGGTGTTTGATGCGGGTCTTGATTTTGGTGGTGATTACGATTTTGGACTATGCATATAATATGTTTGATGAAATGTTTGAGTTAAAGGGAATGAGGTTACAAATTTGTTTTTACATTTGATTGTATTTGGTTTGTATAATATGTCGTTATAAGTGTTTTTTGATGTAATTTTGAGTGTCATAATACTCATAAAAATTGTTAATTAGCTTATTGTTATTTGGCTTATACTTTTTTGTAGGTTTGGGTTTGGTGGCATCTTGGTTGCAAACGCCATAAAAAAGCCGGTTTCTTTTCGGCCCGCTTTTTCGAAAAGAAACAATAAGCTAAACCTAAGGTTGTAGCGATTTTGGCGAGGCAGGTTACTAGACCTGCAGCCATGTTGAGTGTCGAAATATGACATAAGTGGATGTGTGTTGGGGCTGAAGCTTGGGCTAAAACGGGGCAGCTACGGGACTAAAATGGGCGTGGAATTGGGGGCTGAAGTAGGGGCTGCCACGGGTGCGTGTTAGGGCTGAAAAGGGTGGGTTTGAGGTGACGAAACGAGACTGAAAAATGTGTCTGCTACTTATGAGGTACATGTCACACCCCCAAATATCGGACTTGCAGCGGAATGGAACACTTGGGGGCATGACTGCCATAGCATCACAGTTACAGTTATATTGAACGACCTAAAGTGTCGTTTTAAAAATACATCGTTTGATTGCTTAAAACATTCATTGTTTACAAAGCTAGGTCCCAAAAGATGATTCAAGTTTGCGGAAATAAGTTTGTTACAAATCAAACGATAGTTAAGTGCATAAAATATAAGTGAGATACGTCGTCACCGCGACTCCATGATGTGTCCACATGCAGGCCATGATGCGAATACCTTAATTACCTGAAAATACATTGCTAAAACGGTCAACAATAATGTTGGTGAGATTCATAGGTTTATTTAAATGTTTTGTACGATATCCACAATGTAAAAAGTTAAATATGACAATGCAGCCATGTAAATAATACAATTGCTATAAGCTCATGACCCCGAAACTAGACTAATAATGTGCGCCCCAACTGGGTGTTTTGCCAGACACTCTAATATAATTCAAATGAAATGCGTTCGTATGACTAGTTGGCGCTACCAACCCGAACGGAGGCGTCACCCTCAATAGATCTATTAACTCACTCTCGCTTACTGTCAATTAACGGTCCATGATAAATAAAAGGGGACTTTAAATGGGCAATATGGTAACTTAAGCAATGTAAATAAATTTAATGTACTTGGACTCGTAATAAAAATGGTGCAATGTATTCTCCCCCGCAAGTTTAGAAATGAAAATATAAATTGAAAACGGGGCTATGAAAACTCACCTGATGCAATAGTAATAATGACAATAGTGGATATGCTGAAATGAAGCACGATCTCTAACCGCAACCTAATATGAATGATATGATCTATTGTAAGTCATGAAATGATGCTACACATGCAAATACGTATGTTATTGATACCACTCGTGAAATTTGGAAATAACGTTTAACGTCGAAAAATATATTTTTGACGTCTTGTTAAGTCATAAAACATTTTACGTGTAAATATGTTGTAACGATATCCTACGATAGTCGTTTGGTGGTTTATTGGAAAAAAATAGAGTTTTCCGTCGTAATTTAATATTTTTCAACCGCTATTAGAAAATGACTAAGTAGCTTCGCAAGGCTAGTCGTAAGTCGGTGAATATTGACATCTACAATCAATTACAAGGATGTGCCGCAGAAAGTTATCAAATTGATGCTATTTCCGTTTTCACTAGAAGGGGCAGCCCGGATTTGGCTGGATAAAGAACCCCCTCGATCCATTGAAACTTGGGAAGATCTCGTACAGAAATTTGTCAATTATTTCTTTCCCCCTTCAAAGACAACTAATCTGAAAAATGAAATTTCTGGATTTTGTCAAGGTTTCGATGAAAACTTCGGAGAGGCATGGGAACGATTTAAAGATCTCCTAAGAAAATGCCCGCATCATGATTTCACGGAGTTACAACAGATCAATACGTTTTATAATGGGTTGAATGGAAACGATCAAGATTCGCTTAACGCAGCCGCCGGTGGCAATATCTTGAATCGTAAACCTAAAGATGTGATTGAAATTTGTGAAAATAAATCAAAAGTTACTATTTCTCGAAACAAAGTGAATGTTCCTATCACTCCTGCTTCTTCATCCGGTAACTCACCAGAGTTAGCCGCTCTAACGGATGTAATTCGTTGCATGATGAAGGAAATGAAAGAAAGTAAGAGTGAAATTCATAAACCGGAACAAGTCAAAGCGGTGGAAGAAACTTGTGTCACTTGTGGTGGTCCTCATGCATACTACAATTGTACTGCCACCGATGGTAGTCAATATGAAGTTAATGCGGTAGCCAGGGCTTACAACCAAGGAGGTAACCAATACCGTCCTCAAGTTGACCCGAACTATCGTGCTAGCAATCAAAATGGGCCACCCGGATTTCCTCAACCCAACAATCCAAATAGATTCAATCAAAATCAACCGAGAGGGCAAGATGTTCGAAACCAATTTCAAGCCCCGGTCAATCAATACCCAAACCAAGGTGGTAATTTCAATCAAGGTTTTCAAGCTTCGAATAACCAAACCCCAATTGCTTCCTCAAACGAACTTGCTAACTACATCAAGTCAAATGAGGCAAATATGAGGTCGATGCACAATCAAATCACCACCTTGAAAAATGACTTTCAAACTTCCATTTCCAAACAAGGCTATGAGCTTAAAAATGAGCTTAGGAATACAAATAAAAAGATTGATCAATCTCAAAGTAAAATTGAGAACATGTTTGCTAGTCTCATGAACCAATCTTCTTCATCTTCCGGACGACTTTCGAGCAATACCATTCCTAATCCCAATGCTGAGTTGAAAGCCGTCACCACTCGTAGTGGTAAAACGCATAATGGACCCGCGACTCCTATGCCCCCTCCACTGGGGGAAGTGAATCGAGAAACCGAGTTGACAAAGGACAAAGTGCAAAATACTAGCCCACAAAGTACCGCACACGTCCAACCTCCGGTAGTCCAATCTCCAATTCCGGAACCCGATGTTCCAAAGACAAATTCTAAGCCTTCAATTCCTTATCCTTCGAGGCTTAATGATCAGAAGCTCCGTGACAAAACTAATAGTCAAATGATGAAGTTTCTTGAAATCTTTCAAAAGTTACACTTCGATATTAGTTTTGCGGATGCTCTTCTCTACATGCCAAAGTTTGCCTCTACATTCAAGAGTCTCCTTAGTAATAAGGAAAAATTGTTGGAATTAGCAAAGACTCCATTGAATGAGAATTGTTCGGCGGTGATTCTTAAGAAGTTACCCGAAAAACTAGGTGACCCCGGCAAATTTCTCATCCCTTGTGATTTCCCGGGGATGGTTGAATGCTGCGCCTTGGCCGATCTTGGTGCAAGCATCAACCTGATGCCGCTTTCCGTGTGGAAAAAGCTTTCACTCCCGGAACTTACTCCCACAAGGATGACTCTTGAATTGGCGGACCGCACTGTTACTATTCCTAAAGGCGTTGCTGAAGACGTTTTTGTCAAAGTAGGAAAGTTTCATTTCCCCGCCGATTTTGTAGTTGTGGATTTTGAATGCGATCCCCGAGTACCTCTCATTCTCGGGAGATCCTTTTTAAGGACCGGTCGTGCTTTGATCGATGTTTATGGCGAAGAAATAACACTTCGGGTTGATAATGAAGCAGTCACGTTTAACATCAATGCGAATTCTAAATCTCTAACCACCAAATGCAACATTGCTATGGTTAATCAAAAATCTGATTGCGTAATTGCTTCCAAAAGAAGTGATTCGATGCCCACAAGATTTACGGTTGAGAGTCTTTCACAAAAACGTGCTGAGCTCAAAGCAAGGGGAATTACCCATGGTTCAAACAAATGGTTTGAAAGTTGTACCACAGAAGTTAAGAGTGTCTTTGACTACGATGAACAAGAATCGGAGTTCACATCGGAAGTGGTGAATACTGCTAGCTCTAAGAGCACACCACTTGTCCCACCTCCGGAAACGGTTTATCGTGTTGAAATGGTTAATTCTGTGGATGATCCAACCATTGCTCTCTCTTCCTACCCTTCTCTCACACCGGTTGAGGGAAGTGATCCCTTTTGGGATGAGGTCGATGCTTTTCTTGCAAGTGATGATTCAATTCCGACAAGGATTGATGATACTTACTTTGATTCAGAAGGGGACATCCTTTTTCTTGAAAATTTATTGAACGAAGAACCGTCCCCAACCCTCCCTCCCGGAAATTTTGTTGAAAATTACCATCCAAGCTTCAAGGTTAAGCTACAAGTTCAAACAAATGGTGATTTTCCTTTTATGGATGAAGAATGGATTCTCATTGTGATACACACCTTTTTACCATTCTTCACATATTGCGTGATTTCTCTTTCCCTTTTCTCCTATGGGAATGAGGACACTATCTTTGACCCCGGTATCCTCCCTTATAGTTTCTACTATTAAAATACCGTGGGTATCTCATCGGAGTGGAACTTTCAAAAACTTCAATGTTTATCCAAGCATTTTGAATGAAAGTCCGATGGAGATTTTCTTTTCCACATGTTCCCCCAAGAACAAATGAATTCGGGGTCGAGTCAAGCTAGTGACTCGGTTAACAAAAAAAATTAGCATTGCATGGGTAAACGCCCATGTTTCTGACTTCTTTCTCTTTTCTAACACCTAAGTGTGGGGGGGTTGCCCCTGCTGTTGTATATATATATATATAAGTAAAAAAAAATAATAATAAAAATAAAAATAAAATGATGATAATAATTGTTGTGTTCCCACGCTTGGCTAGTAGTATTACCTTTTTACGTTCTAAGTGTCGGCATAATAGCCGGTACTTTGAATATTGAGGGCAATATTCAATTCTAAGTGTGGGGGGGGGGGAATTCTGGCGAATTTGATCTAATGTGTACCTTCTAGTGCCCTAATTCCCCCGTTTTGGCCAAAATTTTAATTTTTTTTTCATTTGGTGGAAGTGCTTTGCACTAACACAACAAATGGTTATCAGTCCACCATGTCTAACCCACATAAGGACTGGCTAATCCGAGAGCAAACGGCTCTAGGTAAAGATATCTCAAATCCGTTGACAGCTGATGATTTGCTTAAAATCATTTGGTTATCAATGTACCATAGTATCATATTAAAACATTGGCTACTCCAGAAGTAATGGCTATCTGGTAAAGAGACATAAAATCCATTAAATTTTCAAAAAGGATTGCTAGGGACTAGCAATAGTTTAGTGTGGGGGATTGATGAGTGTGTAAATACTCATCATTTTTGTCCCATCTGAACTGCAAAAACATTTAAAAACACTCAGAAATGCTTCAAAATACAGAAAATATCCTTGAATTGTGGTTTTATCTGTTTCATGTGCAAAAGGATTAAAAACGGGATGAAAACGAACATTTTTGGATTGACTTGGCAATAATTGTGCATTTGATCAAGTGAAGACGAAAGTCAAAGACGGAGTCAAAGTCAACCCCCAAAAACACCAAAATGTCACAAATGGTCCCTGGGAATAATTTCTATTTTTGACATTAATGGTCCTTGGATTTTCAGGATATTACAACATTGGACCCTAAGATTTAACCTAAAATCCAAATCTAATCCTAATTCACTAAACCGGACCAAACAAATAAACCCAACCTATCCTAAATCCAACCCAGCTAATAAACCCAGCCCATTCACTTACCCAAGCCCAATCCATCCAAATACCCAACCCGACCCTTAGTTAAACCGAAAGATTTGACTTCGGTCAAATCTTTCTTCTTCAATACCACCACCCCGCCAAAACCGAAACCACCCCTCACCCACAGTATTTTCCTGACACCACCCCTTCCTCCTCAACACTCTACCTAACAAGCCAAGGGCATTAAATGCTTCTTCCTCATTTCACTCAACCAGAGATAGTGGATTTTTCCCACTATCTCAATTTTGGCGCCAAAATGAGAACCAACAGCTGAGATCATTTCAAGTCCATCCAAGGGTGCAGAAGGAACCAGAGAAGAAGATAGGTCCTATCCCATCTTAGTTTTGTATATATAGGACCACAATGTAGCCTTAATTGGCAGTTAGTTTTATTTTTAAGTCGTTTTGTATTTTAATTGTCAAAGCTTAATCAAATTTAGTTTTTAATTATCATTCCATGTTATTGTAAGGTTGTTTAGTATTTATCTCTGTGTAATTTCCAAAAGTTAATGAAAATTCAATATTTTCAAGTTTCCATGGTTAACTGTTAAATCGAATTGGTATTTTGGTGTTTGTATAAGCTTGTTACCTGTTTATACAAGCTCATTCAAGCTCTACATAGCTTATAATGAGCTTGTGATAAGTCTCACAGTCTCAATTCAAGAAATTCAAGAAATGATGAAGAAAGTCAACAAAGTCAACATAAGCTCACAATAAGCTCTTCTGAAGGAATAAGCTAATCAGGAAGGCTTTAATAGGGTTTCTAGCTTGTGGTTGATAAGCTAGGAAAGTTCTGATCATTTAGTTCATTGTCCTTAAACCAAGTCAGTTTTAAGCAATTTCTATAATTTTGCATAATTTCTTAGTTCACTGTTCAATAGCTTAAAAATAGCTTATTATTATAATTTTATGCTTATTATTAGTTTATCATTATATTTCATCTGTAACATCAGTTTAATTTAAGCTTTCTCTTTATTTTGCTTAAAAATCTCTAAAAAGCCAAAAATAACCAAATAAGGCATAGCTTATTCTACTGCTTATTTACCTGTTGAAAGTTACTTATTAGAGTTTAAGTAAGATAGTGAATCAGTAAAATCCAGAATCCTAGCTTATACATAGCTGTTGTTTTTGAAAAACCATAACAGACCCCATAAAGGGCTATTTGGGTTAAAAACTCAAAATGGGTCAAAATGGGTTGTTCCTGTTCATTGACCATTTGCCTGACTTTGATCTTGTTTAAATCAAGTAATATAAGTAGTTTGTAGGAGTTTTTAAGTTATTTTGAAGTCTTGTAGAGTTTTGAGACTATTAGTGAAATCTTAAAAACTCAAAGGATCAAATAAGCTTTTAATAAGCTCTAGCTCTTTTGGCCCTTATTTGTAGCTTTTCTGAGGTCCTTTGGTTGCATTTAGAGTACTGCCAAAAGTTGGTTAAGGTTCCTTTTGGTTTGTGCCCTCTGCACAAAACCTGCATACACAGACATCACAGACCACTTATAGCAGTCTACAACAATTTTCATGCAATCATTTAAGTGCTTATTTGTTACATTCAGTTCCTGATTTTTGGTTTAGAGATAGCTTATAGTATAGGCTTTATGATTCTGAGCTTTGATTTCAATTTAGAGCTTATTTCATAGCTTATTATCTGTCTGCAATTTCCCCTATTTCACTGCCCTGAACCTGCACAAACCTCAGTTGATGAACACCATCTGATCTAGCCTCAAATTAGGGTTCAATTGGTTTGTTAGAATTGGGCATTTTTGGTTTTTAGGGTAGCCTATAGTACTAGGAAGGTTTTGCCCCCATAAATTCCCACTTTTCAGCTTAATTGAGTGCTTAATATCTGTCTGCAAGTAAGGGGTTTTTACTGATTTTACTGCATAAATAGTGAAACTGCCCTAGTGCTTAATTGCTTATCCAGAGTGCTTATTTGAGCTTTTTCAGTTGAATTGTGCTTTAATAAGTGTATTAGTCACCGCGACTCCATGATGTGTCCACATGCAGACCATGATGCAAATACTTTAATTACCTGAAAATACATTGCTAAAACGGTCAACAATAATGTTGGTGAGATTCATAGGTTTATTTAAATGTTTTGTACGATATCCACAATGTAAAAAGTTAAATATGACAATGCAGCCATGTAAGTAATACAATTGCTATAAGCTCATGACCCCGAAGCTAAACTAATAATGCGCGCCCCAACTGAGTGTTTTGCCAGACACTCTAATATAATTCAAATGAAATGCGTTCGTATGACTAGTTGGCGCTACCAACCCGAACGGAGGCATCACCCTCAATAGATCTATTAACTCACTCTCGCTTACTGTCAATTAACGGTCCATGATAAATAAAAGGGGACTTTAAATGGGCAATATGGTAACTTAAGCAATGTAAATAAATTTAGTGTACTTGGACTCGTAATAAAAATGGTGCAATGTATTCTCCCCCGCAAGTTTAGAAATGAAAATATAAATTGAAAACGGGGCTATGAAAACTCACCTGATGCAATAGCAATAATGACAATAGTGGATATGCTGAAATGAGGCACTGTAACGCCCCTTGACCACTTTGACCAAAAACGTGAAAATTTTTCGAAAAAAGTAACATTCCGAAACTGACCCACACTAAGGTCTAGATTGTGGAACCTAAAAGTAGATCCTGGAAGATCCACATTAAGGTCCAGATTTATGGGACCTAAAAGTAGATCCTGGAAGATCTACACTAAGGTCCAGGACTGAAATTAAACTTTAGTATTTGACGGGAAACGCTTGACCTTACTTGACATTCCGCTACTCTATTGACCCTTTATAAGAATCCACATTCATCACCAAGATGAACATTTAACTCATAACCAAGATGAGAAAACTTTATAACCAAGATGAGTAAAAACTGGATCCACATTTAGGTCCAAATCTTGGAACCTCAAAGTAGATCCTGGAAGATCCACCCCAAGGATCACCATTTTGAACCTAAAAGTAGATCCTAGGAGGATCCACACTAAGGTTCAGACTTTGGGACCTAAAAGTAGATCCCAGAACTGACGGGTTATGCATAACCCTCATTTGACCCATTTTCACAACAAACCACTTATACCACTTCCGTTTTACACCAAACTTGATCCACTTCATTAATTTAACATAACTAACACGTTCCAACAACACTTGACCCGTTTACGACCCAAAATGGGTACAAACACACTTACATCCAAACGCCCCTTAAACATTCTCTAAAAACACTTAAAACACATTTGGCAACTCGTTAGACTCCCAATCCGTTACCCGACCTTAACACACATTATACGACTCATAAAATAGACTCTCGGGGTATAACTTTGACTCGAGCTCGGTATTCTACCTAGCTCCTAATGCTTGTTATCTTCCAAATCCATTCCAAACTCTTATGCTATACTCCAAGCCTTCAATTCCGTCGCACTTAAGCCTACAAAAACATTGAAAACTAAAAGAATAAGCTTACGCTTAGTAAGTAACCCATCATAAAACATATATCATACACATACTTTCACATAAGCATCATAATCACATAAAAACCTCTAAACTACCACATACCACTCATATCATACTCAACTTCACAATGTAATCACATTCATTCAACACAACCATAATCACAACATACCTTAACTAGTCCAAAGCCGATAACTAACATACTCTTATCCAAGGTCACTAGCCATCCATCCTTAGCTTACAACCATACTAACCCAACTCCTATGCTCTTACACAACCACAATACATACATGATAAATACATACATAACACATGTTTTAGGGAGAGTTACTTACCTTGGTCCAAGCTAACAACATCAAAGTCATCATCATCACCACTATTATCCATCATCATCATCAACATATCAAACCCTAATAACATAACAATCAATAACATAAACAAGGGTTAACATAACCCATCAAACATACTTATCTTTCATTCTTCATCATCATTTGATCATATCTTGATCAAATGATGAAAACCCACTTAATCCTTAAACTTTAACCTTAATAATCATCAAGATAGAAACACTTACATGGAGTGGGTTCTTGCTAGGACATAACCTTAAACACAAGGACTTCATCTTCTTCATCTTAAGCCACCACTAGCCTTTTCCCTCTCTTCCTCTTCTCTCTAAACCCGGACCAACAAACACACCTCAATAATGAGGGAATTCTCTAGAAATGACTAGTTATAACTAGTTAGGTGCATCTTTGGCCAATTGGCAAGTTTGGCCCCTCAAGTCCCATTCCTTCTATTTTAACCACAACTAACTTATAACACATAACTAACACTTGGAAACTTAGGTCCTTCTAGTTTATACATCACATTTCATATTACTACATGAGTCATACTTTGACTACTAGTTTGACCATCGGGTTTTACTTTCCACGTAACTTCGTTGACCAACCAATTACATCCAACCTTAGCATATTTCATCTAGGGTGGGGCCTACTCGTAACCGGGATACGGGTCTAACAGGCACGATCTCTAACCGCAACCTAATATGAATGATATGATCTATTGTAAGTCATGAAATGATGCTACACATGCAAATACGTATGTTATTGATACCACTCGTGAAATTTGGAAATAACGTTTAACGTCGAAAAATATATTTTTGACGTCTTGTTAAGTACTTGATTTCACTTCAAAGGGTTAAGGTCTCAAACTGTCTCAATCAATGAGAAAAACGGCCCTCAACATGACTACTCGCAAAAACAGTTTTACACTTAGAAACATTTTTACTAAAAGCTGATGGAAAATGTGTTGTGAACGTCGGGTTTCAAACGCTTGTATCTCGGTCGTTATAAGCTCGTTTTCTACGTTCTTTATGTCCTCGGCTTCGTCTTACAGCTAACTAATAGATTTTTGATATGTCGGTGCATCTAGATCGCGTCCAATGCCTTGTTTTATTCGTTGAAAATCGTGCAACAGCACACTATTTTTCAGAAAATAGTTTTCGTCGTCAAAGTTAGAATTAACATATTTTTTTCGTCATAAGCTCGTTTTTGCTCATTCCAGCGGCCACGGTTTTGTTTTTAAGTGTATTTTCTAAATATATAAACCAAAATAATCCATGGTCTACTAATTTTTCCAGAATTTACAAAAATAGACAGAACCTCCACTATAACTTGTAAAAATCAATTTTTCTAGTTCAAGACTTGTATATATCCCTTCCAATCAACACCAAAACTATTCTAAGCCTACCATACACCTTATTAGGGTGTCATGGGTTCCTAATCTTTACCAAAAATGGTGGATCTCATAAGATTACTCAAAAAATTCATTAAACTCATTTTAGTGACAAAAATTAGTGTTAAGTGGTACATAACATATGTATATTTGCATGATTTGCTACTAGAACTTCAAAATAGATTAAATGAAAGTATAAAGAGTAGAAAAATTATTCAGAACTTACTTGAGTGATGAAGGAGTTTTTGTTGAAAAATACTTAATTAACCTTGAGGTTTTTATTTCAAAACCTTAACTAGGACACTAATAGAACTTGAAATACTTGATCTTGAAATTTTTGATGAACTTTTCTTCTTGTTTCATGCCTTGGCTGAACCTCAAAATGAATGGGGAAGTAGAGAGAATTTTGCTAGCTAAATCTTGGTTACTTGTATGTATGTGTGAATTTTGTAAGATATATATTTAGTTAGTGAAATTAGTAGTCAAAGTAATCAAGTGCAAATGGACTAGGGGGGGGGGCAAGGGGTGGCAAACAAGGGGAAGGAGGGAGGTGATTTGTGGGCTAATAAATTTTCTTGTCCCATGGTGTGATTATTAGCTAGAGTTGATGTGTTTAGGTTAGATTTAGTTAAGATATTGTGTTACCGGGTATTGAGTTAGCTAGAAATAAATTTTGACGGAACAAAATAAAGTATGACGAGGTTGTAAAAATTATAAAATCACATTTCTTGCAAGAATCGGGTGTTCAAATAGTTATCGTGTTGAAAATTCGCAAACCATCGTAGTTATAAGCTTTTGACGATATATATAGTAAATGATTTCAAAACATCGGGTAAACTAATAATATAACTTTTATATCATTATAATGAGTGTGAAAATATATTAGGACCATAGTCGGGAGTGTCGGGTATATTGTTCGTAGTAAATGACTGAGTGGTAACGTTTATTAAATAAATAAACATACGTTAATTGAAATTATGCAAACCCGTGAATGACCTAACATGTAGATGATGTTACTGATGATGTGTAGACTACTCTAGTCTATATGATGTGTCCTAGTGATGATCCTTGAATACGCTGCTAAACCCTTAAGGTTACGCGAATTTTGAATACCCGTAAACCTAGTTTACGAAATGATGAATGATAATCATGAATAGTGAATTCCCTCGGGGAATGAATAGTGTTTCGTGAATAGTAAAATTTTTGAAAACATCTCAAAGTCGCAAACTGACTTAAAAAACGATGTATAGTGAAATGATGAATAGTGAAATGATGAATAGTAACCCATGAATAGTAAATTTTGAAGTTTGGAAAATGACCTGAAATTACGATTTGTCACAGTACATGATTAGTATCTTTATGATCAACTGTTATGTTCTTTAAATTACGATCACAATACATCCCATCAGATGAATACTTTTTTAACTATCAATCGGGTTTCGATTTCTACAAAAACTCAGTTATCACTATTACACATAACAGCTAGATATTGACTGCCTTATTTGAAAGGACTCTTAGTATAATAGGTTGGTTAGTAAGTATAAGAGTGTGGGTGTTTTCTTTTGTTATAGGAAAGACAATGAGACCAAATTTCTGGATGTTAATGGAGAAACGATGAGAAAAAAAGGGGGCTTTGTTTGTTAGTCTGAAAAAGATGAAACAAAAAATGGTCCGAAGGTATGGTTTAGTTTACTAATGATGTTTACTGTTTTGTTTGTAATTGCATATGCTAATAAATTTTAGCAATTGTTCATCTGTAAGAGTGAAATAATGAAAATATTTTATTTTATGCAGTCACCACTTGCAGCTGCTAGGTGCAGACAATTTCTACTGCCCCAGAGTGGCTAAAGGAGTCATTCAAGCCACTACAAGGCAAAGGAAGTGGAAAAGATGTTCTTGCGCAACACCAGGTATGGGAGTTTAGTGTATTTATTTGTTGCCTCTTCGCGTATTACATTCGATAGCTATTATAGTCGCTCCTTTTTGGCAAATTACTTATTTATAGATTGTAGTACCTAAGGTTAACATACAAATACCAGATTGTCAAATCTTTAAAGTAGCATCCACGTGTCCAATTAAGTACCTCTAATTTGTGGTATCGTTTATGTACTCTAGATATGGTTAACATGACCGAAGGTACTTCCAATGGTCCAGGTGGAAATGCTTCATCTTGCCATCAAAGACGCCTTGGTTAGTATCCCATTTGCATATTAAATTAGCTATCTATTATAGTTGCTTTTTAATGTTGGGCTGCTTATATAACAAGTATCAAATCTAGGAGTCCATAATGTAATCTTTGTATGCTATGCAGGTCGAGACCTATTGGAAATGAAGTTACACTTTGGTATGACAAATTCACATGCTGAATTAAGCTAATTGTGGCGAATTGTGTCTACATTAAACTATGGGTTTGTATGACTTTGTTTTGGCTACATTAAGCTAATTGTGGCGAAAAGATTATAGCTTTTTTTTTTATCGAGTTTGAGGTTTGACCTGTTTTGTTGGGTGTTTGTGATTAAATTTTGCATATGATCTATGAACGTTTCATGAAATTGGTTGTGCAGGATATCCGGGGAAAACTAGGTACCTTTCAGCTCTTAGAATGGAAAATTTGTAATGGGAAAGAGGCCAACGACAGGTGGAAACAAGTTTTGGAAGAGTATTTCAGGATACTAGGTAATCACATTGAGCGTCTATCGTTATATAATTTCACTAAATTATGGCTACTTGATTTAAAGCTCAGTTAACCATGGTTGTAGCGTAGTAGAGGTTTATAATACATTTTAGAGGGAATCCTGCCACAATGATAAAACGAATTTATTCGATGTTGCGCTATTGTTCATAGTTTGGATGATTTGCGCTGATGTTTGATTTTTTCCGTGATTTTTTTAGGCAAGACGATTCTTTTGCATTTCGAAATGCTCGCTGATATGAGGACGATCCCACTGTTGTTAATGATTGTAATCAAGGTTACTATTGCAGTGCGCGTTTTGTTGTTAACACACACTGCCATTATTAATGCTCCCATGCGCGTTTTGTTGTTAACATGGTGATAATTTAATGTGGTACAAACACACAAAAACTCGCAAGCTTTACGCGATGAGTACTTAATAGTTGGGTCAACTCGACTTAAATCAAGTCAAATGAAAGTATTTTTTGAGCTAAACTCCCCATAGGCGTGTATTTGAGCTGAACCAAGTTGAGTAGTGTTAAGCTCGAACCTCGACTCGAGCTCGGCCGAGTATTAACTTTACAGATTGAGCGCAAGCTTATCTGTCGGCTTATGCTGTATAAGCTTTTTTTTTGGCTTATTTAAAAATTTACAAAACCATATAAGGGTCAAGGGTGCATTTAGTGCATGGTAATGGGAAACAGGGAATGGTTTCATTGCCATTAATGGTGTTTGTTTGATGAAATTGGGCTATCAAAATTTCTATGAGGGTACACGGAGTGGTCCACGGGCTTCAAACGGGTTGGGTTAACCTGCTGGGGAACACCGCCGCCGACTCAGCGGGTTGAAGAGCACGGGTTGGGAAGCCAGCGCTGGCTGGAGGCATTTAACTCACATTTGACCGTTGCATTATATATAAAAAAAAAACTATCCTACCAAAAAAATAAAAAAGGAACGTTGCATCCCACCACCCTTTCATCTCTTCCACACCAAAAGCCATCCATAACCAAAAAAAAAAAAAAAAAAACCGGCGAGACATGGATCCGTGGAGAGGAAAACAAAAACCCCAAAACGTAGCTAGTGGCTCACGAGGTCGCGGTGGAGGTCGGGGTCGAGGCGTTAGAGTGAATGCTTGAAGAAAAACGATCGATTGCGGCGAGGCATGGATGGAAGTTTGACGAGTGATTTTATGTAACGGATGATTGTTATGTTTTATTAAATAGTTTTATGTAATGGATGATTTTTATGTTTTATTATATAAATGTTTGATTAAATTAAATGAAAAAGAAAATAAAAAAATTTGGAAGGGTTGAAAAAATCATGAATGCCTAAGAAATGAGTTGAAAGGGTTGGTTGGGAGGGTTGAAGGAGTAAAATGAGATAGAGGGCTGTGATTGGAGGGATTTGAAAGGGTTGCCCATATAGTACTACATGACCTCCCCCGCCCTGATACTTGAAAATATGTCATACATCATAGACACCCAAAGGGTAGAGTATCACGTTATGATTCCCGGGTCCACATTTAAAGTCGTAAATTTTAAAATAAGGCGGTTGACGAAACATAAGCCAAAAACTGATATTGACCGTCAGATCGTCTCCTCCGCATATAAAAAAAAGCCGTGTACTTTTCAAACCATAAAATCAGTGTAACAAACAAACTCCGTTGACCGGAAACTAAATTAAAAAAAAAAAATGTCAGGAGGTGATGAAGATAATAAGCCTAACGCCGGTGATCAAGGTGCTCACATCAATTTAAAAGTCAAAGGCCAGGTCAACTCATTTCTTCAATGTTTTTATATATAATCGTTTAGTTACAGCTACGTTTTACTGTTTTTGATCATTTCTGTGTTTAATTAATTACACTTTACTAATTCATCCGATATTTATTAGTTATAACTGATTAGGTGATTTTATCTGTGGTTTATAAACTCCTTATGTTACTGATTATTATTAGTTATGAAACATTGCCGTTGTAAAAGTTACAGTTAGTCGAGGTTAAGTTTTACCTAATTTTCCATCATTATTGTGTTGCTGATTTATGGCTCATCAGATGCTTATTGTTACTCATTAATTCGTCGAATACTCTCTAAGTATAACTGATTAGATACTCATGCTGTAAGAGTATGTTAATTAATAGTGAGTTCTAAAGTCCTAGGGTTTTGGCTATGCTACTGCTTAGTGTCACTTGTAAATCAATGTCGTTGTTAGGGCTAGTGATTTATTATAGTTGAGCTTAGAGTTTTCGATTATTAATGTGTTACTTAATCTGTTACTTTTATGTTCTCAACTGTTTGCAACTTTAGATGCTTTTTGATACTCATGCTGTATGAATTCGTTAATATTTAGTGATTTCTGCTGTCCTACGGTTTTAGTTAGTTGCGGATCATTCTCGTTGTTAGGGCTAGTGATAATTTGCATATGTTACACTGTATTGAGGTTAGGTTTTCATAGTTTTTGTATACTTTTCGTCTTTTTGATCATCAATGTGTTAATTCGTCAATTACTTTCCAAGTCTGTGGATTAGATGCTTATTGTTCCACTCATTTGATTTAGTTTTGACTTATCGTGGTTGTTAAGGCTAGGTATTGATGTCTTCTGTTTATCTATCTCTTAACATGTGGTTAGATGTTCATTGTTGTTCACCTGGTATGTATGATATCATTAATTCTAGCGATTTCCAAACACTGTTGAACTCACCTTCAATACTCTCTAAGCCTTTCGGTCTCTTTCGTCGATTAGTGTTACTTTTGATTTTTTTTATTGTCGTTAGGACTACTGATTCTGTAGAAATTTTTATAAAATGTGCAGGTTTGAGTTTAGGTTAAGGAGTTGGTTTCTAAACAATAACCATAAAGGGATACTGGCATGTTATGTGAATTTTACTTGTACTTTTTTAAGTTTTTTGCACCCCATGTCAATGAACTTCCAGGATGTGTAAAATGTGTTACACGGTCACTTACTAGGTGTGTACCACTCTTACAAGTTCAGTGACTTAGCTCTTTTGTTGCAAAAAACACTCTACGTGTGAAAATACATTGCAATTACATGCCATACTTCAGAAAAAACAATGTTAGTTATGTCAAACTTGAGATCTCCTTTATAAGATTGCAAGTTATAGACATTTTTTTTTCATCCGTCTTGGAGAAGGTCACTCCAGATTTCAGACGTCATACCTTTCAGTTCTTTTCTGATAGATTTTATATGTTTCTGTCTCGAATTTGCCTTTTTGCGATGCTAATATATCTGCACATGTGTTATTATTTTTTTTACAGCAGATTAAGTTTGACAAAGTTAGTTTAATGACTTACCTATAATTTAGAGTTGAATGTGGAATATAAATTTGTAGCAGATGTGGGACACTGTACAGAATTACTTTCGTATTGTGAGAGATACTAAAAATGATCATGTGCGATAGAAGGCTGATCTCGCTATACTAGGTGAGATTGAGATTTTCAGTTGCAAAAGCTGGAAGATGCAACTTGTAATAGGAGGGCGATGTTTATGAGTGTTTGACTTATGCCATTATTGACATGGGTGTCAGGCTCGGATTTCATCCTGTGCGGGCTGCCCAACCGCACACGGCCCAAATTTTTAGGGGGCCTCAAATATTGAGTAAAGCCCGGTAGATATTGTTAATATTGAGTAAAGCCCAGTTCATTTTTAGCAATAAAAGGCCCATTTTATACTACTTCATACAAATCATACCATTCCAACAATTATTAAGGCAGCGAATCATCAAATATTCGCATTGGCAGCGATGTGGGATCACAGTTATTTTTTTATATGCCTTATTCTATTGTTCCAATATTTAAGTTGAATAAAAAAATTAAACCCTAGCGATATATTTCACATGCATGTACAAATTAAGTTGGTTTTCATGATTTGAATCGAATAGCCTGTTATAATTTTCGTTCGCAAGGGCCCCTTTCGTAATCATGGACTCATGGTACAGGGCCCCCGATATCCACGGGACGGCCCTGATGGGTGTAGCGATAAGGGAGTTGAGCGAGTGCCATTTATGAATTGGGCTGTGAGTAGATAGGGGGTTCCTTGAAGGATAATGCTCATGTCCTCAGGTCCTAGGGCCTTAGATGCTTTACTTTTGTACTGTCTCAACTAGAATAATTTTTTGCGTCATTCATATACATTATTTTATGCATTGGGACAATTAGTAGCCCCCAAATGAAGCTTGTGAACAACTGAACATGGATGCTTTGGTTAGATTTAAGATGGACTGTCTACTACTCCACCAAACTGTGAACTTATCTATGTCTTCTACATGACTACGTTTTTCAGTTTGGCACATATGATGCACTTTGGTATCATCTTCTCTTGGATTCTTGGTGTGAAGTGACTCAATGAGAACTAATATGCCACTCCTTGTGTTTTCAGGATGGTAATGAAGTCTTCTTTAGGATCAAAAGGAACGCACAGCTGAAAAAGCTTATGAATGCATACTGTGACCGACAATCTGTTGAGCTTAATTCAATTGCTTTCTTGTTTGATGGACGCCGTCTTCAAGGGGAACAGACTCCTGATGAGGTTTGCTCTCTTCCATTATCATACCCACAAGTAGAGGTGGCATTACTCGGTGGTTGGATGACGTGTTATAATGGGTTTGGGATGGCTCATTTTATATTTTGAGGTTGATTGAAACGGGCTGGGTTGGCTTGACCCTCAAACTAATTTTTTGACTTTTTTTTCGAATTATTTCATACACAAAGAAGTTCAATGCCATGATAATGTATGTCTTAAAGTTAAAAAGATATATGAGGTGGCACGCACATTATATTATACGTTGGGATCCGTTTGACTTGTTCCCCCTATTAGCTAAAGTTTTTAATTTGACCCATTTGAGTAAAACACAACCCAAATTGACCCGTTCCTTAGTTAAAGTGTCAAATTTTCTACCTCCATCTACTTAAAATTAACAAACTAAGATCTCTACCGAAGTGATCTGACCTTGTCTATTGCATATGCGTTATCTGGCCCTGCTGAGCGGTTACATGTTTTTCTGCAGCTGGAAATGGAAGAAGGCGATGAAATAGATGCAATGCTGCATCAAACAGGAGGTAACTATATAAATCAAATCAAAATCGCTCTATAAAACCAACAGACAACAAATCATCAATACAATACTGGTAAGATCCATTGACCGGAAAATAAAAAATAAATAATGTCAGGAGAAGGAGGTGATGAAGATAAGAAGGCTAACACTGGTGATCAAGGTGCTCCCATTATTTTGAAAGTCATAGGCCAGGTCAACTCATTTCTCCATCACTTTAGTTAGTTGCGGATGATCATAGCTGTTAGGGCTAGTGATTAGTTTTTAAAGTTACAGTTAGTTCTCGTTTGGTTTTACGGTTTTCGTATCATTTATGTGTTTAAATAATTAGTAGCTATGTTACTCATTAATGTGTTAATTCATGCAATATTTTTAAGTTTTAACTGCTTTGGTGATTACTGTCACTTATACTGTTGGAATTTATCGATTTTTTCTGATTTCTAAAGTCCTAAGGTTTTTGTTTCGTTACTGATTAAATCCTTGTCATTGTTAGGGCTAGTGATTTATTGCACAGATAGTCGAGGTTAGAGTTTTCGATTATTAATGTGTTACTTTTGATTTCTATTGTCGTTAGGACTACTGATTGTATGCAAATATATTTAAATGTGCAGGTTAGAGTTTAGGTTAAGGAGTTAGTTTCTAAACAGTTGCTACATGCATTCTTTTTTTGCATGCGTAGCAGGAACCTTGTCAATAGGTGTGTAAAATGTGTTACAAGTTCACTTACTAGGTGTGTAACACTCTTACAATTTCAGTGACTTAGCTCTTATGTTCCAAAAAACACCTTGTGAAAATACATTGCAATTACATGTCATACTTCAGAAAAATAATGTTAGTTATGTCAAGCTTGAGATCTCCTTTAAAAGATTGCCTATAGAACTTTTTTCGTCAGTCTTTAAGAAGGTCAATCAAGAATCAGAATTCGGACGTCATACCTTTCAATTCGCTCCTGATTTAAATTTCTGTATGTTTCTGTCTGCAATTGTACCATGAAACTAAATTTAGGTTTCTGCATGTTTCTGTCTCCAAGATTAGTTTAATGACTTATCTGGAATTTTGAGTTGATTGCGGAACATTTATTTGTAGCAGACGTGGAATACTGTAAGGTTAGGGAATATGGAAGTTTACTTAACTAGTCTGATTTACTATCCAGGAATCACTGTTATGTTGTGAGAGAATACTAGAAATGATGATGTGGCTGGTCTATTTTACGAGTGTTTGACTTGGACCGTTATTGACATGGGTGCAGTGATCACTGATAACGGAGTTGAGGGAGTGCAATTTATGAAATGGGTTGTGAGTAGATAGGGGATTATTTGAAGGATGATGCTCATGTCCTTGAGTCCAAGGGCCTCGCATTATTATAGTTTTGTAATGCTTTAGTTCCGTGCTGTCTCAACTAATTTCGGGTCAATGACTGGTTGCTGTTTCATTGTGCATGGTCTATTCATTCTGATATGTTTTGTTTCTTCCTTTTTCGGAAAATAGACATCCTGTTTTGTAAAGATTCGTGTTATAACTGTGAGATGTTTCTTAGAGAGAATGATTCTAACAAGTTTAAGGTAACATCCAGTATTAATGGTAGCGAGATTGAAGAATCATTTTTTGCGTCATTCCTATATGTTATTTTATGCATTGGACAATTTTTAGCCCTTAAATGAAGCTTGTGAGCAACTGAACATGGATGCTTTGGTTAGATTAAAGAAGCACTGTCCACTACTCCACCCAACTGCTAACTTATTTATTTCCTCCACATGACCACGTTTTTCAATTTTGGCATACATGATGCACTCTGATATCATCTTCTCATGGAGTATTGGCGTGAACTGATAACCATTATGCCACTACTTGTGTGTTCAGGATGGTAATGAAGTCTTATTTAGGATGAAAAGGAGCACACAGCTGAAAAAGCTCATGTATGCATACTGTGACCGACAATCTGTTGAGCTTAATTCATTTGCTTTCATGTTTGATGGACGGCGTCTTCGAAGGGAAGAGACCCCTGATGAGGTTTGCTCTCTCCCATTCTCATAACCACAATTAGAGGTGGCTTGACCAGTGGTTGGGTGACATATTATAATGGGCTTAGGATGGCTCATTTTATTTTATTATTTTTTTTTCTCCGAATTATTTCATACAAAAAGAATTTCAATGCCATGATAATGCATGTCTTAAAGTAAAGATATATGAGGTGGCACGCACATCATTTTATACTTTGGGCAATTCATCCGTTTGACCTGTTCACCTTATTGTCTATTGCATATGCGTTATCTGGCCATGCTGAGCGGTTACATGTTTTTCTGCAGCTGGAAATGGAAGAAGGCGATGAAATATATGCAATGCGGAGTATAGGAGGCCGCCCCTGTGGGGTATGTTCCACTCAACTTTCCTGAAGCTGCCTGTTCTTTCAGTTCAAGTAATCTGTTTATGAGGTTTCTGATTTGCGTTTGAGGTCCGCTTTCTGCTAAGGATTAAACTCATGTAGGATTCATTTCTTTTATTATGTATTTTGTTAATCAGTATATGCGCTCGTGCGTTAAGTAAGCGTGCTCGTTGGTATGTTTGATTTATTTTGGTTGAGTTGTGGTTTTATTTGATAGATAATGTTAAATGTGTTCTTTACTAGTGAATTATTTTTTTGGCACCGCCTTTGAAAATTTCACTCAATAGAGGCTGAACATGTTTTGCTTAGCTATGGCTGTGATAGCTAGTATAAAATAGTTTTCATTAGCGGGCACTCGTAGGTAACCTTATACCAAAGTAAGATAATCTGCAGAAATAATTTTTGAAGTCTAAAGTTTTATGTTTTTAGCGTCGTGGCAGTGACACTATTTTCTTCTCAACTAACAAAGTCTATGTTAGTTTACACTGACCGATTTCAACTTCAATGGGAACGCATGTAAATCTGCCCATGTACATGACTTGAATGCTAGTTCTACCAGTATATGTGCATTTTCTAATTTGAAATGTTTTTAATCGTTTTGGGCATGTCGAAGACCAAATGAGATGTTGAGATGTTTAAAAAATATATATACACATTTCATTTGCAATTGAGCCGAACACTAGATACTCTAGAAATACTGTTAGGAGTTGCAACAACGCTAAACAATAAACTTGACCCTCACGATTCTTAAACTGCGAAAGCGACCCTAAACAACAATCTTGACCCTCACGATCCTCAAACTACGAAAAACGACCCTAGAAATACATTGAAAAAGCAGACATAACATGATGCGTATGTTCATTAGAAGAACCAACTTTATCAACCCACTATCTAGCAAAAATGATTCGAGATAACATGAGTATAGTTTGTGTTTATATTGTTGGAATTTAAATAATTTGACAATCAAATAAATAAATAAACACATCAAAGAGCATATAGCGGAAGCAAAAATTGATTATTTAACACGTATAAAGTATTACCGAATAATAAATAGTTACATACCTTTGATTCTAGCCAAACAAGGATCTAATCTTCTCTTTACTTCTCTTGAACAAACAAACTAAGATGTAATAACTAAAGTAAGTTATTATCGAGTTCTTGTACACACGTACTATAAGCAACTAAGTATTGATGCTAGTAAATGAACACAATTAACCAAAACAATTTTGTTACTTAGAAAAATATGGATCGACACACTAAGGATAGTGTACGATCGGTTTGTGGAACAAGAAGAGGAAGAACACAAATTTAGGGTTTAGTTACAATGCACAAGGTAAAATAACTAATAACCCTTCAATTGTATTTATAGGCAAACCCTAAACTTTGAGCAAAAGAAATCGAATAGGATTAGGAAACCCATAGGGCCGATCGGCCTCAACCCATTGATGGGTTTTCTAGATCCTTCCAATCCTTTATTTTCACCAATAGTCCTTCCACTATTTACTTAACGGTCGTTAGTCAATTCCGTTAACTACTTAACGTCCATTAGTTATCATTTCGTGTCCAAATAATTAAAATACATAACTATTATATATATTAATTATTTACTTGATCATTCATACGTAAAGTGTGTAATCCCTCGGTCCCGGGTTCGAATCTAGACATACACGATTAATATTTTTCCATTAAACTCTAACAGCTCCCATTTGGAAATCTATTAAAAGTGTAATGACATTGGTTAGCGTCTAGCAACACGCCAATGCCCCTAGTACAACTTGGGTGGTGGTCTCCTGGAAAAACCATTCGATGATTACTCATCATACTCATCCTTTTGTTTCTAATACCACATTAATAAAGATATGGATCTAAGTCATTCTTTATTAATAATTCTGTTTCTCGTTGTTTATGATTAAATAAGATTACCAAATCTTCTAAACCATTCAGGGGAGATCTTGGGTGTGGCCACACATACATCTTACTAATCCTACGAGGGGCCCAGCAGTATTAAACTCCAAACAATTTGAAGGAACAAATTCTATCTTGACTACGAGCATAACACATGCACTTCGCAACGCTTTCGAAAACAATCCTTATAGCTACCAGTTACGTATAGCGTTAAATTGAATCACAGAAATGCACTACATGCATGACAGTTATCTGGCATCTCAAGTCTGAAGATAACTATATACACATGATTTACTTGATGATAAGATCCATAAAGTAAACTCATGAAGTCGGGATAAGTCCTATACTCAAACATTTTGAATATCATGTGAAATTGGTATGACAACGCATCAATATACTTTCAAGTATATTATACCAATACTCAGATTTGTCTTAGTTTAATGATATTCCCATATCATTAACTGACAACGGACAGTTTAGAATATATAAATATATTCAAGGATATAAACATGCAAATATAGGATATATTATTAAGAAAATGATAAACAAACATAATGAGTATTTTATTTCATTAAAATAATAACTGTTTTACAACATCCCATTATCCAAACACTAATCACAGATATGCATGAAACTATCAGCTAAACGAAGTCCTATGCTATCAGAAAGTTCTTTAAGCTTTCCACCGGGTAGAGCATTCGTTAATGGATCTGCTAAGTTGTCATATGTGTGAACTTTGAGTAGTTCGATTTCGCCTATCTCCACTTGTTCTCTAACATAGTGATATCGAATCGGGAAATGTCTGGTGCCCTTTATGATTCCAGGCTCATTGGCAAATGTAATTGCGGCTGAATTGTCACAATACATTTTTATAGGTATTTCGATTGAGGGCATAACTCCAAGCCCTGAAACGAATTTCCTAATCCAGACTGCTTCCATTGCAGCTTCTGAGGCAGCAATATACTCACTTTCTGTTGCAGACATCGCTATAGTACTCTGCTTCTTGCTCTTCCAATCCACAGCTCCTCCATTGATGACAAAGACGTAACCCGTCTGAGACTTCGTATCATCTTTATCACACTTCCAGGATGCATCGCAGTAACCTGTAACACACAGCTCTGCTTCTGGATTTCCCCCATACGCTAAAAACATATCTCTCGTTGATCTCAAATACTTGAGAATATGTTTCACAGCAGTCCAGTGGAGTTCACCTGGGTTCTGCTGATAACGACTGGTAATGTTCTGAGCAAACGCCACATCGGGCCTTGTACACCGCACCGAATACATAATAGATCCCACAGCCGAAGCATAAGGGACTCTCTTCATGCGTGCCACCTCTTTAGGTGTTGAAGCACAAGCTTTGCTACTCAAGCCATGTTCTACTTGCATTGGCAAAAATCCCTTTTTCGAATTTTGCATACTGAATCTCTTCAATATCTTGTCAATGTAAGCACTTTGGCTTAAACCAATCAACCGCCTTGATCTATCTCTATAGATCTTGATTCCCATAATGTATGCTGCTTCTCCTAGATCTTTCATGGAAAAGCATTTCCCAAGATAGGCTTTCACCTTATTCAAGCTTGGAATATCTTTACCCATGATCAATATGTCATCAACATATAGAACTAGGAAAATAACATCACTCCCACTAGCTTTGTGATATACACATGGCTCATCAAGATTTTGAGTAAATCCAAACCTTTTGATTTCCTCGTCAAATCTTTTATTCCATTGACGTGATGCTTGCTTCAATCCATAAATGGATCTTTGAAGTTTGCATACACGGTTTGGAAATTTTGGATTCACAAACCCCAACAGGCTGCGCCATATAGATGTCTTCATCTAGATGACCGTTCAAGAAGACGGTTTTTACATCCATTTTCCAAATCTCATAATCATAGTGTGCAACTATGGCTATAAGAATCCTAATAGCCCTAATGTCAGCTACAGAAGAAAAGGTCTCCTCGTAGTCAACGCCATATGTTTGGGTAAATCCTTTAGCTACCAAACGGGCCTTATAGGTGTGTACATTGCCATCCATGTCAGTCTTCTTCTTGAAGAGCCACTTACTCCCAACAACCTTGGCATTGGGAGGAAGATCTACTTCAATCTAGACTTCATTGTCTTTCATGGATTGCATTTCTCCATTCATAGCAATCTGCCATTTTTCCTTTTCAGGATCATTCATGGCAACTTTATAATTAGCAGGCTCTCCAAGGTCCCCTAATATAGTTTCCTCAACCTCTACGTTTAGACATAGACGTTCAGGTGCTTTCACAGTCCTTACAGATCTGCGAATGGGAATCACTTCAACTTCAGGTGGAGGACCCAGACTATCCGGTTCCATAGGAAGTTCACTAGTGTTTTCAGAAGGTAATGTATCCTCTTGATCATCTTCCAGATCATAGAGCCTCCCACTGAATTCTTGAGATATGAGATCATTTTCAAGGAAGTCTGCATACCTAGCAACAATTAACTTTTGTTCAGGTGGAAAGTAAAAGTAGTAACCCATTGTTTCCTTTGGGTATCCTACAAAGATACATTTGACAGATCTCTGTTGGAGTTTATCTGCTGAGTCACGTTTAACAAACGCCTCGCAACCCCAGACCTTAAGATAAGACAAGTTAGGCGTTTTCTTAAACCATAACTCATAGGGTGTCTTATCAACCTTCTTGGTTGGAACCATATTTAATATGCGAATCGCAGATTCCAAGGCATAATCCCAAAAGGATAACGGCAGAGTAGTAAGATTAAACATAGATCGTACCATATCCAATAATGTACGATTCCTTCTCTCAGATACACCATTTTGTTGTGGAGTATATGGAGATGTAAGATGCTGAACAATTCCATTCTCACTTAGATAATCTTTAAACTCCTGACTAAGGTATTCACTACCTCTGTCGAATCGAAGAGCTTTAATCTTCTTTCCGAGTTGCAACTCTACTTCAGCTTTAAAAACCTTAAATGTTTCAAACACCTCATGTTTATGTTTAAGTAAATAAACATAACCATAACGGCTAAAATCATCCGTGAAGGTTAGGAAGTAGCTAGCACCTCTCTTTGACATATGTCTAAGTGGTCCGCACACATCAGTATGTATTAAACCAAGTAGATCATCAGCCTTTTCAATACGGTTATTAAAAGGTTTCTTGGTCATCTTCCTAGATATACAAGATTCGCACTTATCAAATGACTCATCATTGATATTCTACAAAAGCCCATCGCGTTGCAGCTTTTGCATGCGAGTCTTGCCTATGTGGGCAAGTCGACAATGCCAAAGATAAGAAGAATCCAAGACATTCTTGACTCTCTTATTGTTGATGCTATACATCGAATTATAATAACTATGTTCATTCATATCAATCTCAAACACACCATTCACAGCAATAGCATTGAAATAAAAAACATTATTTAATGAAACAGAAATTTTATTGCCAACAATAGTATGATGAAAACCCATATCTAACAAACAAGAAAAGGAAATGACACCTCTAACAATAGATGGTGCATAATGACAATTATTCAAATTCAGTATCAAGCCCGAAGGCAAAACTAATTCAAAAATTCCTATGGCTTCAACTGCTGCTTGTGCTCCATTGCCCACTTGCAGAAATTGCTCCCCATAGGCGAGTCTCCTTCCCACTCTAAATCCCTGCAGTGTATTACAAATGTGAATACCGCATCCAGTATCATATACCCAGGAATTTAATTTACGAGTTAGTGAAAATAATTCAATCATGAAAACATTACCTGAAGTACTGGCTTTCCCAGTCTCACCCTTCAGCTTTTTCAATCGCAACTCTTCGAGATATAGAGGACAGTTCCTCTTTCAGTGTCCCATCTCGTGGCAGTGATGACAACCATGATCCTTCTTATTGGGATTTGGCTTGTTCTTCTGAGGGGCCTTCTTAGGTTCAGGCTGATAGGCCATAACTTGTTTACCCTTATCAGCTTTACCTTTCCCCTTATTCCCTTGCGGTTTTGGTTTCTGAACCCTACCCCTTTGTATTTCTAGTACTTGTGGAGTAGGAGCCTTATCCTTGCCAGGTAAACCCTTTTTCATAATCAACGAGCATTGTGAGTAATTCAGTTACTGTCTTCCCCGAGCAATGCATGTTGTAATTTTGAACAAAACCCTTAAAGTCCTTGTTAAGGGACCTATTGATTAAGTTCACATTAACATTCTTGGCTAAGGCATAACTCATCTGTTGGAGACGATCGATGTATTCCATCATCTCCAACACATGATCTCGCACGGGTTGACCATCCTTTTGCCTACAGCTGTGGAATTTATCAATCAAATCATAAAGTTCGACAATTGGAGGTGTTTCATAGGTTTTCTGGAGTTCCTCAAGCATATCCTTAGGAAAGTAGTTCTCAAATTTCTTTTGTAACTTGGGAATCATACTGTTTAGCATTAAGCATGCCACCTCATTGTGCGCATCAAACTCCTTTTGCAACTCTGCTTTGACTTCATCAGATTCAGTGTCAGTAGGTTGCGTAGGGCAAGGCTTTGTCAAATAATCCAGCTTTTTGGTCACTCGCAGGACAATCCTCAAGGACCGATGCCAATCATTGAAATTAGGCCCAGTCAGTTTTTCCCTTTCAAAGTGAGCTTTGAAAGCGGAACTTGCAGAAGTGTTGTCGGGTTGAGTCATTTCTACAGAAAAAGTTCAAATATTAGTATTTTCAATAATACACTTTTCAAGAAAAGAAAATTACCCAGGAAATATAAAATAACCATTTAATTTTCTTGAAAACTAGGATCCAACTTTCCATAGTTCCACCACATCAGTTGATCTGCTAGTAGTGGAAGTACAAAAGATGGTAACTTGTCGTACAATAATTGGCAAAACAATTTCCGACTCCTAGATATTTATGGGAATTACATTTGCCAAACAATTTGCAATGTAAGCATGTTTCTTCCCATCTCATGCTTTAAGTCTCAAGGTCTCACTTATAACTTAATTAAGTCGTCTAATTTAGAAACTTGTAAATTCACATAGTTTTATTACATTCAGTTGATCTGCTAGCAATGAAAGTATGTAATTTACCTTGTCATTAATATCTATGTCAAGGTCTCACTTACGCTAGATATTAACTTCAAGTGTCTCTTATAATTAGATAGCATGGACTTAAATTTTTTTTAGGGTATTCATTTTGATATTATAATCAAAATATGTACGAAGATGCATGCACTCATCTTCGTATCATAAGTTTTCAAAACCATTTTTAGTTATCAATTTACTAAGAGTTAAATCAACAAAGTTTTAATTTTGAGGTATTGGGTTCACCAATCAAAGAATTACTTACAATTATCGCCCACTATATCCTACTGCTGCATGAGTCAAAAGACTCAAGTTATTCGGATAATTACCACAAAAGTGGCGCGTGGAATTGAGGTCAATTCACCCTTAAGATGATTTTGCACAAAATAATAGTGGTACTTGGTAAGTCCAATTTGACGCACAAGCAAGCGGAGAGACAAAATGTAGTCTCTTTAAGGCCACAATTTAATGCGAAACCAACCTTATACCCACCTTATAGTTTGTCAACATTGGGTCCGCCGTTCAACTATTGGTGCAAAAACTCATCAATCAAATTAAAAGTTTATGATTCTAAGTCTTATAAAATTATGTTGTAAATTATTAAATTGCTAGTCTCGCCTGGGAGCAAATTACCGTGCGAAGCGAACCACTATCGGCACATAAGACTTGGCAATAAATAATTTACCACATCAAGGTTTCATAGTTATTAGGTCCATTTATTTTTATACAAAAAATTACCCTCTTTTTGCTTACAATTCAATAATAATTTAAACAAAGAAGACAAGTAATTTTAATAAAAATAAATACACATAATAACGCATATAATCTTAACCATTAAATCATATAGCCATATGCAAACCTTTTGATAAATCCTATTAATAATCTATATGTGAATTAATATGTATATAATTATTAAGATTCCCATTGGTTTTCGAGCGCATTGTTCCCAATGGACCACAGACACCAACAATTGGTCGCGTAAGCCTTAACAATTATATACCACGTATCACATAACGGATTCATTAATTTAATAATTAGATCTTCCCTAATTTTAGATTTATCTAAAACACGTAGCACATAAAACAAACCCTAATCCATGAATACCTTGCATGAAGTATCATGGATTAATCCAGGAATGTAACCCTTTACACACATAAACATACATATTCCTAATTTTAGGGTTACAAAACTAGCTTTTTAATTTAAAAGAGGATCGAACCCCTCCTAAAATTAGGTTGAATTTTTTATTGTTCTAATAACCCTAAAAAATTGATTAAACATGTATAATACAAATCAAGATTTGATTTTTATGCGTTTCGGTAATACAATTACATGTTAAACGGCTCTTGATGCCACTGTCGGAATTTAGATATCATAACTAATTATATAAATAAATAAACACACATCAAAGCAAGTAGCGGAAGCAAGGATCATATATTTAACATGTACAAAGATTAACCGAATAATAAAGATAACGTACCTTTGATCCTAGCAAGAACAAGGATCTAACTTCAATTCTTCTTCTTGAATAAACAATGGATTAACGAGAAACCCCTTACCGTTTTGTTTCTCAATCCAGGATGTGTTAACTAAAGTAAGTTAACTACCACGTCTTGTACACACGTACTATAGCGATTCGATGTGAATGCTAGTTATTGATTCACAAATAAAGCAACAACAAACAAGGTTTTGCTTTGTATAAAATAAAATGGGTCGAACCCTTTTATTTTATTAATAGTCGATCTATTAATTCAAGAAGTAAAGGAAGGACATGAATATGCTGTACGATACATGTATCTATTAGACAATATTCAGACGTAAGGCTGGACACACTCTTGACCCAAAGCAACCTAGGTCACCGGCTGCCATGTCAGCTTTCTCTCTCCGGCGACCAGAAGCGACCGACCTGCCACACTCTGTGACCCATTTTTAATAAAAAAAAAAAAAAAAAAAAAA
The DNA here is from genome assembly GCA_021014915.2 of Artemisia tridentata subsp. tridentata. Classification (NCBI taxonomy): domain Eukaryota; kingdom Viridiplantae; phylum Streptophyta; class Magnoliopsida; order Asterales; family Asteraceae; genus Artemisia; species Artemisia tridentata. Next base: position 360,810,008 of record CP139504.1, read on the forward strand.
AATCAAACATTTAAAATAAACTTAAAATTCATTAATAATAAAAACATTACAATACTGAATTAAAAACATTACAATGCTGAATTAAAAAAAAACGTAAACTAATCAGCTACAAATCGTATTTTGCTTTGATTTGTGCCTTAAGTTGCTTAAGATGATTTTGTTCATGTTCGGGCAATGTTGGGTCGATTTTGGTGTAGTATAAGAGAAACTCTTGGTTCCTCGTCGATTGTTTCAAGAGATCGACCTGTTCTTGTTGAAGTGCTATTTTTTTTTCTTTAATGGCCAACTCTCTTTCTTTCATCGACCTATATTTATCTCCATCGACCTTGTTTTTTCTCGAATTTGATGGCTTCGATCCCCAGAAGTTCTTGCTTATCGCAGCTACAAACGATTGTGGTGGTTCACGAGAGGAGGACGATGATTTCCTCCTTGCTGCGTCACGACCTTCTGGTCGTGATTCTCTAGTATCATCTTCAGTTTCATCATCATCGACTTCATGAAAATTCAAAGGACCTTGTGTTGACCCCGAAGTTGTTGTAGAGCCCTTTGTTTTCTTTCTACTATTCGTTCGAATAGCTTCCCCCTCCGTCTTCCAAGCATCGTGATTCTTCAATATTTTCCAACATTCCAACAAGGTGAACTCATGCTTGTAAAGCGTACGGTATTCCCTCAACGCTTTCTCATTATCATCAACATCATTTTCACCACTACCATGGTTAAGCTTGATATTTTCCATGATAGCAGCAAAATTCCCAACCCGTGGCCTAATCCGATTCTTCCATTTGCTTGCGATAGAGTCGTAGCTTCGATCTGAACCAGTTTCTTTCTTAAAATACGATATAATCAATTCCCAAAAGCGGTTCTTGTTGACAGCGTTACCTCGTTGAGAATTTTCTGAGACATATACCCAAGCTTTACAAAGAGCGACCTCTTCTTCCTTTGTCCAATTAGTCTGTTTTTGGGACGGTTCGGCCTTATTCCCTTTGTCCTTCGCCTTCGCCTTCATAGCACGTCAGGAAGCGGTTCTTGGTTTGACGGGTGATGTCTCTTCGACATTGTCATCGTCCTCAATGGCCGATACAGAATCTTGGTTCGTGGTAATAACCCGTATTTGGACGATATGGTGGAACATTTAGATGATTCACGTAAAATGGGTTTTGATTTGGGTTGGGTTGTGGTAATCGTGATGAGTATTCAAAAGAGGGTGCACGAAATCGAATACCCCGTTGTTGTGGTGGTGTTATGTCGTGTAGTTCAAAGTTGTTTCCCGGCGAGAAGTTGTTTTGGGGTAGCCGGGAACGTCGGTTTTATGATGTGGGAGTGTTTTTGTTTGACATGATTAGAAGTGGTTTATAGATGAGACGTTGAATTTGAATTGTGTTTGAAATTGTATGTTTGAATGTGTGTTTGAGGTGGGTATTTATAAGATTGAAAAAGTTTGTTTTTTTTTTAAAAATTCCAACCGTTTGGAATAGTTTGGATTTTTTTGCACATTGATTCTTCACAATTGGTCGATAGACCGATCGATATTTCTTTGGGGAAGCAACCGACCGATCGTGAGCACTCCAAGCGACCCAGCGACCGATCGGTCGCTTTGGGTTTTTTTTGGCGATCGACCGAAGAAGTCCAGTGGAGTGCGACCAGCCTAACATGTCACAAGTTGACTATACTGTTCGATACATATATCTATTAGACAATATACTGTACGATACATATATCAATCTAAGGTTTTAGTCGTACTTTTTTTCTCTCTTTTAATAATAAGAGATTGAGGGATTTATATAGGCTCTAAACTTGCTCTCCAAGTTTGAGTTCAACACCTTCTCAAGTTCCAAAACTTGACACTCAACCCCCTCCTTTTTCTTTGTTCGAAAATTTAAATATTTGTGATTTAATAATTAAATATAACTATTTATATATTAATTATTTAACATCGATTCTCATACGTGAAGTGTGCAATCCTATGGTCCCGAGTTCGATTCTAATCATACACGATTTAATATTTTTCCATAACTCTAACATTAGGTCTTCCCTAATTTTAGATTTATCTAAAACATGCTGCATATAAAACAAACCCTAATCCATGAATACCTTGCATGAAGCATCATGGATTAACCAGGAACGTAACCCTTTATTCAAATAAACACATAAACATAACATGTCTTAATTTAGGGTTACAAAACTAACTTTTTAATAAAAGAAGGGTCGAACCCCCCCGCCCCCTAAATTATGTACGATTTATATTTTATGTTCTAAACTTAACACAAATCGATTAACATGTAAACCCAAATCAAGATTTGATTTTTATTATGCGTTTAAGTAATAACAATTACATGTTAAATTGGCTCGTGATGCCACTGTTGGAATTTAAATAACTTGACAATCAAATAAATAAATAAACACATCATAGAGCATATAGCGGAAGCAAGATCGATTATTTAACACGTATAAAGTATTACCGAATAATAAATAGTTACATACCTTTGATCCTAGCCAAACAAGGATCTAATCTTCTCTTTACTTCTTTTGAACAAACAAACCAAGATGTAATAACTAAAGTAAGTTATTACCGAGTTCTTGTACACACGTACTATAAGCAACCAAGTATTGATGCTAGTGAATGAACACAATGAACCAAAACAATTTTGTTACTTAGAAAAATATGGATCGACACTAAGGATAGTGTACGATCGGTTTGTGGAACAAGAAGAGGAAGAACACAAATTTAGGGTTTAGTTACAATGCACAAGGTAAAATAACTAATAACCATTCAATTGTATTTATAGGGCAAACCCTAAACTTGGAGCAAAAGAAATCGACTAGGATTAGGAAACCCATAGGGCCGATCGGCCTCAACCCTTTGATGGGTTTTCTAGATCCTTTCAATCCTCTATTTTCACCAATAGTCCTTCCACTATTTACTTAACGGTCGTTAGTCAATTCCGTTAACTACTTAACGTCCGTTAGTTATAATTTCGTGTCCAAATAATTAAAATAAATAACTATTATATATATTAATTATTTACTTGATCATTCATACGTAAAGTGTGCAATCCCTCGATCCCGGGTTCAAATCTAGACATAAACGATTAATATTTTTCCATTAAACTCTAACATATATATAGTTGGAACATCTCTATAACAAGTTTGATTTAAATATAAGTAGAAACAAACAAACAAAGAAACAAAGAATCAATTATATCAGTTTATTACCAAACAAAAGTTGGGACAAAATAGTTAAAATACATGCTAAAAAATAGAAGTATCTCGATAAACGATAACCATAACAAGATGTTAAACATGCAATATGCTATATTGAATAATTAAGTGGCCCAAATGATACAGATGGCTCGAAAGCAATGAAATTCTGTATGAGTTTCTTGTTGCAGTATTTAAACTAAATATTTATTTTGTTTACCTGAAATTAACATACTATATACTATGCACTACTCGTATCATTTAAGAGGTGACACACAAGACGAATTGAGTGATCGGGTTGCGAAATGAGTTTAAACAATCTTTTGATGTAAACAAATTTTCTTTTACATATTTATTGTAGCGCACCAGGAAAAACTTACGTGAACCGTTTAGGTTAATATCCGTTTTCTTAAAAATACAATACAAAGACAAATATATTTAATCTCGCTGGAGCGTGGTATAAGTGATGAAAGAGTAATCTTATTCTGCTGATATATAGTTCAGGGACTAACTTTGTCTATTTGTAAGTTTCAGTTATACCTAGTTTGAGCTATTGATTTGATAGGACAAGTGGTGTAAAGTTGAGGGACTGAAGCTGACAAGTGTAGAAAGTTGTGAGCTAGACTATATAAGCCTGAGTATCTCTCATTATCGGCAGAACCCTAGTTTGATACAATTCGTATTCTCTTATCCACAAACCCTATAAAAGGCTGTTAAGTTTGATTCATTATTCTCTCTTGTGATCTTTGTAATAGAACTATTATCAATATATATAATAGATCCTCACCTGAGTAGCAGTGGAGGATTTGGTTTTGGTTTCATTGATTTGTTCTTGAGTTGTTATAACTGATTTAGATCAGTTCTTGATATTGGTTACTGGGTTTGTGGTTGATTTTTTAGAAGAACTTGGATTAAGATCCAAGATTGGTTGTTTGATTCTAAATTTGTTCAATAAGGAAGATAGAAGTTAGAGAGACCGTTTTAAGATAAATGTAGTTTTATTTGGTAAAAGTAAGCTAGAACATAAGGCTAAATATAATAAGGGAGCCTCATGACCGCGATCACCACTTGCACATCAACGTTAACTCAACTTTTTCTCTCTACAACCAATTTAGTGTAATAAGACAATCGCAGTCGATCACCACCAAAATCATATCACAATTAAACACAAATATACCTTACAAAAACCATTTAATAAAAATAACTACACACATAACAAGTCACATGACTCGGTCGTGCAGAATTTTTCTATGTAAGACGCATCCTGGTGAGGGAGGTGTAATAAAGGTGACCAAGTGTGATCGCGCGCGGTATAATAGTGAGGGAGGACTCGGTCGTCCGACCCTCTATTACGGATGGTCTAAAGGGATCACTATATATGGGAGTATATGTCTTTTACCAACAAAAATAAACTTTGCCGAAATAAAAGGTATAAAAGCTACACGAATATATGCCAAGTAAGGTACGGATTATTTAAAGGGCATTTGTTACATCTTTATTTCCCATCAACTTTGACCCACAAATGAAAGTGTATATTTGAAGCCGAACAAGACCAAAACACATTATTGATACATGTTGTCCAGCTTTCTTGGATTTATAGACTCAAAAAGATTCATAAATCATAACCCTTTAAGCTTTTGAGTGATCCTTATTTACCACTTGTTTTGAAGTCACAACATTTCGTTTCTTGAAATAATTAATGGAGAAGCATCAAAGACTCGTTTGTGGTGCTACTCAAAGAATCGGGTTACTTGTGTTCATTTACATGTTATACATCCAATCTTACGGACTGGATCACATCAAATTTTGCTTTGGTAAGTTATAGTTTTCGAGTTTATCCTTTTTTTGGTTTCGTATAAATTCTGTTGAATTGTTCTTATAATGTGTGCAGGAAAGTGGAATGCTACGATGCAAGAAGTTGATGTTGAAGATAACTTGCTACCATCACTTAAATCGCTTATAGGTAAGTTTTCATGATCTTTATCATCCTCACTCACATACAAAGGAACACACTATATAATGAAATCACATATCTATATACAACAAGCTTAGTTAGACTCGTTGAGCTCAATTCATAGCCATTGATAGATATTTAAGTCACCTAGTCGATCTAAACATTATCTTTCACGTGTTGTCCTTGGTATGGGCGTGTGAGCTAGTCAGTGTTACTGGCTATCAAAGTTTTTCTAAAACTAGTTACTACACACCACCGCTTGCCGACACCGATGAGTCCATGACATGGTTACCAACATTTAGAATGTGGTTAAAACAGTGTACGTTATTATACTTAATAATTCGTTTAGTTGGAGAGAAAATGACAAGAAAGTTAACTATAAAAATTTGGATTAAAAAACAATGAACTCTAAAAGGCACCGATGAGTCCATGACATGGTTACCAGCATTTAGAATGTGGTTAAAATAGTGTACGTTCTTACATGGTTTAACAATTCGTTTTGTTGGAGAGAAAATGACAATAAAGTTAACTATATAAATTAGGATTAAAAATCAATGAACTCTAAAAGACAAAGATGCCAGCAAGTTGATGGAATGATGGCTCTTGTATTTGTACAAGTAAAGGTGCATATAGTATATATGTTGACTGTATCATCTAGGAAATGGACGATATATATAATTTGGATTACAGAAAACGTGTAAGATATCTAGAATGGGTCAAAACCATTTTACTGCATGTAAATATTGTATGTCTAAACAATTGCCTAGCTTGTCTATGTGTCAAATATAATAAGCATGGATTTAGATTTAGGGTCATATCAGAGTCAAAATCTGCTCTCCTCGGCTAATCTGAACAGACAAAAGTTTATCTGTTTTCATTTTATTGGACTTGGGCTAATTTGAGTCGATCTATAAATATTTTTGGTACTATTATATATATTTAGACGTTTCAAATTGATGAATGCTGCAATTTATACAGTAACATTTATACGAACGTAATTGGATTTGCTCGTGTTGCCTTACAGGAGACAATGATCTACCAAAGCTTGAAACAACAGGTTTCGCTTGTGACTCTACGGTTCACTCAGTAGTTTGTGTTGCAAGCAACCCTGTAAAAATCAATCTCAAAACATTGGAAATATATATGCCTACTCGATTGAATTCGACTTCGCTCAAAGAAGAGGAAAAAAATGTGCAAGTTCGACCATACGCATGGGATCAATTTGATCTCTTGAAAAACATAACTCCAGTTAACTTCCTCTATGAACCACCACAAACTCAAGCAAAACATTGCGACTACAATCATACAATTCCAGCAATCGTGTTCTCGTCTGGTGGCTTCTCAGGAAACCTATTTCACGAGTTCAACGAAATAATAATCCCATTATTCATCACCTCTCACATTTTCAACTCGCAAGTCCAATTTGTTATAACCGATTATAACCCTATCTTCGTCGAGAAATTCAAACACATTTTGTCTAGATTATCTCATTACAGCGTGTTGAATGTAAGTTCTAACACTAGCATTCATTGTTTTCCCGCAATTATCGTTGGTCTAAAATTCCATTCATATTTATCTATAAATTACTCTGAAGTACCCAATGGGAACTCTATAATAAATTTCCGAAAATTCCTTACAACAACGTACGGTCTAAAACCCACAAATGTGTCATACACAACTTCGACAACACCCGTGTTGATCCTAGTGTCACGTCGAAAAACAAGGTTATTTTCTAACGAAGATGAAATAGTTGACATGATGGAAGAGTTAGGGTTTGAGGTTATTGTGGTTAGAAGTAACAAAAAAATGTCAAATTTGGAAAAATTTGCAAAGTACGTGAGCACATGCAGTGTGCTAGTCGGAGCACACGGGGCCGGGTTAACAAATATGGTTTTTTTACAACCGGGCGCAGTTGTGGTTCAAGTAGTGCCACTAGGGCTAGAGTGGCCTTCCACGGTGTATTTTGGTGAACCGTCGGTTCAGATGGGCTTGCATTATCTGGATTATAAGATCGGACCGGACGAGAGTTCACTTATCGACTTATACCCGCGCGACGATCCGGTTATTTCGGATCCAGGATCCATATTTGCCAAAGGGTATTATATTGGGAAGGAAATGTATTTAGATAAGCAAAATATAAGGGTTGATGTAAAGAGGTTTAAGGATACACTTGTTGAAGCGCTTAGAGTACTTGGACATTCAAGTCCTTTAAGCACATAACTTTAGAGTGTAATTTGTTATTTCTTTATCATGTTTTGATGTTAAAATATTGTATTTATTGAAGATGTGAGTATTCATATTTTAATGATTGTATAAGTATATCTTGTATTTATTGAAAATATATATTTTGCCAACTAAGTTCATATTGCCCAAAATCTGCCATTTGAATATAAAGAGATGTATTGGTATTGCTTAATCCATTCATTTCATAGCATGATAAAAGAATAGATAGGCTAATTATACATGCGATTATACATCTATGTTTGAACGGAGGATTTTTGAAAGCAAAACCCAGAAAACAATGAGAAAGAAAGTCCACTATAACGAGGCATGACAGAAGAAAATGAATGTGAACTTGTCATGTTCTCTTCCCAAACAAAGTAAATGTCAATCTTAATGTATTTTATACGTTCGTGTTACACATATATAATATGAAATACATACGACAATACAATTATCATAATATATAATGGGTCGATCCTCTAACAAAATCCCGGAAAGTACTTCTCTGTACAGAAATTGACGTCACCCACAATTGGGTAAACCCGGTGAATATATTTTATTTCAAACAATGAAGACAATACAAAACATTCAAAAGGGTGAAAAGACAATAAAAAACACCCTTAAGAAGCTAAACTGAAACATACAACTCACATTCAAAGCTAGAATCAAACATCAAGCAAAGAATTCAACACTATTATTTTGAAAAGTTCAAATTCTTCAATAATCCTTCCGCTTCCTTCCATTTTGAGCTATCTAAATTCCACAACCTGTTTCCCAATTCTCCTAGATTATTCTCAGCAATACATTTTGCAATTCCATCCAATTCATTAGCTATCATCTGTTGAGCCATACCAGAAGTGTCTTCAAATACATCCTCTTCTTCATCACTAATTGCACCACTATTAAACTTTTCATCCCACTTTTCCTTAAAATACCTTTCCATATCTTGTGACCATTTGCTGATTTCAAGGGGTGTAGGTTGTAGTTTATTGTATATGAAATATTCAACTTCTTTTCTTTGTGCATCACTGATTACATTTACTATATTTTCATCCAAACTCTCCAAGGCTGCAAACTTGTTACTACTCTTGTTATTTTGCTGTTCATGATTATTTTTTGAGCTGTTTTTCACATTCTGACCATTCACACTTCTACTTTTTTTATTCATCATATCATTCCCAGTCTGCTCAGCTTTATTCTTAGGCCTGTATACCACTTTATTCTTTCCTTTATCAAACTTATTCCATCCTGTTTCAGTGGCATTCACTTTTTACCTTCAATTCCTTGTGTTTTAGCCTTAAACTGCTGATTGTTACTGTTAGCCTTAAAGTTTTGTCACATGTGGGAATTGCACTTCTTTCTTTGTACAAGGACTAGTTTAGTCATTCTAGCTAAGTTAGGCCATGTATTCTTTGTATAAATACCTTCCTAGTCAACACTAGGAAGGTTGAGGATTCACAGGTTCTTGAGGTGTATGTGTGTTTCACTTTCTCTCTCAAGAAATAACACACACACCTCCCCATCAATAAACCGAAATTTATAATGTTTAATCTTTAGTTCGTGTTTATCGTGTTTCCTCCACCTCCCGTGCGTGAATCTATACCTCTACAATTGGTATCAAGAGCTAACCGGGGGCGAATCGTGGTGTATTTTGAGGTGATAAATCGTGATTTGGGTGTGTTTTATCTCGTTACTATTCATCAGTAGTTAATAACGAGAGTTTTGTGAAAAAAGGTTGAAGCTTTTTGTGTTTTTCGAGGAGTTTAGAAAGTTTTTGATAAAAAGCTTCAAGCTTTCGGTCTTGTTATTAGCTGTACGAGAGTTTTTTAGTGGTTTTTGCGGTGTTTTAATCTTGAAAACGGGATTCGAAGGGTGTGGGATTTGCGTTATTTTTGGTGGATCTTCATCAGTTTTTCCAGAAATTCTTTCATAAGAATTATTGGTAACTGTTGGTGAAGAGTGGTTAGATCTACTTTTGGATAAGTCAGTGAATTATTGGTCTGCCAAAAAGTCAAGAGTGGTTGGAAAGTTTCGAAATTGCCACTCTCTCGCAATTGCTGCCTCTCGCAATTCTGGGCCTCTCGCATTCTTGTATAAGAATTGCGATGAAATGAATTTTCTCGCAATTGAGGAGTCTCTCGCAATTGCTGATTTTCTCGCAATCGAGGAGTCTCTCGCAATTGCTGGTTTTCTCGCAATTGAGGAGTCTTTTGCAATTGGTCTCGCAATTGCTTCTCGCAATTGGTTTCGCAATTGTCTTTCGCAATTGCTTCTCGCAATTGGTTTCGCAATTGTCTCTCGCAATTGGCCCATCCTTTCGCAATCAAGCCAGTTCTTCGCAATTCATACAACCTTTCGCAATTGTAGCTTCATCTCGCAATTTTGGCGGGAAAACTTGAGTAAAATTTAATTTTCACAGGAGACTTAACGGTCCATTTTTACGCGAGATTCAAATTCTGGTACAAGTGTGAAAATTTTGGCCTAAAATTCAAATTTTTTGGCCAAAATTCGAATTTTTCGGGGAATTTTCGGCGTAAAAATTTCTTAAACTCAAAATTTTCCGGCATCATTAGAATTGCATTTTATGGCATTTTTCACAACATCACAAATGAAATTATCGGACTGCACCTTCAAAATCACCACGTATAGCCAAAAAGATCCTGATTAAGATTCACAATCAAATGGCAATGGTTAAATTATTAGCTGTGACTACGGGGATGATTCGTTATTATTTATTTGGGTTTGAAGTAAGATTTTACGGATGCGTTTACTTATTTCATCTTCTTTCTTTCTACCATCCAGCGAAGATGACTTGTTTGGGCATATATTAATGGTGACGAAGACTTGGATATCTAGTTACTTTTGTGATTCTCTCTCTATTCTCACAAAGTAGCTATCACTTTAAGGAGTTACGTTGTAGTGCTCAGTGTCTCACGTAGTTGAGGATATGTCAAGAGGTTTTGTACTAATACTTCTGTTAAGGGTATCGGGTACACCGTTCTTAGTCACAAGGATAATACAAGCTTAAGTCACAAATCTGGGCGATTTTACTTCAGTCTCAAATTCGTCATAGTGGGTTTTCTCCTTCAATAGTCACTACATGAAGCCGTTGTTTTTGGATTCAGGAGGTTAGATTGGGTATATCGACATCTTCTCACAGGCTGACTGGGTTTAATGATAAAGTGCTTCTAGTTAATACTTTACGTACATATCATTATGCTGATTCCGATAAATCGTAACCAGCAGGGGAGAGAAATGTGTACATCGAGGTCTCACAACAAGTTCACGTGATCGAGCTTAATGATTTATGAAATGATTTGTGTCGGAGATTGGTTGATTCTATGTCTTATCCTCCACTCATCTTATTCTTCGTACTTCTACCTTTTCCACCTTCAACAATTTCGGGCAACAAAATCAAGATGATCAGTGGTTCAACTTGTTACTTTGGTGTTATCATTTCATGTGTACGTTATGGGCTGATTTTTCAAATGAAAGATAACTGGGATGCATTTGGTGAGATGAAGATGTTGATACCCTGTTCCCCCAAATGGATAATCTTGAAGAAGGTCGATTCTACAGTTTGTTCTACATTTTCCGCTGCATGTTAGAAGACTAAAGACGAAATGCATTTAATTATCAAAAGACTTCTTCAGATACAGGGCAATCATCAGAAAGGTTGTCAGTTTGGGGGAGAGCACTAATTAGGGGAGAGCACTAAGGGCACGCTGTATTAAACCCTAATTAGATTTGCTCACACGGTTCGTCTGCAAGTAAAGAAATGAAAGCTGAGAAGATTCTGCAAGCTGAACGAAGTAATGATGTTTGAAGACTATTCTCTGTGCTTATGGTTTATATTTTACTTGTAGGGAAAATTGTAAGCAATTCCCATATGACTTCACTTTGGGGAGAGATTGTTAGCCTTAAAGTTTTGTCATATGTGGGAATTGCACTTCTTTCTTTGTACAAGGACTAGTTTAGTCATTCTAGCTAAGTTAGGCCATGTATTCTTTGTATAAATACCTTCCTAGTCAACACTAGGAAGGTTGAGGATTCACAGGTTCTTGAGGTGTGTGTGTGTTTCACTTTCTCTCTCAAGAAATAACACACGCACCTCCCAATCAATAAACCGAAATTTATAATGTTTAATCTTTAGTTCGTGTTTATCGTGTTTCCTCCACCTCCCGTACGTGAATCTATACCTCTACAGTTACTGCCATTTTCCTTGTTCTGAACAGATTTTTCCCCCTCATTATTAACCTTATTGGCCTCTTCTTGAGCAGTTTTCACTTCCTCAGTTGTTCTAGGCCTCACCTTACATTGGGCAAAATGATGTCCAAAAACTTTACAGTGCTCACATTTAGTAGGCTTCCAAGAGTATTCAACATCAATTCTCTTTGTTCTAATAACTGCACCATTACCATCTCTATACTGGACCAAGATAAACTCCCTGAAATCATGTTTTGCCTGAACATCAACAAGTACTCTAGCATAACCTATTCTCCCTTTACCATACTGACACATTTGAGCAGTCATATCATCCATAAGAAGAGGTGTACCTAGATAGCTTGCAAGTGTACTTATACCCTGGACTGTCCATGCTTCAAGAGGAATGTCATACAACTTTATCCAGAGAGGTACATTTGCAGGTTCCTTTTTCTCAAAGCTTACATCAGGGTTCCACTTTTGAACAATCAAAGGTCTACCCCCAACCATCCAAGGACTATTTTCAATTCCTGTATTCATGCCATTCTCATGCTTGAATTTAAAGCAGTATACATCATTACTGGTAGTAAACATTTCCCCTAGCCCATACTTACCCCACATTCTCATTAGATTGTATCTAATTTCATTAAAATTCATTTTGCAACCCACAAAATAACCACATACAGTTAATTCCCACTTAGTACTTCCCATCATAACAAGCTCTTCATCAAAGATCACAACCTCAGAACCATCCTCACAAGTCATAGTAGGCACATAACAAAGTTTCTTATCTAACGCCACATTAGAATTACCTACTACTTTTGCAAATGAGCTCTTATTATTACCATTAGTACTATCAACACTGTTAAGCATACTGGTAGAAGCATTAGGAGACTTACAACCAGTTACCTTATCACCAGCATCACCAGGAGTAACATGAGTATCAGAAGTAGTACCAACAGCATCAGAAGTTGTACCTCCAGCACCTGTACCATTTTGCATCACACCAGATCCATCAACTACTCCTTTCTCAGCCTCAATTTTCTCAGTAACATCATACGTTTCAATATCTTTGTCCTTACATACACCAGATCCATCACCAATGCTTTCCTCTACCTCAATCTCCTTATTGCTATCCCTAACCTTATTATTCACAACCACATCATTACCTACAACACTTTACCCCAATTTCGAAGCCCTAATTTCATCAGTATTCATATCAGTACCAGTATTATTCCGTGCATTGCTTAGATTCCCTACAACATGATCACTATACTTTGTAGGCATCTTAATTTGTCTTTTATTTGTTCTTTTTTTATTCGACATACTGCTATTATAAAACTAATCAATGAAAACTCAAATTCTATACAATATAGACAAAATTAAGCAAATTGAAATTTTGGCGCCAAAATATCAAATTTGGGGGTTTTCTCAAAACTTAACGAAAATCAAATCGAAGCTAATCATTGTGTGCGCAATGATTAGCTGAATCTAATGGTGGAATCAGAACATGAATTCATTAAGTTTTGAATGAGAAAATGAAGGTTTATTGATTATGGTTTTCGTGGGAAAAAACGGTTATTGGGAGAGAAGATTTTTAGAGAGAGAAAATTCTTTCTATTTTCTTATTCCGTTGTCACCCACAATTGTTTCCCAACTTCGAAACTAGATCTCGTAGAATTTGTTAGATCATACGTACAAGAATTATGGTTGTGTCGTCTGAGTCTATATAAATGTAGTACGTGTTTAGACATATGCGTCCTGATGTCACATCGGTAGTAGATAACATAATTTGAATCTTTTATAAGTTTAAAGATGTGGTCTATCAGTATTATAGTCATAGCTGTTGGAATTTATATATATCATAAAAATTATATATATAACAAGTAAACATCATCAAAGCATGCAGCGGAATATATATTATCCAAGAACTCAATTATCCAAGAAATCAATTATCCAAGAACTAGTTAAACCCTAAATTAGGGTTTAGGAAACTCGACTAATACTTAGTCGAATGGGTAAAAGAACACAAGCAAAAGTATGCTTGTACTTCGTTCTTGTACACACGTATTACTAACGTTTCAATGAGAAAAGCTAGGTTCTTGATCACAAAACAAACCCAACACTTGGTTTGAGCTCAAGAAAATCGACCCTATGGGAATAGGGGGAATGTCGATCGGATTTGAGCACAAGGGAGGAAGAAGAAGAGAAGTTAGGGTTTGCTAGGAAACAAGATTAGAGAATAATGAATACAAGGGGTTTGTATTTATACTAATCCAATCTTGTAGTCCAAGTTAGGGTAGGAATACCCCTAATCCTCTTGATCGGCCGAACATAAGGGATCCCCAAGGATTCTAGATCCTTCTTGGCTTGTTTCCTTATATTCGTCTCCCTTTAACATTTAACGACCGTTAGTCAATTCCCGTTAAGTACTAACGTCCGTTAAGTGTTCATTTGTGAATTTAATAATTAAACATAACTTATTATATTAATTATTAAAACATTGAAACTCATACGTAAAGTGTGCAATCCCGAAGTCTCGTGTTCGAATCCGGTCATACGTATATTAATTTATATCCATAAACTTAACAGCTCCCACTTGGATATGCATTAATATAGTAATGACATTGGTTAGTCTAGCATAACACCCCAATGCCCCCAGAACGACCCTGAGTGTGGTTTCCTGGAAAAAACCTTTTGATGAATCATCATCATACTTATCCTTTTGTTTCTAATACCACGTTAATATGGATATGGATCTAAGTCATTCCATAATTAACTATTCTGTTTCTCGTTATTTATAATTGATCAAGATTACCAAATCATCCGAACGTATTCCAGATAGGTCTTGGGTGCTGCCGCACAAACATCTTGTCAACCCTACGAGGGGCCCAGTAGTATTATACTTCAAAACAAATTTGAAGGAACAAATTCTTTCTTGACTACAAGCATAACCCTTGAACTTTGCATCACCTCTGAAAATAGCCCTAATAACTACCAGTTACGGATAGCGTTAGACTATCTTACAGAAAATGAGCTACATCCGCGGCTGTTATCTGGTATCTCAAGTCTGAGGATAAATATTCATTATTTACTTTAATGACAAAGATCCATAAAGTACAATCATGTGGTTGGGATCTGTCCTATATTCAATTTATCCATTATTGAATATCATGTGAATTTAGTATGTACAACGCATCAATATACTTAAGTAAATTTTACCAAAACTCATATTTGTCTTAATTCAATAATATTCTCATATTATTGATTGACAACGGACTATTTAGAATAGCATAAGTTATTCATGGATTTAAAAATGCAAATATATGATACAATTTATTATTAATGAAAACAAACGTACCAAGTACTTTAATTCATTATAATAATAATTGCTTAACATCCCTTATCCAAATACTAAAATAGATCAATGCATGATAATTCCCATTAATGAATTATGCCTCAAGTCATGTCAAACATACTTGTTGACAAGGCATAAATCAACTAATTTTGATATATCAAAATTTTGAGAAAACTTATTTCAAGAATTTAATTAGTGAAATTCTTGTATGTGTGCATTCATCTACCTAGATATTGCCACATAATATTTCATAAAATGCGTGTGTT
Source organism: Artemisia tridentata subsp. tridentata (assembly GCA_021014915.2). Taxonomy (NCBI): domain Eukaryota; kingdom Viridiplantae; phylum Streptophyta; class Magnoliopsida; order Asterales; family Asteraceae; genus Artemisia; species Artemisia tridentata. Next base: position 360,825,210 of record CP139504.1, read on the forward strand.
AGGATTTATAAAAAGTGATGGTCATAGTCGTTGTAATATTATTAGTAAAAGTGTCGTTGTGTAATTTAGTTAATGTAGTCAATGGGTTTGGATTAAATCTAATAGATTAAATGTTATGTTTAAATAGTCCATGTAAAAGCCCAAGATTAATCCAAGCCCATCCAAGTCAAGAAAACTATAAATAGCACCTTCCACTTCATTTGGAAGGTTGGTGCTTGGGGTGCTTTAAGGTTGTATTAAGGAGATTAGTTTGTGAAATAAAACTTCCTCTCTCTAGTTTCTCTCACTAGAATTTCATATCCACTCTTCTCTCTTTAATGTTAAGTCATTGATTATGTGTATGATAGGATAGATAATAGGGATAACAAGTGGTATCAATAGCCAAAACAAAGATCTTGGAATTTTTTGGGGGGCGTTACTGTTCATCAGACAAGGTTACCGAGTTTCAACAGTTCTACCGAGTTTCTATCAGATTCTTTCGAGTTTGAAGGTTTTTGGCCAGAATCTGTTGACTTTCTGATTACTATCGAGTTTGGATACATTCTTCCGAGTTAGGTTGAGTGTTACCGACTTTCTGGTGCACTTGTCGACTTTCTGGTGTAGTTGTCGACTTTCTGGTGTAGTTGTCGACTTTCTGGTGCAATTGTCGACTTTCTAGTGTAGTTGTCGACTTTCTGGTGCAATTGTCGACTTTCTGGTGTGGTTATCAACTTTCTGGTTATCAACTTTCTGGTTATCGACTTTCTGGTTATCGACTTTCTGGTAGTCGACTTTCTATAGTAATCGACTTTCTGTGACTAAGTTACCGAGTTTATGAAGTTATCTACTTTCTGAAGTTATCTAGTATCTAAAGTTATATAGTTTCTAAAGTTATCTAGTTTCTGAAGTTATCTAGTTTCTGAAGTTATCTACTTTCTGAAGTTATCTAGTTTATGAAGTTATCTAGTTTCTGAAGTTATCTAGTTTCTGAAGTTATCTACTTTCCAAAGTTATCTACTTTATGAAGTTATCTAGTTTATGAAGTTATCTAGTTTCTGAAGTTATCTACTTTCTGTGAAGTTATCTAGTTTCTGAAGTTATCTAGTTTCTCAAGTTACCTAGTTTCTCCAGTTACCTAGTTTCTCAAGTTACCTAGTTACTCCAGTTACCGAGTTTGGATTCTTCGACTTTGGATTTGTGGATTCTTCGACTTTGGATTCTTGGACATCTGCTTAGGAACTGAACAAAGGACTTTTTGAACCGTAACCAACCCACTCCTATTTCTTTGAACCGATCCAACATCATCTTTATTATACAACTTCATCAATGGCTACTCAACAAGACATCCATGCAGCCGGTGCTGAAAACCTTCCTCCAATGCTTGAAAAAGGTGGATACCTTCCATGGACGAGCCGTATGCTTCGCTACATCAAAGCGAAACCAGATGGATTAGGTAAACTCCTGCTCAACTCCATCAAGAATGGACCATTCAAGCCTCGTCAGATTCTAGACCCTAGGGATCCAAATGGAACACCTCCCACACCACCGTTCTATAGTGATCAATTCTAACATGAATACACAGAAGATGATAGGAAGCAAATAGCAGTTGATGACTTAGCGATGCATTTAATTCAACTTGGTTTACCACGAGAAATATTTGCTGCCGTTGACAGTTGTGAAACTGCTTATGATATGTGGGAACGAGTTAGAAGGTTTTGTCATGGCACATAAATCGGGCAACAAGATGTTGAAAACAAGCTTCTAACTGAATGTGAAAAGTTCACATCCACTCCAGCGGAACCCATTGAATCTTACTACACCAGGTTTTGCACATTAATGAACGAGCTCATCAGAAACAAGTTGGAACCAAAACAAATTGTTCAAAACATCAAGTTCATTAACAATCTACCAGAAGAATGGGGACGATTTGTCACGATTGTTAACTAAAAAAAGAACCTTCACGAGGTAAACTATGATCAGCTCTATGACTTTCTAAAGCAAAACCAGGCAGAGGCGAATGAGGTCAGGAAGGAAAAACTAGCAAAGGAACATGATCCTCTTGCATTACTTGTTCAATCACCAACACCTGCACCAGTGACTACACAACCATCTTCATCTTCCATTCAGAACTTCATGCAACAACAGTATGTTCCACAACAAACATTCTACCCACAACAACAACACGTCATTCCACAACAACAATACCCACAATACCATGAACTAGATTTCACTGAAGATGATGATAGTGCTGCCTTGACTCAAGCATTTACTCTTCTATCAAAGGTATTCCAAGGACGCTATTCCACACCAACTAACAACAACCAAAGAATCTCATCGAACACTCGCAACAAGCAGATCGCACAGCCGAGTTTCAACATGGGTCAGCAAGGACAAATGGTTGGAGGTTATGGGAATCAACAGGGATATGCTCCAAGATATCAGATGGGTAATCAGAACGTCGGGCAGTATGTTGGAAATCAGATGGGTCAGTATGCAGGGAATCAGATGGGTCAAGTTGTTGGAAATCAGAGGGGTCAAAATGTTGGGAATCAGTATGGGAATGTTGCTGCTCCAGTTGCTGGGAATATGAATCAGGGTAATCTGTTAAAGTGTTTCAACTGTCAGGGTATTGGTCACATGGCAAGGAACTGTCCCACCAAGCCAAAAAAAGAAAGATCCAGCTTATCTGCAGAAAGCATTGCTGTTGGCACAGAAGGAAATGGCTGGGTTACAGTTCAGTGCAGAAGAGAATGATTTTATGGCTCTTATGGATGATATGGAAGATCTTGAGGAAATCGACGCAAACTGCATTTTCATGGCAAATCTTCAAGAGGCTAAGTACGACATGGATTCTGAAGCACCTCCTGTGTATGATGTCAATGCAATATCTGAGGTACCACCATTCACTACATGTCACAATAATGAAATATTTGATATTTCACCTCATGAGGACCAGCATCCTGCGACTACTACACCCACTTACGATACATATATGGATACACCAAGTTGTAGCAATATTAATTTGGCAACTCCAGATATGAATCCTAATGGAGGCTTCGAGTCACAACATACTGAGAATGATGAGGAAACACGTGCGTTATTTGAATCATTATTGCAAAATTGTAGTATTGAAATTGAAAAGGTCAAAAAGGTCAATCGCGATGTTAAGGCCGCAAATGTGAAATTGACCGCTGAGCTTGAGAGGTATAAGAAAAATGAAAAAGCTTTTGAATTTAATAAAACACAATAGTTAGAATTAGAAACTGGTTATCGAAATTCTGTTTCAAGGGAAAAACAATTGCAAATCAAGTTTGACACACTCGATGTGAATTTAAACATGAAAATTAAATCCTTGAACACGGAAGTTTCAGATTTGAAAAACCAACTTTCTAAACAAAAATCAACTTGTTCTGATCTTCTAAAAGAAAAGAAACAGTTGAAAGCAGATTTTTCAAAACGCGAAAACGATCTTCTTGATGAAATCATTGAGAAAAAGGAAACAATTAAAAAGTTGGAAGATTTGCTTGTAAAAACGGGTCATTCTGCACAAACAATTCATATGCTCATTAAAGATCCAAACCCGCTTTTACACACAATGAAGAAAATGGCTATCGGTTGTGAAAACCCTTATACACTCAAGAAAGCTCAGAAAGAACAAAATGTGTTGTATAATGGTAATGTACTATTTGATAAACATGATCCTCCCGAGGTTCGTGATTCTGATGAAACGATTGAGCTTGCCGAAGAGAGTAGAATTAAAATGAGACAAATGAACCCAGAAATTAAACCAATTGATTATAATAAGCTTAATACACTTTCTGGAGTAAACTTTGTCAAACAACAACCAATACCAAAGGTTTTCAAAAGACCCGTTGTTTCAACAAAACAAAAGGTTGTTTCCAAAAATCTTTCTAACATCGAACAAATGTCCTCTAGCAACCCTTTTAATACAAGTGAAGCTAGACGATATTTGGATAATCTTAAAAAGAGAATGGAAAATTTTCAAAGTCTTGTTAAATCCAAAACGAATATCAATATCAACAACTGGCATTCAAGTTTTCATGAGGAACAGAAAAAGATGTTTGACAAAGAAATTATCCCTCCACTAAATGCCATTAGTGCGAGAGTTCTTAATGTTGAAAATGCTCTTTTAAAAGAATCAGCCGACTTTGCCAAGGACCACACATCCCTGGTAAAGGAAGCAAATGAAAACATTGAATACATCAAAATTTTGGAAAAACATAATGACACTCTCTTCGAAGTAGCTCTGTCAACTGATATTATGTCCATTATTTATCAAACATATTCTGTGGAAGACGATGAAAGACTCCGAGCTGAGACTTCTAAAATTGTTTTAAAATATGAAAATGCGCTTGCTAAGCTTGAAAAGGAAAATGTAACATATTTTAAACAACTTGATCGGAAAAAGGAAGAATGCAAATATGACAAATTGTCGTATGAGCGTGCTTACAACAACATGAAAGAGCAAAATGATCTTTTGAAGTCTCAGCTTGATATTCAAAAAAGGAAGGGTGAGGAAACTAAGTTTGCAAAACCATCAACTTCGGACAAACAGGTTGTAAAACCAAAAATGTCAATTTCTCAAAGTGTTTCGAAAGCTGATGTGATAATTGATTTGACAAAACCAGTCACTCCAACACCCTTACCAAAGAATGTGAAAAAGCAAAATGTGCTGATAAAGGGAAAACAGTTGTCCAAACATCGAATGTGATAGCACCTGGTCTGTATAGGATTAGTCCCACTACTGCGTCTGCCTCTACATCTAAAACATATAGGGCGATAGACAAAAGTGTAAAAGATAATCCAAAAGAGTCTAGGAATGCTGAAACAACTTTTCAGGACAACAAGATAAATCCTAATGTGTGTGCCTTACCTTCTACAGGAATAGAAAGCACCTCTAGGAGCAGCAGACTAAAGCCTAGGAGCAATACAAGGAACAATAGAGTCTCGCCTGCCTCTGAGAGTAAATGCAAGAATAAAACAGAAGAAGTAGAAGAACACCCTAGGAATTTATCGCTTTTGAATAAGAAACATATGTCATCTGGATGTAATGTTAAAAGTACTGATTCTAGTGCATGTAATGACTCTGTTTGTTTAATGTGCAAGAAATCTTTATCTGAAAATGTTTGTGATGATATTGTTTCTAATGATGTGAATGTGAATGCTTTGCCTGAACAGAAAGATGTTCCTCCAGGAACTAGTGCTAGGTCTAGATATATTAAGAGACTTATTAAAGCATCTAGGTCAACCACTAGTACATTACCTAGGAACTATCTTAAGTTATGTGCATGGAAACCAATGGGTAGAAAGTTTACACTTGAGAATGGCAAATTACAAGCGGTCCCAAAAGAACCTGTAGAAACCTTCTATGAGTGTGATTCATTTGTTACCCCTAACCCCATGGAACCAAATGATAAATAGTTTCCAAATGCAAAATCATCTGTTCTTGGCAGGTTATCGAAATCTGTCTTTGGATCGTCGACTCGGGTTGCCCCAAGCACATGACCGGGAATCTAAAGCTGCTGATCAACTTTGTATGGAAGTTCATGGGAACTGTTCGGTTTGGACATGATCATGTAGCAGCTATTCTGGGTTATAGAGATCTTCAGTTTGGAAATTACTTAATCACTCGGGTTTACTACGTCGAAGGGTTGGGACACAATCTATTTTCAGTCGGGCAGTTTTGCGATGCAGATTTAGAGGTTGCATTTAGGAGAAATACATGCTTCGTTAGGAATTTGGAGATGATCTCTTAACTGGAAATCGTGGCACCAATCTTTATGCTATCGACATCAACCAAATGGCCTCTTCATCACCTATTTGTCTCATGACAAGAGCTTGTGAAACTAAGTCCTGGTTGTGGCACAGATGATTATCCCATCTCAACTTCGACACCTTAACTAAGCTAGCCAAAGACAACATCGTCAACGGTCTCCCAAAGTTCAAATACACCAAAGATCACCTTTTTCCATCCTGTGAGCAAGGAAAAAGAAAAAGGGCAACATATAAACCTAAAACCGTACCCAGTTCGGTGGATAAGTTACATTTGTTGCATATGGACTTATGTGGCCCAATGAGAGTTGAAAGTATCAATGGGAAGAAGTATATTCTTGTTATCGTCGATGATTATTCAAGATATACATGGGTAAAGTTTCTGAGGTCAAAAGACGAAGCACCAGGCATCATCATCACCTTTCTGAAGCGCATTCAAGTTTTACTTCAAGCTCCAGTAAGGATTGTAAGAACGGACAATGGCACGGAATTTACCAATCAGGAGTTAAGAACATATTTTGAAGAGACTGGAATCACTCACCAGACATCAGTTGTTAGAACTCCACAACAGAACGAGGTAGTGGAAAGAAGAAATAGAACTCTTGTGGAAGCTGCTCGCACGATGCTGATTTATTCTAGTGCACCGCTCTTCTTATGGGATGATGCTGTTGCCACTGCTTGTTTCACTCAGAACCGTTCCCTAATCCATCCAAGATTCAATAAAACCCCATATGAGCTAGTGAACAACAGAAAACCTGACATCTCTTACCTTCATGTATTTGGCGCTTTGTGCTATCCGACGAATGATAGAGAGGATCTGGGGAAGCTGAAAGCTAAGGGTGATATTGGAATCTTCATTGGTTATTCAGAAAACTCGAGGGCATTCAGGGTGTATAACAGACGGACTAAGAGGATAATGGAGACGATGAATGTGAAGTTTGATGAGATTTCACAAATGACTTCTGAGAGACTCGCTCTAGAACCCGCGCTTAACCCGATGGCTTCTAATCGTACCAAATTAGGACCCGCACCAAACAGTAAGACTTCTGGACATATTAGTTCAGGACTCGTACCCCAAGGAGCTCAGTCAACTAATATTGACAAACCAACAAATCAAGAACTGGACACTTTCTTCGAGTATATGTATGATGAGTACTATGGTGGAGCTTTGACAAATGCATCACAACAACGTTCCGCTACACCCGCTCAACAACATCAACCACTACCACCACCACCACAAGATGCATCAACAACAATCGAAGCTGACTCACCAACTCCCTCCACGTCATCAACATCTACTCCAGCAACTCCAGTAATTGAGATTGTGTTACCAAGAGTTGATGAGCAAAACCAAACCACATCAATTCAAGAAGAACAACCAACAAAACGATGCTGTGTTAGAAGAAGAACCATTCGATAACCCATTTGCAATGGATTCTGCTGAATCATCTTCAAGGTTACATGAACCATCTAACACGCATTCGTCAAATCCAAGGTACCCTTCAACGTTACAGTGGACTAAAGACCATCCAATAGATCACGTTATTGGTGAACCTTCAAGGCCAGTACAGACGAGAAGACAACTCGCCACCGATTGCGACATGTGCATCTACGTTTGCTCAGTCAGTCTAAAAGAGCCAAAGAACATTCGGGAGGCGATGGCAGACAATGCTTGGATTGAAGTGATGCAGGAAGAACTTCTCCAATATTAATTACATGACACATGGGATTTAGTTCAAAGACCAATTGAAAAACTTGTCATTGATCTTAAGTGGTTATGGAAGAACAAAAAGGATAAAGAGATGACTGTAATTCGCAACAAAGCTCGTCTCATGGCCAAGGGATTTAGACAGGAAGAGGGGATAGATTTTGATGAGTCATTCGCGCATGTAGCAAGACTTGAGGCAGTCAGGATTTTCTTAGCATATGCAGCTCACAAAAACATCATGGTCTATCAGATGGATATCAAGACAGCATTTTGGAATGGAACTCTGAAAGAAGAGGTGTACGTGAGTCAGCCAGACGGATTCGTTGACAAAGATCATCCAAACTACGTCTACAAGCTAAAGAAAGCTATCTATGGTTTGAAACAAGCCCCAAGGGCGTGGTATGACGAGTTATCATCTTTCCTACTTCAAAATAATTTCACCAAAGGAACAATTGACCCGACCTTGTTTACTAGAAAATTCAAAGATGACATTTTGATTGTTCAGATTTACGTGGACGACATAATCTTTGGGTCCACTAATCCGAAACATTCAAAACATTTTGAAAATCTCATGAAAAGTAAATTTGAAATGTCCATGATGGGGGAATTAAAATTCTTTCTTGGTTTACAAATTCATCAAACCCCACTTGGTATTTTTATAAATCAAGCTAAATATACAATTAAGATTTTGAAAAAGCATGTTATGGAAAATTGTGACTCTGTTGTTACACCAATGGTCACTTCACCCAAAATAGGAGCTAATTTATATGGGAAACCCATGGATACGAAGAAATATCGGAGCATGATTGGTTCTCTCATGTATCTAACAGCTCGTCGACCCGATATTCATTTTGCTGTCTGTTTATTAGCACGGTTTCAGGCAAGGCCTACCGAACTGCACCTCCAAGAGGTTAAACGGATCTTTCGGTACCTACGAAGAACCATTAACATGGGACTTTGGTATCCGAAGGATTCAGAGTTTAAACTAACAGCCTTTTCAGATGTGGACCATGCTGGTTGCCAAGTTACAGCAAAATGTACATCCGATGGAGCACAATTTTTGGGAGAAAAGCTAGTAGGCTGGTCATCGAGGAAACAAGACTGTACGGCGCTATCAACCGCAGAAGCCGAGTATGTGTCTCTATCTGCGTGTTGTGCCAAAGTTCTATGGATGAGGACACAACTCACAGATTATGGCTTTACTTTCGACCGCATACCTATGTATTGTGATTCGAAAAGTGCCATAGCCATCTCGTGCAATCCAGTTCAACACTCCAAGACCAAGCATATTAGAGTCCGCTATCACTTCATAAAGGAACAAGTAGAAGAGGGTACTGTGGAACTATTTTTCGTGAAGACCGAATACCAACTCGCTGATCTATTTACCAAAGCTCTTCCAAAAGATAGATTTGACAATTTAGTTCGACGAATTGGCATGCGGAGCCTAACTCCCGAAGAGTTAGAAAGTCTTCTCGAAACTTCTTGAAACTATTTTGCTGTAGATAGATATAGATATAGTTAGTTATATTAAAAAAAGAAAATTAAAGATATATAGATAGATATATAAAAAAATGATGTATATTCTTCTTCCGATATGTCTCTCATATAATCGATATTCTGTACGTGTCTAGAAATGTCATTCAACAATGATACGGACATGTACATATGCTTGAGCGAGATCATATCGTCTCTCAAAATTTCTTCACGATGGCTTTTGTATACTTCAGTACGAAACCCGGACCTAAAGGAAGACTTCTAATTATTTCAAACCAGGACTTGTAATCAAAGACAAAATATCCCAACTTCATGCAAATCCGTCTATCTCTTCACAAAGACTCTCATTTAATCAGTTGATATAAAAAATATCACTACATGCTATTTTTGAGGGGGAGAAGACGTGATTAAAATGTGATCAAAGATCGTGGATTGAATCTCAGAGGAGCTTAAATAAGATTTTACCCTCGAATTGATGAAAATTAAATGTCAGTAATCGAAAAGACTTGTCCGGGATGGGTAATAATTTCAAGCTGGTTATCCAGTGATGTAAACGTGTCTCGCAAAGGACTTGTCTGAGTAGAGTGTACCAATTCGAGAGATGATCTTTTAATATGACTGGGACGGGTAATAATTTCAAGCTAGTCTAACTAGTGATGTAAACGTGCCTCGCAAAGGTCATATTAACTGAAAATCGATCAATTCAAATTTGCGAACTCTACCCAACATGTGCAAATTTATATCAAAAATGCATGAGCACAGGTGAAGGGGAGTATTTCAAAAATTATAAAACTCTCGAAGTGTTAACTAAAATATGTTTATTCATAAACACTTTGAGAGATTTTCACAAAAGGTTTTATGGCATGTGATCAACAAATCTAGGATAATCATGGAGTAATAAGGTGATAATGGTTAGGTTATGTCCTATGATCTGCCAGAGCCGGAGGGATCTACCCAGGGACAATTCCAATAGATTGGAATTAGAAGTCCTTAGGTAAGATTGAAAAAAAAAAGGAGTAAATGAGAAAGGGAAAGAAGGGGTTGAAGAATTAAAAAGAAAAGTATAATGAAAGGGTGAAAAGAAATAGCCCTCCATGAAAACTTAGGACAGAGACCGGGTCAATACATCTCCTATCGGTATTCACTAAGGTGATATTGATATTGAAGACAAGACGTCATGGACCCAGTGACGCGCTGCACCACCCCTCCTAGCCACTCAGATATCTCTTAAAAGATATTTGTTTCATTTCTCACGGAGAACACTGCATAATCTATCGGCCTCTCATTCCGAGATGTGTTGATATTGAAAAGGTGGCACTCTGCTCCATGCCTCCGACGACTAAAACCAAAACGCACATTATCGAGTCTAGAGCCATGAGATTCATCAAAAGATCTCTTAGGAACACTTCCAATATAATACCCTTGTGTTCGCCAAAAAGGACACAAGGTGTACAAGAGTCTTAATGAGATCTTCGGATCTTGCCTTATATCATGATGGTTACGTGCTTCAAATGGTCTACAGTCGTGGGGTGATCTCCAGCGACTCACTGAATCGTGGGTGCACTTCGGTGTGTCTGTGTAAGCCCTTTCGGGGGTATTAAAATTCAGAACGGCCTGGGCAAGGATTAGAGAAAGTCTTCACACTATGCTGTCGACAATCTCGAAGTCCGAACCTGTAAGTGTTGGACGATTTATTACTAGCAGTTTTATGCAGCTACTTACAAAAATCTATCAACCATCATCACATATATCAAACATCTTCACCTCCGCATACTCATACTTATGAAGATCATCCTCAACAAAGCTCAAGTGTAAAAGTTCATGACAAAAAGATCAAGTTAAAGACAAAGTGTAAAGGCAAAGTCAAGAAGCTAATCAAGATGTCAAGAACAAGTTCAAGTATCAAGTGCGGAAGTCATAAGTATAACGCTCAAGAGGTATGAGTATGTTGGAGGTCACGACGCATAAACACATGAAGATGCTGAACGAAGGCAAAAACAACCACAAAGACGATTATTTGAAGATCACATAGCATGAAGGAACAAAGAAACAAAGACTATTATACAAAGACACTCAAAGCACAAAACTATGAAGATGAAATACCTAATCACATGAAGCATCATTTGTATGACCATCCCTTAGGGGGAGATTGTTAGGATTTATAAAAAGTGATGGTCATAGTCGTTGTAATATTATTAGTAAAAGTGTCGTTGTGTAATTTAGTTAATATAGTCAATGGGCTTGGATTAAATCTAATTGATTAAATGTTATGTTTAAATAGTCCATGTAAAAGCCCAAGATTAATCCAAGCCCATCCAAGTCAAGAAAACTATAAATAGCACCTTCCACTTCATTTGGAAGGTTGGTGCTTGGGGTGCTTTAAGGTTGTATTAAGGAGATTAGTGTGTGAAATAAACCTTCCTTTCTCTAGTTTCTCTCACTAGAATTTCATATCCACTATTCTCTCTTTAATCTTAAGTCATTGATTATGTGTATGATAGGATAGATAATAGGGATAACAGCGTGACATCCTCAACCACGAATTTATGACAGTTAAACTATCAAACCTTTTATAGTTTAAAGTATTCTAATTCTTTAATGTATAATGCAACTATGCTTATAGTTAAGCATAACTAGTGTACATGGCCATTAACAAGGATGAAATCCTACCATGACTAGTATTGAGTGTCATCTCAATCTTATTAGCATCATTGTATGCAAACAACAATATGCTCTTAAAAATTCCGTAAACTTTGATATCCATCGTGTAATGTTTGATACCTTCAAATCTTTCAAGATTTGTCAACTATATCAATTACGCAAGAATTTGCCATATGGTTCATACTTAGAATTTAGGAGGAACTCCAGGCTGAGGATGTTAATTCTAAATCCAACCATATCCATACACTTAGTTATATAATAACTTTCAATTAGATATTAATGTTGTCAAATCATCTTTCACCAAGCATGATACAACAAACAACATGATGTATATGATAAATCCTTGTGTCAAACTTAGATTTTATTCATGTTATATCTTTTCAAAGATATATTTCTATCTAGACTTTCTAATAGTATATCATGTTTATTAGAATCAATTATTTTTACCGCTTATGTTTATAACAATAAACATATGTTCCAAGGTTGTATGTTTATTTCCTAAATCCCCACGTGAAGTTTCATTACAAACTAAGACTTAACATTTAATGCTAATGGAATGTTACTTCCTATATGTTATACACGATATATGAAACAAGCAAATAAATATATATAACACTCCCACTAGCTTTAAGGAATATTAAGGAATCATCTTATTTTAATTATAAATCAAAACTGAATTTAATAATTAAATATAAGTATATCTCCTAGATGCATGCATTAATCCATTCATAAATGATTGCACTTTGTATACTTTCAAAGATTATTTGAATTCAAATACTCCTTTTAATTACTTATCGTCCTCACACAAGTAATTACTCAAGAAAGAGTTTTGATATTCCATTGTTAATTTCATATAAATGAAACTAAGAATGACAATCATAATCTTTATACATTTAATGTGCATAGAAGAATTTCAATCACAGTTAATTGCTTAAGTGTGATCGATAATCTTTTCACACATTAAATATGTATAAAAATTTTTGTCCATTATGATTTCTACTCAAAAATTTAAATCTCTAGGATTTTCATTTCCTTTGTAGAAACTCATCTTCATTCTATAGTGTAACTATAGAGTTTAAGATTAATTAAGTTTCCACAACTAATTATCTTTATGGACTGCATCTAAACATTCATAGTATGAGTAACTTGCCAAATTCAATATTTGCAATTCATCAACAGGTTTACCATAATCCTGTAACTCATAATCCTCAACATATTATCCAAATATTTGAGATATCCTTGCGGATCTATGAATGAGAATTCTATCATCTTGAGATTTAACATTAACATGTTTAATCCTCATCATGACTTTGCTAGTGTATTTTAGAAGATTATGTATCTTGTAATTTTATCTTTTCAAGATAAAATCTCCCACTTGCCTTTTACAATTTATAGATTATCTATAAATACTTAGCAAGTAGAGCAACACAAAATTGTTCTCTTTTGGGACATAACAAATACATATTGACAGTTCCTTACATTAAATTTGTTAATAACCTACTCAAAAGCAGTTTAACAAATTCAGAACTTCAATTTTAAGACTTAATGTGATTCATCACATTCCATAATACTTCCATGCTCGTCCCACGACAAATGGAGATTTACCCTTTGATTTCCATCCATGCTCGTCCCACGACAAATGGAAATAGTAATCTCAGGTGTTTTCGTTTTATTGGATGGCATATAACTTAAATTAAGGGTATTTATTTTGATGTGTGTAATCAAAATATGTACAAAGATGTCATGCATTCATCTTGTATCATATGCTTCATGAAAAAAACTTTTACTCATTAGTTTCTTTACTAAGCTTAAATCAACAAAGTTTTAATTGATGGCGTTGAGAAACTTACAACTTTGCCTTAAGATGCTTCGTACATATAATGGTTGTACTTGGTAAGTCTAATTTGACGCACAAGCGGGCGGAGAGACAGAATGGAGTCTCTTTAAGGCCATAATTTAATGCGAAACCAACCTTAAACTAACCTTATAGTTTGTCAAAATTAGGTCCGCCTTTCGACCATTTTTGTACAGTTGCATCAATCAATTAAAAGTTTAAGAATTTTAAAGCTTAAAACCATGTTTCACCATTATTAAGTCTAGTTTAATTTTCATTTTTAAAATTACCCTTTGCTTACTATCATGTCACAACATATATAAACAAATAGCAATTAACAAAAAAATAAACGACTTAAATAATGTACATGCTAAATAAATCAATTAACATGTATATATTGATCTAAGACTCCCATTGGTTTTCGAGCTAGGTACCAATGGACCACATACACCAATAAATTGGTTCCGTAAGTCCTACGATAAATATATACAATAACACACATAATTGATTTAATATACGATTCAAATGGGGTCTTCCCCAATTCTAGGTCTTCCCTAGTTACATAATTAATTTATTTTTAGTAATTAAACATGTCATACACTTTTATTACTAAAACCCTAATTAATTAATTCTAATCGCATAATAAAAGCATGTAATCAAAAAGCACGTAACAATTACTACAAGTCCAATATAATCCATGACAAAACATGCATGTTTTCGTCATGGATTCCCACATAGCACTTATTATATACAATAATCAAGTCTTAATGGACGCATATCAATTAATGACATATCACAAATATTCATTAATTATCCACATAAAAAATTACATGCAACCTAAGGTTTCTACAAGTTTTACAAAACTAAAACCCTAATTATAAAAAATATAGGGTGATCGATCCTAATTAGAAAAATTAGGGTTTACTAATTTTTAAAACCCTAGAACACCATAAACATGTAATAATTATAAAGATCCAATTTTATGTGTTTCGGTAATTAATTACACAGTATTACCGGCTCATGATGCCACTGTTGGAGTTTATATATATCATAACAATTATATATATAACAAGTAAACATCATCAAAGCATGCAGCGGAATGTATATGATCTAATACTTGTAATTAATTAACCAAAATAAAAGAATATGCGTACCTTTGATTTCTAGCAAAACAAGAAATCAATTATCCAAGAACTAGTTAAACCCTAAATTAGGGTTTAGGAAACTCGACTAATACTTAGTCGAATGGGTAAAAGAACACTCAACTAATACTTAGTCGAATGGATAAAAGAACACAAGCAAAAGTATGCTTGTACTTCGTTCTTGTACACACGTATTACTAACGTTTCAATGAGAAAAGCCAGGTTCTTGATCACAAAACAAACCCAAAACTTGGTTTGAGCTCAAGAAAATCGAACCTATGGGAATAGGGGGAATGTAGATCGGATTTGAGCACAAAGGAGGAAGAAGAAGAGTAGTTAGGGTTTGCTAGGAAACAGGATTAGAGAATAATGAATACAAGGGGTTTGTATTTATACTAATCCAATCTTGTAGTCCAAGTTAGGGTAGGAATACCCCTAATCCTCTTGATCGGCCGAACATAAGGGATCCCCAAGGATTCTAGATCCTTCTTGGCTTGTTTCCTTATATTCGTCTCCCTTTAACATTTAACGACCGTTAGTCAATTCCCGTTAAGTACTAATGTCCGTTAAGTGTTCATTTGTGAATTTAATAATTAAACATAACTTATTATATTAATTATTAAAACATTGAAACTCATACGTAAAGTGTGAAATCCCGAAGTTCCGTGTTCGAATCCGGTCATACGTATATTAATTTATATCCATAAACTTAACAATAGCCTCTCGGGTTTGATGGGCACGACCCATGCATCTTGTTATGTAGGTTCCAGGCCCGACCCTGGCTATGGGCCGAGCGAGCAACGGCCCAGGGCATCAAATTATGTGGTGTTTATGGTGTTTTAGATATTAAAGGTTAAAGAAAACATAGTTTGGGTTGGTTTTTAATGGAGTACGTTAGATATCTGAGTAACATGACCAAAAGTCAAAACACATAGAACAAGTATACGAATGAAGCATAATCTGGTTACCAAGCTTAGTAGCCATCACACTCAATCCATCAGTAAATGCCACAATTGGAATATCATAAAATTTGACCCAAACATGAACCGAATTCAGATCCTTTAGTAAACTAGACGAGTACCCGTGCATAGCAACGGGATTTTGTAGCGGCAGATAGTTATAGTGATATTTTGGTCACACAAAACACTTAACTAAAATATCATTATAACTATATGCCGATATAAAATCATGTTGCTATGCACGGGCACTGGTGATAAAAATAGCTTAGTCATGAGAAGCTTGAGTAATTAATCACGAGCGTGTTTGCACGATTTGGTTGTTTTTCATTCTTTAATGTAGAAATGCGTTGCTATTGATTAGTTTGGCATTTTGTTTTTCTTAAGACATACTACGAGTCTACAACAATGTGGGTTTTATAAATGAGGTTTATATGTTACGAGTTTCACAATTTTAGATAATAAAAGATATCAAAAGAATAGAGTAACATTGCTGCTAAACAAATATAACTAAACATATTCGAAAACAAAGTGAACATATATCTAAATAAAGACTTGAAAAGCTCTACAAAAACTCAGACCGAACCTATTAAAAGCTCAAGCTCAACTCGTTATGTGTTTCGAATCGGTTTATTGGGCTTGGGCTGGAACTCGATAAAGCTTGAATGGTTTACAACCGTTACTGTTCATATCAAATGACATAATTGTATTATGATTTTGAAATCCACCACCATTTGTAGTTATTTGATGAATGTAAAAACATCAACTTGCCTAGCTACTTACAGAAAATTTAAAAATTATCTTTACAAGCATAGGGTCACAGGTGTTTCCACAAACATTGAATTGAAGCCAATAACAGTAGTTCGATAACGTACATGTCCAACATGAATTTTTGATAACATTTGGCACGTTTAATAAAATTTACTTTTAGTCCAAACATGAATCTTGAAATATTCTGGTAAAGATTGTGTGTCAGTTTAACTACACTTGAAAATACTATTACACGAAGTATATAAATAACAAGCTAGCCTTAAAAAAAGATTTACGGGTTTACATACATTTAAAGTACACTTGGGTGACTTTTGACGAGCTTGAATCCTCTATGATTACTTACTTTATTTCACCCCAATCAACCAAGTTAGCACTAATGATTATAAAGTACAATATATCTTCCAAAAATCTTAATCATAGATAGCACTAATGAGCAAAGACAAAAACTTAACCACTCATATCTCTTCCTCTCAAACAATTTTCAAAAGATCAAAAGTTTATGAAACCATAGCAGATCTCAAGATCTTAAGATATAAACATCCCTTTACTGCTCACATATAATGCAAACGAACACATTAGCAACACTGCATAAACCACCAAACCACTAAATGGCCTAAAAAATATCATGAACCTGAAATAAAGGAAACCAGATCCGAAACAAAAGAAACCAAAGAAACCAAAACCAAAATCAGTGTCACACACATAAACCAAAATCAACACAACATAACCCGAAACTAAAGAAACCAGATCCGGCTATGTCGCAAACACAAACCACACAAACCAAAACCACACAAAGCAATCCGAAAACACCACCTAAAACACACAATAAAAATCAACGAAACCACCTAAAATTAAACACCAACAGTTTTAGCAAGATCCAGTAGTGTTGGTGGCAGATTCAGTTGATGGTGGTGGCAGTGTTTGTGGATGAGGCGGATTCAGATGAGGGAGGCGGCAGTTGGTGGTTTGGAAGGGAGGTTTTTGTGTTTTGTAGAGAGAGAAATAGAGGGAGTTAGGAGGTTGTGTTTGTGTTTGTTGTGTTTCATAACATTCAAACTCATATAAAGTCAGCCGTGTCCGAGTGTATTTCATAAGTTTCATAAAGTTAGCCATGAATATGTAGTTGTGTTGCCAATAATGTGTAGTTGTGTTGCCATGAATGTGTAGTTTGTTGAAGTTGCCTAAATTAAGATGTGTTTGATTTCCTGTAGTTTTGTCCTTCAATGTTCCAGTAATACTTTCCTAACATCGCCTTGAAAATATGTGTTTGAAAATAATCTTTCCTTCTTTCCTAACATAGTTACAAAGGGCATAAGTATGTGGGAACGCCAAGTTTAATACTTTACAGGAATAGGGAAGGTAATGAATACTTTCCAAAGGGCCATTTCTTTCCAAACGGCCAGCTTTTGTCAATTGTGTTCACTTTCAAGGTTTGACCAAGATTCAAGATTTCACTTTCAAGTTTGACCATTTACCTATTATATGTAGTTAAGATTAGCAGTAGGCGTCCATTCTTCAGGATGATAGGAACAGATCGAAAACCAAGGACCATTCCCCAGTACCCCATTCATACCCTCAATCGAAGCAAAATTAAAGAAAAAGAAGCCTTTAGCGTTCATCATAACTCGAACTATGCCATACTTTTGCCAACTATTCTTAACATTGTGCTCAACAACCGAGAATGCAACTCTTTTACCCATGAAATACCCATACAAGTTGAAGCCAAATCTCGAATGAACTTCCAAAACATACGCCAATCGGATTTTCACTTCAACCTTAACGTTAGTAGGTTTTTCCGTTTCTAAAGATCGAAAATTTGTGTTAGCCTCGCTTTTTTATAAAGATATCGTCACTCAAGTGAATTGGACTAGATTCTTAGAAAGTAGAGCCTGCAAGGACTACTATTGTTTAAGTGGAAAACTTATCATGTAAAAGGCCTATAAATACCCTTCATGATTCTCCATAAGGGGTGTGGGAATTCATTGTATTGTTTTACATTTTTTAATCTAATAAAATTTAAGTGTTTTCTCCACCCTCTCTCTACTTTCTCTCACTAAAAAAGATGAAGATATTCATCTTTTTCAACCAACCAAGACCTCCCGAATCACATAAATCATTCACATATTCGAGCATTCACATATTCGATCCTACAATTGGTATAATGAGCTAGGTTGTGTTATTCACTGATTTTTGTGGTTCGAATACTTTGTTTTAGGCTGTTTTTATCATCTTTTTTAGTCATTGGAATTTTTTTTTTCCGGTCATCGATTTTTTTTCCGTATCATTCTGATAAACAGATCTATTACAAGTTTTATGTATCATAAATGGTCAAAAAGTCATGGGCAGATCTATGACTTGTTTTGTCCTTTTACCGTGAAAAGCGGTTGTTTATTATGGTCGGAATACTGCTCTGGTAAAGATGGTCAGAACTTTTGGTCGGAATAACGTCGGATTTATTGGTCAAAAAGTCAAAACCCTCTTTTATCGAAATTGCTTGTAAAGCAATTCCAATAAACCCTTCTTCATCGAAATTCGATTTCTTGTAAAGAAATTCGATAACCCATCGAAATTGTAGACGAATTTAGACTACTAAGGTTTATCGAAATTCCTTGTATAAGGGGTTATCGAAATTGTGGCTTATCGGAATTACTTATCGGAATTGCAAAAAAATAATAAAAAAAAAAAAAAAATAAAAAAAATAAAAAAAAAAGGAAAAAGAATTAAGATGAAGCAAAGACCACTATGACCACTATATCAAATACCTCAGACTCATGTGACTTCAGTTATATTCATCATCAGCACACTAAACAACAATAACTACAGCCAAGCAATAATCTATCCACCCCGTCTCTCAAACCTAAACAACAACAGCCAACACCAAGACTCTAATTAATCTATAAGATTTCAGATCGGTTCAATTGTTTTCTAATCTTTACAAGATTTTTTGTTGAACCATCATTATCATCACCGATCCTAAACTGAAAAACAAAAACGAATTGATCTCAGTTTGACATTTCGTGGCACTCAAAGTAAATTCAAGACCATTTAAGATCTAACTCATGAAATATCATTCATCACATATCCGTGTTGAAGCCTTAACTTCTTGTTCATATTCGAAATTAAAGAATGAACTAAAACAATATTTGTTTCATTCATTCTTCCTTTCGGTTAAACACATATAACAACATGATACAACTTACCCGAGACCTTTATTCATCAAGATCTTGAAGCCCTCGTCATTGCAATTATTCAGAAAAGGCTTGGGAAAAGTGTGTTTGTTCTTCGGTTAACTTGAGCAAAAATGAAGATGAAAGAGTTAGCCTTCGTTTTTTTTCCAGGAGTTAAGATGTGCTCGGTTTTGTAAGTGGTTCGATGATGCATCTGTGATTTGAGATGAGATTAGAGGCGTAGGTGTGAGATGATGCAAAAGGGGGCGGTATGTGTTAAGTGTGTTTAGGGTTAGGTCAAAGTGATTGAGTTATATCACTTGTAACCGGGTTTGGTTTTTTTTATGATTGGATCTGGTTAAATAACTGTTGGACTGGATCTACTCATGTCTTTATTTGGTCCGTATAATACATATGTTGGACTGGACTGATGATTGGGTTGCAATGCATCAATTATCCAATGTATATTCTATAAATTGTGTTAATTGTGGTATATTGAGTGGTATTTTGGTATTGCAAATTTCATGGGGATACATAGTTCACGGCTAAAATTATTATGTTTAACAAAAATGACTACAGGGTTTTTGTACGGTATTATTGATTTGATTTTGAAGTGACATTTCACGGGTACTCATTTATCTTTGAGATATGGAGTTACTCTCAAGATAACTTGTCTAGGCAATTTTATTCATTGTGACTAAGAATGGACAATCTAGTTATAACTGATGTAAGGAGTTACGTTGTAGTGCTCACAGTATAGCTATCACTTTAAGGAGTTTCGTTGTAGTACTCAGCGTCACACAAAGATGTGGATTGTTCACAAGACGCATTTGTACAAGCATTAAGTTACAAAGTTGGGATGTTTACTTCGTTTTCAAGTTGGTCATATCGGGTTGTCTCCATATGTAGTCATTTACTAGTAGCCAGTGAATTAAAGGAGGTTCGTTTACAGGTTGGTTTGAGAGAAGTATTGAGAGTATTTTTTCGAGGGAGAAGTACACGAAGAAAGATGCAGTGTCTCGTCTTCAGTAATTTGGTTTGTGGGTACATCGAGGCTTATTACCAACTTGGATGAAAATACTTTGTGAGATATGTTGTTATGATGCTCCCAGAACGACAACCATGGTGCTACACTTTAGTATCTACAGTCTCCGCTGCGTGTTTGAAGACTAAAGAAAGTTGTCAGTTCAGGAGGGAGCAGAGAAAAGAAAAAGGCTCACTAGTTAGGAGGGAGTAATAACCTAACTAGAACATTACAGTTGAAGTTCAGAGCTACAAGAATTAGTTCCGTCAGTGCCTAAGATCGAACGCCGAGATCGTCAGAAGAGAGAACTTCAAGTCTGCCTCAGAATCTAGACTACAGAGACTCTGCGCTTCAACAACGTCGACAAAAGTTTATTATTATTGTAATTTACTTTGTTTATGGGTCTCATTGTAACCATTCACTTAAGTGAATTGGACTAGATTCTTAGAAAGTTGTTAGCTTTTATATAAAGTGATGGTCATTCGTGATTTAAAATGTTTGTAAACGTTTCGTTGGTTGTTAATTAGAATAGTCAATGGGCTTTAGTTTAATCTAATAGGCTAGAAGTTAGCCCATAGAAAGCCCATGACTCCATTTGTATGGAACTATAAATAGTCCTCCACCACCTCATTTTAGAGGTGTGCTTGTATGTGTAATATGTGTTCATGAATAAACTTTCTCACTCTAGAAACTAACACCATATTATACATCTTGTTCCACCATTAGTGATTGAAGTGTGTGTGATCAAGATTGATATTAAGCTTTAACAAGTGGTATCAATAGCCAAACAAAGATCTAGGAATTTTTTAGGGACGAGTTACTGTTCATCGCAGGTTATCGAGTTTCTGACTGTTACTGTTCATCAGACAAGGTTACCGAGTTTAGTAATAATTGTCGAGTTTCTAGTGTTATCGAGTTTGGTAATAATTATCGAGTTTCTCGAAAGTTATTGAGTTTCTTGATAGTTGTCGAGTTTCTAAGATTATCGAGTTTCTCAAAAGTTATCGAGTTTCTTGATAGTTGTCGAGTTTCTTGAAGTTATCAAGTTTCACAAAAAATTTTGAGTTTCCTAAAGTTATCGAGTTTCTCGAAAGTTATCGAGTTTCCTGAAGTTATCGAGTTTCTCGAAAGTTATCGAGTTTCCTGAAGTTATCGAGTTTCTCGAAAGTTATCGAGTGTCCCGAAGTTATCGAGTTTCTCGAAAGTTGTCGAGTTTCTTGAAGTTATCGAGTTTCACAAAACTTATCGAGTTTCTTGCAAGTTATCAAGTTTGTGACTTGCTTACCGAGTTTGTGGCTGGTTTATCGAGTTTGTGGCTGGTTTATCGAGTTTGTGATAACATTACCGAGTTTGTGACAACTTTACCAAGTTTGTAACTACGCTTCCGAGTTTGGAAAGTTGGTAATACAAAGACTTTGACTTTGGATTTTTTGAGTAAAATTTAATTTTTATGAGAAACTAAACGTTCAATTTTTACGCAAAATTCAAATTTTGGTATAACTGTGAAAATTTTTGCCCAAAATTCAAATTTTTAGGTCAATTCGAATTTTTACGGCGAAATTTGGCATCAAAATTTTTAAAACTCAAATTTTCCTAGTAATCTTAGAATTGCATTTTATGGTGTTTTTCAAATTCTGGTAGAGAAACTTTTCAACCTCAATTTTTGGAGGGAAATCAGAAATCACCGTTAAAGGAATCCTTCAACTTAGAAAACTCGAGAACAGACTTAACTTCAAACGAACATAACTCTTGGACCTTAACCAACAACAAACACAACTCCTATTTCTTTGCAACGATCCTGCATCAACTTTATCATACAACTTCATCAATGACAACTCAACAAGACAATATCGCAACTGATTTGGCATATGCTTTTGCATTATTCACCAAGGCATTAAAAATCAAACAACATAACAATAACCAATGGAATTCACTGTACACTGACAATACACAGTTATATATAGGTCAAGAAGGCCAAATGGTTGAGGTTATTGAGAATCAGCAAGGTATACAGATGGGGAATCAAATGCAATATGCAGGGCAGTATACTGGAAACCAAATGGATCAGTTTGTGAATCAGAAGGGGGTCAATCAAAATGAGAATTATTGTTTTATGACTTCATCTGAAATACACAGGAGTGATATAGGTAGAGATTGTAATGTCAATGCAATGACGAAGCTAAAAAAGCTCCAGTACATGTTGATGCTAGCCAAAAAGGAAGAGTCGGGAACACCGTTGACTGCTGAGGAATACGACTTCATGGTTACAAAAAGTGTTAATGATAATACGACAGAACTCACTGGAATCTCCAACTTTATGGCTAATCAGCACGAAACAACATCATGTAGTGATTCTGACATTCCTCCTACTTATGACACAGAACCACTCCATGAGGTACCAAATCCAGGTAATGAGGTTAATTCGTTTGCTCATGAAAAGCCACATTCTGTGCCTCTCGAACCTACTTATGATACATATAAGGACATGCCAAGTTGTAACAATATTAATTTGGCAACTCCAGATATGAATCCTAATGAAGTTCAAGTTGCACAAAATGATGCTAATGATAAGGAAACCCGTGCTTTATTTGAATCATTACTGAATACTTGAGGCATTGAGATTGAAAAAGTGAAAAAGGTCAATCGCGAATTAAAGGTTGCGAATGAAAAATTGACCGCTGAGCTTGAGAGATATAAGGTTAATGAAAGAGCTTTTGAATTTAATAACAAACGACAGTCAGAACTAGAAATTGGTTATAGAGATTCTGTTTTAAGAGAAAAATATTTGCAAATCAAATATGACACACTCGATGTTAATTTGAACATGAAAATAAAATCCTTAAACACAGAAATTTCTGAATTAACCAATCAACTTTCTAAACAAAAATCAACTTGTTCTGATCTTGAAAAAGAAAAGAAAGAGTTGAATGCAAGGTTTTCAAAATGTGAAAATGATCTTCTGGATGAAATCATTGAAAAACAAGAAACCATTAAAAAGTTGGAAGAGTTGCTTGTAAAAATGGGTCATTCTAGTCAAACAATTAATTTGCTAATTAAAGATCCAAACCCGATTTTACATACAATGAAGAAAATGGCTATCGGTTGTGAAAACCTTTATCATCTCAAGAAAGCTCAGAAAGAATAGAATGTGTTATATAATGGTAGTGTGCTAAATGATAAACATGATCCTCCCGAAGTTCAGGATTCTTTTGAAATGATTGAGCTTGCAGAAGAAAGTAGAATCAAAATGAGACAAATGAACCCAGAAATTAAACCAATTGATTATAATAAGCTTAACACAATTTCTGGAGTACATCTTGTTCAAAAACATACACCAACATTTTTCAAAAAACCAGTTGTTGTCTCAAAACGAAAAGTTGTTTCACAACATCTTTCTAACATCGAACAAATGTCCTCTAGTAACCCTTTTAACACAAGTGACGCAAGACAATATTTGGATGATCTTAAAAAGAGAGTTGAAACGCTTCAAATGATTGTGGCATCTAAATCAAATATTAGGTTCAACAATTGGTATTCAAGTTTTCATACAGAACAAAAAAAGATGTTTGAAACAGAAATTACTCCTACATTAACTGCAATTCATGCAAGAGTAATCCATGTTGAAAATGAAATTTTAAAAGAAAGAGCTGATTTTGTCAAGGACCACAAATCCATGGTGAAGGAAGCTAATGAAAACATCGAACTTCGAACACATCAAAGTTTTGGAAAAACACAATGACACTCTCTTCGAAGTAGCTCTGTCAACTGATATTATGTTCATAATTTACCAAACATATTCTGTGGAAGACGATGAAAGACTTCGAGCTGAGACTTCTGAAATTATTTTAAAATATGAAAATGCACTTGCTAAGCTTGAAAAAGAAAATGTCACATATTTTAAACAACTTGATCAGAAAAAGGAAGAATGCAAGTATGACAAATTGTCGTATGAGCGTGCTTACAAAAATATGAAAGAGCAAAATGATCTGTTGAAGTCTCAGCTGGATAGTCAAAGAGCAAAATGTGCTGATAAAGGAAAAATGGTTGTCGAAACATCAAATGTGATAGCACATAGTCTTTATAGGATTAGTCCCACTACTGCGTCTGCCTCTACATCTCAAACATATAGGGCGATAGACAAAAGTGAAAAAGATAATCCAAAAGAGTCTAGGAATGCTACAAAAAATTCAAAGGACAATAAGATAATTCCTAATGTGTGTGCCCCTAGGAATAGCTCACCGACTGTGACCACAAAAACTGTTAAAGAATCTGTTGACTCAAACGACATGGTATACAATCACAATCATGATGGAGCTAGGAAAAAGGCACAGATTCGAAAAGATGGAATTGAAGGAACAACATCTAGGGTGATGAATTCTACAGCATTACAAGGCACTGCTAGTAGTAGTAAACCATTACCTAGGATCACTCTACAAAAGACTAGGGATTGGCTTGCATCTAAGAGTAGTGCTTAAAGGAAAATGCTATGCATGTAGAATGCAACACTAAGAACTCAAATTCCTCTTTGAACAACAAAGGAAAATCAAGTGCTAAGGCACAATCCACTAAGACACCAAATAAAAACAAACTCGTTGATAAGAAGCAAAAGGCTAAGAAACCTACTAGGTGGATCTCTACAGGACGTAGTTTTTCTCAAAATGAGACTTCCGATGCATCTGATAAGAAAACAACTCCTAGATCTTGCCTTAGGTGGATTCCCTCAGGAAGAGTTTTTAAAACAGTTGGTCTTAGATGGATTCCCACAGGGAAGATTTTTGATAGTTGCACCAAGACAAAGAATAGTGACAATCACCAACAGGAAGTAGAAACCATTACAACCTTCGATAGTCAACACCCTCAGAGTGATGATTCATGTACTTCTATTTGTGAAATCTCTTCGTCTATGGTTGCATGTGATTCAACTATCTCAGAAACCAGTTCATCAGAGGGTTCTAATTCTGTAAATTCTTCAAAATCATTCTCTCTATCTTCTATTTTTGATTTTCCATTTCTTTTATAAAAAACAAAAACAAAATATAAAAATAGAAAACTTTCAAAAATACAAAAACAATATAAAATATAAAAACTAAAAATATTCTTCTAACGACATGTCTCTCGTATAATCGATATTCTGTACGTACCTAGAAATGTCATTTAACAATGATACGGGCATGTACAGATGCTTGAGCGAGAGTTCATTTAAATATTTTCAAAACATGTTGTTTCTCTAAAAATCTCTATGGCTTCGGAACAACTCAGTTTCGGACCCGAGCTTCAAAGAAAGGAAAGTTCTTAATCAAAATAAATGTTTCAAATATTTCTTTCGAGCACTTATCCTAAAAATCTCTATGGCTTTCGTATACTTCAGTACGAAACCCGGACTAAATTGATGACTTCGGATTATATCAGATCAGAACTCGCAATGAAAAGAATCAACATGTTCCACTTTCATGCAAAATCAAAACCGTCTTTCTCTCCAAAAATCTTTCATTAAATCAGTTGATATCAAAAATATCACTACATGCTATTTTTGAGGGGGAGAAGACGTTATTTAATGTGATTAAAAGAACGTAATTGAATCTCATAAGAGCTCGACTCATATATTAACCCTCGAATTGACAAAAAAATAAATGTCCGTAATCGAAAACACTTATTCGGGACGGGTAATAATTTCAAGCTAGTCTAACTAGTGATGTAAGCGTGTCTTGCAAAGGACTTGTCTGAGTAGAATGTACGAATTCGAGAGATAATCTCTGAATATGATCAGGACGGGTAATAATTTCAAGCTAGTCCAACTAGTGATGTAAACATGTCTCGCAAAGGTCATGTTCATTGAAAATCAATCATTTCAAATGTGCGAACTTTACCCAATATGTGCAAATTTATCTTAAAAATGCATGAGCACATGTAAAGGGGGAGTATTTAAGAAAAAGCAAAACTCTCGAAGTGTTATCTAAAATGTGTTTATTCATAAACACTTTGAGAGATTTTCACAAATGGTTTTATGGCAAGTGATCAACAAATCTAGGATAATCATGAAGTTATAAGGTGATTATGGTTAGGTTATGTCCTATGATCCGCCAGAGCCGGAGGGATCTACCCAAGGACAATTCCAATAGATTAGAATAAGAAGTCCTTAGGAAAGATTGAAAAAAAGGAGTAAATGAGAAATGGAAAGAAGGGGTTGAAGAGTGAAAAAGAAAAGTTTAATGAAAGGGTGAAAAGAAATAGCCCTCCATGAAAACTTAGGGCAGAAACCGGGTCAATACATCTGCTATCGGTATTCACAAAGTTGATGCTGATATTGAAGATAAGACGTCATGGACCCAGTGACGCACTGCACCACCCCTCTTAGCCACTCAGATATCTCTTAAAAGATATTTGTTTTATTTCTCACGGAGAACACTGCATAATCTATCGGCCTCTCACTCCGAGATGTGTTGATATTGAAAAGGTGGCACTCTGCTCCATGCCTCCGTCTACTAAAACCAAAACGCACATTATCGAGTCTAGAGCCATGAGATTCATCAAAATATCTCTTAGGAACACTTCCATAATAATACACCTGTGTTCGCCAAAAAGGACACATGGTGTACAAGAGTCTTAATGAGATCCGAAGATCTTGCCACTTATATCATGATGGTTACATGCTTCAAACGGTCTAAAGTAGTGGAATGATCTCCAGCGACTCATTGAATCGTGGGTGCACGTCGGTGTGTCTGTGTAAGCCCTCTCGAGGGTATCCGGTTCAGAACGGCCTGGGCTAGGATTAGAGAAAGTCTTCACACTATGCTGTTGACAATCACGAAATCCGAACCTGTATGTGCTGGACGATTTATTGCTAACTGTTTTATGCAGGTACTGACGAAATTCCATTAACCATCATCATATGTCTCAAAATCTTATCCTCCATATGATCATACTTATGAAGTTCATCCTCAACAAAGCTCAAGTGAAAAAGTTCAAGACGAAAAGATCATGTTAAAGACAAAGTGTTAAAGACAACGTCAAAAAGGTAATCAAGGAGTCAAGAACAAGCTCATGTATCAAGAAAGGATGACATAAGTATGAAGTTCAAGAAGTATGAGTATGTTAGAGGATACGACGCCATAAACACATGAAGATGTTGATCAAGGCAAGAACAACCTAAAGACGATTACTTTGAAGATCACAGAGCATGAAGGAACCAAGAACAAAGACTATTCTACAACGACACACAATACACAAGACAATGAAGACGAAAGACCAAATCACTAGGAGCGTCATTTGAATGACCATCTGAGGTGCCCGGTTCGGTGCAAGTTTTAAATTTATAAGGGGTGAATTACCGAATCTAATGACAACACATACGAGCAAGTATACTCGTCCGTTGTAGCAAGATTTTGATGGTAAGTCGGGATCGTTCTCAGGGATTTGTGTAGTGAATCGAATTGTAAGTTAAAAGCAACTATCTCAAACAAGTAGTAATGATATTATGAAAATTCAAATGATTAAAAACTACACTTGCTTAGACTAGTGTACTACAATTGACTAATATGATTGTGATAACTTTGGATAACATGTTGGTTGTGATAATTAGTTTTGACACTAATCTATTGTTTCTACAAATTAAACCTTCCTCAAGATTTTGGTTTATAAAAACAAGCATTACGTTTAACCAATCAATTCAAGATCAATTCAAGGTTCATGAGTTGGTGTTCCTCAAACACAAAAACAATCTTTTGTCTAATCAAACAAGCTTAGGAAATGGTCAATACAAAAGGTAACCGATTATAGACAAAAGGTCATAATTGAAAGCAAACTATTAATCTCTCGACCTTTAAAGTGGTTTACAATCAATCCATTTTGATAGAAAAAAGCATTTTCATTACAATCACAATTAAGTTCCTTTGTTTAATCAAGAATAGTGGAAGACAACAATCATTCATAGACAAATGATTATAACTAGTGGAATAACAATAGTTCTTTCAACCCTTAAGATTACTAGCACTAGTTAAACTTGATTACCCAAATGTCACTATGAAACTTAATCACAATTGGTTCTTAGAATCGACTTGAAATTGAATTAAAACATGTTATCACAATTATATGCCAATCAATGAATAATACACATCATCTAAGCAAGTGCACAAAGGCACTAGCCGCTCATAGCTAACATAAATGTAAACTCAATACTTTGAACATTAGAAACCATGATTGAAAGTCTTACAATGATTGGAAATAAGATTACAAGTGAAAGACAATGATTCCACAAGCAATGGAAATGGTATAATCGACTTTCTCCCTTCTCCTGGACTTATGGACGAATTTCTTGAGTATTTTCTATGAATGGTTCTCTCTTCTAACAAGCAAGCACTCCCCTAGCATACATATATCTCTCTAGATTGATTGGTATTATAAATACCCAACAAATGGTTCAATAAATTGCTCTAACCAAGGGTCTAAGTGCATAAATGCTTCTCTTGCTCTCCAAGTAGTATTGAATGGTTAGAATACTGAAAAGAAGGACCTAGAACCGGATTTATAAAGTTACAATCCTTAATAAAGAAGTCTTGGGTGAACAGCGACTTCCAACCGATCGGATAGAATGGTCTACCGATCGGTTGGTCTTCTCGGTAAATCCAAATCTCTCCATCCGAATCGGTTGCGGGCGGCGACCGATCGGATGGCTACTGCTGGTGGACCTTTTTTCTTGGACTTTTCCGTATGACTTGTTTCTCGGTCGTAGCTCTTGATTCTTTGATCTTTCCCTTCATCCTTAAGCTTATTAACTCGACTACTTGGACTTTAACTCATTGAAATACCTTACGGAGCAGAACTTGACACAAGATTCACATGCAATCATAAATATTTCCTTTTTCCTCATTTTTGCATCTTTTCCATCCATTTTCCTGTCTTTGGCTACAAATGCTTTGCAAACACACTTTGGTACGATTTAGTAACAAAAGCATATAAATATAACCACAAAACATATATAAAACTACCAATAACGCTATCAAAAACATGTTAGATTTAGGCGTTATCAAATCCCCCACACTTGAACTTTGCTTGCCCTCAAGCAAATCTAGAAATAAAAACAATTATCCACATGGTATACACAAATGATTAGGAAAATGTGATGCAAATCTATCAAGCACTAGTACAAGCTAGATTCATCGCTTTAAGCTTTTATGGTTGAATCATCGAGATGTTTGACAATACCCAAATGATTTTCTTGCATGATACTCATTACTAAACACCTCACGAAAGGAAAATGAAATATAATTCACTCAAACACTCATTTGTATGATTGGTGGAGTATATAAGAGGAATGGCCCTCATTTGCTCAGTCATGATTTAAATATTGCCATAGGCTTGTACAAGAAACAAAACTACACCGAAATGGTGTGAGCGCCAAGTATACATATCAAAGAGGAATTTTATTCGGGTTTAAGGCTTAAAGGGTTATAAAAGACTAATGCGCCACTATCTCATGCAAAACATAATAGCTCGCTAACAACGAATTCTTGCATTACCAAATAACGGATGGTCACTAGATTGTACCTTGGTTCGCTAACGACGTTACTTGCATAACGGATGGTCGCCAAAATACGCCCTAGATCGCTAACAACGTTAGTCAATTCCTCAAGAAATCGGATGGTCACTACATGTCCATACACTTAATAATTTCACAAAGTCAAAAAGGGTAGGATAAGGCATGGGATATGTTTATTAAATTGGTTGAAAATAAAAACAAAATAGTCAAAGTCTACGAACCAAATGTTACTAGCTATTACAAACCACTATCATGCCATTTTGCGAAAAACTCCATACTTCCTTTATTCATACTTGATTCACTTAGCCTATTGGCTTATTCTTGTCACCTTATAGTTGCAATGACTTTTTTTTTTTTTTTTTTTTTTTTTTTTTTTTTAACTTGTCATCTTTTAGTTGCGATGACCTTACTTGGATAACAACTTTCGGAGCTTACGCTTTCTTTGAACTTTCATGATTTCCACATAACATCCATCTTGCCAAATAGCTAGCAACCAACCAAGACTTGACTATGAATAAGGCTAGGCTAAAAAGGTGTAAAATCTTTTTGAATTTTTCTGGATTGTATCAAAAGAAAAGATAGGCTCGGCGGGTGTAACTAGGGGTATCTAGCATTAAAGACAAATGCTAACAAATGGGTCCATATGAGTGGTTAACTAGCCAATGTAGCTAGCTAATATAGCATTATATGAAAATGGAAGGCCATTTGGGATAAAACCTAAGGTTGCCTCTTATCACGAATATACACTTATATCACAAATGAAATGTGATCCCACAACGGTCTCGTAATGATTTACAAGTACAAGTTCTAGAATAAATAAAATCACCGGCACACTCATAGCAAAAGATCTAAGCATAAAAGATGTATGCTATATATATAACAGGCTCAAATCCTCACACTTTAGTGGAAAGGGCTATAATCTGTGCTAGCTAATGTTATCGATCCCAGAATGGATTGCAATATTAATCGGGACACATCTCGAATTTTCAAAATTACAGATTTCACCAGTGGATAAATCCAGTTATTCTAGAATATGATCTTTAAAATGACAAAAGACTAGATTACAAGGGCAAACAAAATTTTAAAATTCAGCTCGAAACTACAATCTATTCTTGTTTTCCTATTCACCCCCCCACACTTAAGTTAAGCATTGTCCTCAATGTGATAAACGACAAAGAATGAAATAGGGAAATAAGAGAATAAACCGTATTTTATGCTCAAGAGGAGTCTTGATCCTAGCGTCCAAGCTTCGAAATCATTATCTGCAGTAATCTAAAAACAAAAGAGACACACATACGAAATATTTCTTCGCTTTATTCAAAAGACAGTGATACACCCCCACACTTAAGTTCAACTAAGCAATTTAGAAAAACTTTGGGGTTTAATCACTAGAAAATAAAAATGAAAAATAAACATAGCAAACACACGGGTTGCCTCTTGAGAAGCGCTTGTTTTATTAACGAGTCATCAGCCGAACTCGAACTTCTCTCTCTTCATATTGGTGCACTTGCTGACTTCTTCTTTGGAAATTTTGGAACGTACAACACATTTCCAATCACTATTCCTTCTCCAGTTTCATCTATGTATTCCAGCTTAACTTTCTCCCACGGTCTTGGTAGAACATCATAGATATAACCAGAATCTTCGGCCCACGGAGTGTTTTTCTTGAAATCGGCCGGGAAGGGTGACATAAAGGTTATAGCTTCATATTCGGATTCAGGCGGAATCTCTTGAATAGAAACTTCATTCATCTGCTCCTTGTCATAGTATAACTTAATTCGGTGCCCATTAACAATGAAGCTTCCACCATGTTTGTCATGCAATTCAACATATCCGGATGGAAATCCATGTTTCACTGTATACGGTCCGAACCATTTCGGTTTCAGCTTGGGAGCTTTGAACTTATACTTCATGTTAAAAAGCAGAACTTTGTCTCCAGCTTTGAATTCTTTTCTGATTCTTAGCTTTCTGTCATGATAAGCTTTTGTTCTTGCTTTGTAAAGTTTGGAGTTCTCATAAGCTTGTAGTCTAAGCTCATCGAGTTCATGCAATTGCAAAAATCTCTTTTCTCCAGCTACTTTGAGGTCTGGGTTACAGTTTCTTAGTGCCCAGTAAGCGCGATGTTCGATTTCGAACGGCAAATGACAAGTTTTTCCATACAACAATCTGTACGATGTTGTACCAATTGGTGTTTTGTAAGCCGTGCGAAATGCCCACAGAGCATCATCTAGTTTTCTCGACCAAACGGTGGGATTGTCTTTAACCGTTTTTTCGAGTATCCTTTTTAAGGCTCTGTTGGTATTTTCGACTTGACCACTGGTCTGTGGGTGATAAGCTGTAGCGAAACGATGATGAACTCCGTATCGCTTCATAATTTTCTCCATTTGTTTGTTACAGAAATGGGTTCCACGATCACTTATCAAAGCTTTAGGAATTCCATAACGAGCGAAAAGCTTTTTGAGAAAATTAACAACTACTCGTGCATCATTTGTGGGTAGAGCTTCCGCTTCAGCCCATTTAGAAACGTAATCAATAGCAACGAGAATGTATTCGTATTTGTGTGATTTAGGAAACGGTCCCATGAAATCAATTCCCCAAATATCGAATAATTCACAGACTTGAATGCTCTTTTGTGGCATTTCATCTTTTCGAGAAAGACTACCAGATTTTTGGCAAGCATCACAATTCTTAACAAGAGTATGGGCTTCTTTAAAAATAGTCGGCCAATAGAATCCAGCATCAAAGACTTTTTTAGCAGTGGTAGAAGGACCATAATGTCCCCCAGTTGGGCCATGATGACATTCATCGAGAATTCTTCTCGTTTCAGAACCATAAACACATCTTCTAATCATCCCATCGGGACACATTTTGAAAAGATAAGGTTCTTCCCAATAATAATGTTTAAGATCCGAAAAGAATTTACTTCGTTGGGCATGAGTTAATCCTTTCTTTAGAATTCCTCCAACGAGATAATTTGCATAATCGGCAAACCATGGAATTTCGTTGTCATCATCTGTATCAACAATCATGAGTGTTTCATCCGGAAAATAATCGTCAATCTCATCTTCTTTTAACTCTTCCAGATTTGGATTTTCTAAATGAGATAGATGATCAGCGGCTAGATTTTCTGCTCCTTTCTTATCTTTGATTTCGATATCGAATTCTTGGAGTAGTAAAATCCATCGGATTAGACGCGGTTTGGCATCTTGCTTCTTAAACAGATATTTTAACGCTGAATGATCGGTGAACACGATTGTTTTCGAAAGTACAAGGTATGATCTGAATTTATCGAAAGCGAAAACAACGGCTAACAATTCTTTCTCTGTAACTGTGTAATTCTGTTGAGCATTGTTGAGTGTTTTGCTGGCAAAATATATAGGACGAAAATGTTTCTCTTCTCGTTGTCCTAATACAGCTCCAACAGCAAAATCGCTTGCATCGTACATAAGCTCGAATGGTAGTGACCAATCAGGGGAAACCATAATGGG
Organism: Artemisia tridentata subsp. tridentata; assembly: GCA_021014915.2. Taxonomy (NCBI): domain Eukaryota; kingdom Viridiplantae; phylum Streptophyta; class Magnoliopsida; order Asterales; family Asteraceae; genus Artemisia; species Artemisia tridentata. The sequence continues at coordinate 360,858,762 of CP139504.1, forward strand.
TGCACTAGTCAGTTGTGTTTTTAATGCTTCGAATGCTTTCATGCAGTCTGCATTAAAATCGAAAACAGAATCTTTTTCAAGAAGTTTCGTCATTGGACGAGATATTTTGGAAAAATCCTTAATGAAACGACGGTAAAAACCTGCATGTCCTAGGAAACTTCTAACGGCTTTAACGTTAGTTGGGGGTGGTAATTTGGTGATGACATCGATCTTTGCTTTGTCAACCTCCATTCCTGCGCTGGAAATTTTGTGTCCTAACACAATTCCTTCAGTTACCATGAAATGACACTTCTCCCAGTTGAGAACAAGATGTGCAGCTTTACATCTTTCAAGCATTTTAGCGAGGTTAGAAAGGCAAGCTTCGAATGAGCTTCCGAAAACTGAAAAGTCATCCATGAAAACTTCCATAGACGTTTCAAGCATATCTTGGAATATGGCAATCATACATCTTTGAAAAGTCGCGGGAGCATTACATAATCCAAAAGGCATACGCCGGTAAGCGTAAGTTCCAAAGGGACATGTGAATGTGGTCTTTTCTTGATCAGCCGGATCAATAGGAATTTGAAAATATCCTGAAAAACCATCAAGAAAACAAAAGTATTTGTTTCCTGCTAATCTCTCAAGCATTTGATCCATGAAAGGCAAAGGAAAATGATCTTTTCTGGTGGCTTTGTTTAATTTTCTGTAATCAATACATACTCGCCATCCGGTGACAGTTCTAGTAGGAACTAATTCGTTTCGTTCGTTGGTCACAACAGTCATTCCTCCTTTTTTCGGAACACAGTGAACAGGACTCACCCAAGGACTATCCTCGATGGGATAAATGATACCTGCATCAAGAAGTTTGATGATTTCTTTTTTAACAACTTCTTTCATGTTGGGGTTGAGTCGACGTTGTCTTTCTACAACTGGTTTGGCATCTTCTTCAAAATTGATTTTGTGTTTGCAAAAATCAGGACTGATTCCTGGGATGTCAGAAGTTTTCCACGCAAAAGCTTCTTTATGCTTTTTAAGAACTGAAATCAGACATTCTTTCTCATAATCATTAAGCAACGAAGATATGACTACTGGAAGTAGCGAATTGTCTTCCAAGTAAGCATACTCAAGATTTTCTGGAAGTGGTTTCAACTCAAGATCAGTCGGTGGTTCTTGAAGTGATGTTTTGATCCTCATTTGATCATTAAAACTGATTTCCTCAAAATCTTCTTCTATTATCTCTCCTTCTTCAACTTCTTCTTCTTCTTCATCAATCTTTACTTCCATAAAATCAGCGAATTCTTTATCAAAAGTTGTTTCACTAATCTTCTCTGAAATAGTCATGAATGGATCAAAATCTTCAAGTAATGCATCCAATTCTTCCTCAGTGACTTCATCGATTACATCAATGTTAAAGCAAGTGTCATCACTGGAATGGGGATATTGCATTGCTTTATCGATTAAAAAGGTGATTCTATCTTCTCCAACTCCAAGATTGAGTTCTTTTCCTTTTACTTTGATGATCGCATCAGCGGTGTTTAGAAAAGGTCTTCCTAAAATAAGGGGTACTCTACTATCTTCCTCCAGTTCTAGAATCACAAAATCCACGGGAAAAATGAATTTACCTACTTGGACAAGCATATTCTCAGCAATACCAACAGGATATTGGTAAGTATGATTAGCTAATCGGATACTCATCCTTGTGGGTTTCAAGGTAATGATTGAAAGTTTCGTATACAGCGAATAGGGCATCAAATTGATACTCGCACCTAAGTCGGCTAAAGCATCGCATGTGATGTTGTTTCCTAATATGCATGGAATCAGAAAACTTCCGGGATCTCCGAGTTTTTGTGGAATTTTGTTTTGAACAATAGCTGAACATTCTTCATTGAGAAAGGTAGCGGATATTTGCTCCAACTAGTTCTTGTTGTTAAGAAGTTCTTTCAAAAATTTCCCGTAATTGGGCATTCCGGCTAAAACATCAATGAAAGGTACATTGACTCTAACTTCTTTGATTATTTCAACAAACTTCTTATAACGCTCCTCCATTCTTTCTTTCTTAAGGCTCTGAGGATATGGAATTTTTGGAGTGTAAGCCTTAACTGGTGGTTTGGGTTTGGGTTTGGGTGGTGTTTTTGGTGTATTTTCCTTCTTGGATTCTTCATCTTCATCCTCACTATCGTAATTGATAGTTGTGGTGTTGTTTGGGTTGGGTGGTGGATCATAAGACAGGCCACTTCTTGTGAATACAACATTGATATGCTCATTTCTGGTTGGTGGTGGACGATAAGTCTTATCATTCGATGATGATGATGGTTTTGGGTTGGTTTGGGTGTTACTAGGCAACGAACCTGATGGTCGGGAAGAAATTTGATCAGAAAGTCTACCAAATTTGTTTTCAAGATCTTGGATAGACGCTTGATGATTTTTCTGACCTTGCTCAACTTTGGTCTTGAGATTGAAAAATTGGTTCTTGACGAACTCGTTGGTTGATTTTTGAGCGGTGACGAATTCTCTCATCATTTTTTCAAAATCTGTTTCTTCAGGTTTCTTGTCGGAATTTTGTGAAGTTTGGTTCTCTACTTTTGGTTGGGACTCATGGTTGTTATCCCTTTGTCGGCGATCTTTCCAACTAGCAGAGTTTCGTCCGTAATAATTTCCACGATATCCTCCTCCTCGGTATCCTCCTTGGATGTAATTAGCTTCTCCTTCTTTTGGTTGATCCATAGGTTGATCATCGCATTCTGATGATGGGTGGTTACCTCCACAGTTGTTAGAACCATCTCGCATTTCTTTCATCTTTCCTCTAAGATCTTTGTATTGCGAATCGATTTTGGAAACCAAGGTTTCCATTTTCTCCATGAGTTTAGATGAATCAGAACTTTCGGCAAAGGCAACGGTTTTTCTTAAGGGTTTTGTCTTGGCATCTTTTGACCAGTCGAGTTTGAGAAGAACTCGGTCTTCAAGCAATTGGTATGCCTGGTTAGGAGTCTTATAAAGAAAAATTCCTCCAGCATCAAGAATTCCTTGAGATGTTTCATCAAGTCCATGGTAAAAGATTTGGATAATGGTTCCTCGTCCTAAACCATGTCCATGAAAACTTCGAAGTAAATCCTTCATATGAAGCCAAGCTTCGACGAGTGATTCGTTAGGGTTTTGTGTGAAAGCAAGAATTTCTCCCATGAGTCGATCAAACATTGCAGGTGGAAAGAATTGGCTTACAAAAGCTTGCCTCATCTCCTCCCAAGTAGTGATGATTCCTGGTGTTAATTCGTTATACCACACTTTTGCATCTCCAGCAAGTGATGACGGAAAAAGTTTGAGTTTAATTGCATCTACATTTGTATCATCGTATCGGAACATGCCACAAATTTCAATGAATTCGGCAACGTGTTTGTGAGGATCGGCCCTCGAACGGCCATCGAATTGACGGTCTTTGATCATAGAAAGATGGTGACCTTTCACGGTGAAATTGTCACCTAAGTTGACAGCAACAATAGCAGCTCCAGGAGTGGGTGCTACGGCTCGGTTTGCTTCCCACATGGGTCTATCGTCAGCCATGGGAAAAGGTTGATCAGTGAATGGGTTATAAACGACTTTGGCTTCAAAAAGGTTATCAAAAGTTGGGTTTGGTACTCTTGGCACACGATTGGATAATGGAACAAAGGGTGTTCTTCTTCTTCTTCTAGATCTTGTTCGAATCAAACTTTCGGGATCGAAAAGTGGTGGAATTGGTTCTACTCCAGTTGATCGAGTGTTCATACAATTCCCCAACGAATCGAGGCAATGTCTAAACAAACGAACAAAGAATGAAAACAATTTGAAAAGATCAGAATCGTCCAACCGATCGGATAGATCTCTCGGTAAATTTGATTTGAAGGATCCGGTCGGATGGAAGTGTCCGCCGATCGGATGGTTCTCTCGGTAAATGAAAATTTTGGAAAACCGATCGGATGGATGAACAACCGATCGGATGGGCAGCTCGGTAAAACTTTTTTTTTTCTTTTTTTTTTACGAAAACTAACTATATGAGAATTGGACTAAAACTTACAGAAACACGATCAAAATCCTCGGCAGCGGCGCCAAAAACTTGATGTGCCCGGTTCGGTGCAAGTTTTAAATTTATAAGGGGTGAATTACCGAATCTAATGACAACACATACGAGCAAGTATACTCGTCCGTTGTAGCAAGATTTTGATGGTAAGTCAGGATCGTTCGCAGGGATTTGTGTAGTGAATCGAATTGTAAGTTAAAAGCAACTATCTCAAACAAGTAGTAATGATATTATGAAAATTCAAATGATTAAAAACTACACTTGCTTAGACTAGTGTACTACAATTGACTAATATGATTGTGATAACTTTGGATAACATGTTGGTTGTGATAATTAGTTTTGACACTAATCTATTGTTTCTACAAATTAAACCTTCGTCAAGATTTTGGTTTATAAAAACAAGCATTACGTTTAACCAATCAATTCAAGATCAATTCAAGGTTCATGAGTTGGTGTTCCTCAAACACAAAAACAATCTTTTGTCTAATCAAACAAGCTTAGGAAATGGTCAATACAAAAGGTAACCGATTATAGACAAAAGGTCACAATTGAAAGCAAACTATTAATCTCTCGACCTTTAAAGTGGTTTACAATCAATCCGTTTTGATAGACAAAAGCATTTTCATTACAATCACAATTAAGTTCCTTTGTTTAATCAAGAATAGTGGAAGACAACAATCATTCATAGACAAATGATTATAACTAGTGGAATAACAATAGTTCTTTCGACCCTTAAGATTACTAGCACTAGTTAAACTTGATTACCCAAATGTCACTATGAAACTTAATTGAAAGTCTCACAATGATTGGAAATAAGATTACAAGTGAAAGACAATGATTCCACAAGCAATGAAAATGGTGTAATCGACTTTCTCCCTTCTCCTGGACTTATGGACGAATTTCTTGAGTATTTTCTGTGAATGGTTCTCTCTTCTAACAAGCAAGCACTCTCCTAGCATACATATATCTCTCTAGATTGATTGGTATTATAAATACCCAACAAATGGTTCAATAAATTGCTCTAACCAAGGGTCTAAGTGCATAAATGCTTCTCTTGCTCTCCAAGTAGTATTGAATGGTTAGAATACTGAAAAGAAGGACCTAGAACCGGATTTATAAAGTCACAATCCTTAATAAAGAAGTCTTGGGTCAATAGCGACTTCCAACCGATTGGATAGAATGGTCTACCGATCGGTTGGTCTTCTCGGTAAATCCAAATCTCTCCATCCGAATCGGTTGCGGGCGGCGACCGATCGGATGGCTACTGCTGGTGGACCTTTTTTCTTGGACTTTTCCGTATGACTTGTTTCTCGATCGTAGCTCTTGATTCTTTGATCTTTCCCTTCATCCTTAAGCTTATTAACTCGACTACTTGGACTTTAACTCATTGAAATACCTTACGGAGCAGAACTTGACACAAGATTCACATGCAATCATAAATATTTCCTTTTTCCTCATTTTTGCATCTTTTCCATCCATTTTCCTGTCTTTGGCTACAAATGCTTTGCAAACACACTTTGGTACGATTTAGTAACAAAAGCATATAAATATAACCACAAAACATATATAAAACTACCAATAACGCTATCAAAAACATGTTAGATTTAGGCGTTATCACCATCCCTTAGGGGGAGATTGTTAGCTTTTATATAAGGTGATGGTCATTCGTGATTTAATATGTTTGTAAAGGTGTCATTGGTTGTTAATTAGAATAGTCAATGGGCTTTAGTTTAATATAATAGGCTAGAAGTTAGCCCATAGAATGCCCATGACTCCATTTGTATGGAGCTATAAATAGTCCTCCACCTCCTCATTTTAGAGGTGTGCTTGTATGTGTAATATGTGTTCATGAATAAACTTTCTCACTCTAGATTCTCTCTCTAGAAACTAACACCATATTATACATCTTGTTCCACCATTAGTGATTGAAGTGTGTGTGATAAAGATTGATATTAAGCTTTAACAAAAGTAGAGCCCACAGGGACTACTATTATTTAAGTGGCAAACTTATCATGTAAAGGGCCTATAAATACCCCTCATGACTCTCCATGAGGAGTGTGGGAATTCATTGTATTGTTTTACATTTTTTAATCTAATAAACTTTAAGTATTTTTTCCACCCTCTCTCTTCTTTCTCTCACTAGAAAAGATGAAGATATTCATCTTCTTCAACCAACCAAGACCTCCCGAATCACATAAATCATTCACATATTCGATCCTATAATTTTCCTTACTAGTATCAGCCTCTCCTTTGTAACCAAACTTGCAAAAGATCTAGGATTAGTACTCACATTCTCGTTTGGCACACTCTCATCAGCATGTACTGGATTTGAAGCATCATGTGAGAAGGCTTTAATGGTTTCCCATCATCACCCACTATCACGAGTTTTCCTTCAAGCTTTTAATTCTCTAACTCACGGATCTTTGCAGCTATTGAAGCGTCGTCTTTTCTTCTTATTTAACCAGCCATCGAAGGAGAATTAAGACTGTGATACGTATCAGACAAGGATGGAAACTGTCTAATTCCAATAGCATTCTGATCCAAGTTGACATCCTTGTTTGAGGAACTAGTAGTAACCTCAATATATAACATTGTTCTTGACCTTAGCAGGATCACTGCTTGACCTATTTTGTTTCTCCTTAACACCATTCCTTCTCCCTCTCCTTTTGGACTAAAAAAACCTTTTTCCATAATCAAATCATATAATAAGAATATTCAAACCAACTCTAAACAAAACCTCAGACCAGTATCACACCACAAACCCACGTACAAAATCTTGAACCTGGAAGCACAGCAACCCACGTCCCAATCCTACCTAACACAACACTCAAAACCCTATACTTAGGAGTATAAATCGTGAAAGCACATGCAAGTAGCAAGATAAAGCAATCAGAGTGAACCCTAAAACAACGATTAATGAAAATAACCCTAAAAAATCGAATTTTAAAAACCCTAAGAACACCACCGATTTGTATTAGTAATACCCAAAATGAGTTTCAATGATACTGAATAACAGATTGTTTGTTTGTAAGGTTTAGAAAACAGATCAGATTAGAAAAAAATCGATTAGGGTTTTTATTGTGAACCGCCAAAGTCACCAGAGCCCTAGGGAGAGGGGTTTTTTTGGGTTTTCAATTCTACACGTCATTCCTATATGTTATTTTATGCATTGGGACAATTTTTAGCCCTTAGATGAAGCTTGTAAGCAACTGAACATAGATGCTTTGGTTAGATTAAAGAAAGCACTGTCCACTACTCCCCTCAACTGCTAACTTATTTATTTCCGCCACATGACTATGTTTTTCCATTTTGGCATACATGATGCACTTTGACATCATCTTCTCATGGAGTATTGGTGTGAAATGATAACCAATATGCCACTACTTGTGTGTTCAGGATGCTAATGAAGTCTTCTTTTGGAACAAAAGGAGCACACAGCTGAAAAAGCTCATGAATGCATACTGTGATCGACAATCTGTTGAGCTTGATTCAATTGTTTTCTTGTTCTATGGATGGCGTCTTCGAGGGGGACAGACTCCTAATGAGGTTCGCTCTCTCCCATTCTTATACCCACAAGTAGAGGTGGCTTGACCAGTAGTTGGGTGACGTGTTATAATGAGTTTGGGATGACTCATTTTATCTTTTGAGGTTGATTGAAATTTCTTGGGTTGGGTTGACCCTCAAACAAATTTTTGACTTTTTTTTTTCAAATTATTTCATTCAAAATTTATAAAACTATATAAATTTGTTATATATCATAAGAAACTCATAAACTTGTAAATTTTTATATAAGCCACAAAAAATTAGTTAGATGAAACACTTATTAGCCCGTAAAACAAGAAAAGAAACACAGATGAGCAAGGGGATCTTTGGTTAAGCTTATTAGTTCGGCTTATGCTTATGCTATATTGTTAGCATTTAATTTATAAGTGCAAAATGATGGTCATTTGTATTATTGAAACATGTGTGTTGTATGGTTAAGATAGTCTAGCAAAGTGGGCTTTTGGTAGTTAAATATGTAAGACTTTATGTCTAAGTCTAGTCCAAAACAAAAGCCCACCAAAGCCCTTTAGGGCGTCACATGTGTGACATAAAAAGCACACTCTCACCTCATTCACAGTAGTTCTCAAGTGTGTATCAAAGTATACCTAAAAGAGATAGCAAAAGGTGAGAGTGTGTGTTCTAAATGTTTGTGTTTGTTTTGTTTCTTTTAAGATAATAAACCATTGGTAATCTTTACATACGATCCACACTCTTCCTTATATTGTTCTTGTTTGAGTACCATTCGATCTATAGTTAGTTTGTATGATAAAGGTAGATTTCTAGTGATAACAAGTGGTATCAGAGCATCAATCAAATGGCCTCTTCATCACCAATTTGTCTCATGACAAGAGCTTCCGAAACAAAGTCCTCGTTGTAGCATAGACGTTTGTCCCATCTTAACTTTGACAACATCAACAAGCTTGCCAAAGACAACATCGTCAACGGTCTCCCAAAGTTTAAATACACCAAAGAACACTTATGTCCATCCTGTGAGTAAGGAAAAAGCAAAAGGGCAATTTATAAACCTAAAACCGTACCCAGTTCGGTTGATAAGTTACATTTGTTGTATATGGATTTATGTGGCCCAATGAGAGTTGCATGCATAAATGGGAAGAAGTATATTCTTGTAATCGTCGATGGCTATTCAAGATATACTTGGGTAAAGTTTCTGAGGTCAAAAGACGAAGCACCAGGCATCATCATCACCTTTCTGAAGCGAATTCAAGTCCTACTTCAAGCTCCAGTAAGGGTTGTAAGAACCGACAATGGCACATAATTCACTAATCAGGAGTTAAGATCCTACTTTGAAGATGCTGGAATCACACATCAGACATCAGCTGTAAGAACTCCACAGCAGAATGGGGTAGTTGAAAGAAGAAATCGAACTCTTGTGGAAGCTGCTCGCACAATGCTGATTTATTCTAGTGCACCGTTATTCTTATGGGCTGATGCTGTTGCCCTTGCTATTTCACTCAGAACCGATCCCTAGTCCATCCAAGATTCAATAAAACCCCATATGAACTAGTGAACAACAGAAAACCGGATATCTCTTACCTTCATGTATTTGGCGCTTTGTGCTATCCAACGAACGACAGAGAAGATCTAAGGAAGTTGAAAGCTAAGGGTGATATTGGAATCTTCATTGGTTATTCAAAAAACTCGAGGGCATTCAGGGTGTATGATTTGTCGTTTTTATTCCAAAGGAAAACACAACGGATGTATTTTCCCCGGGTCGTTATCCCAACGAAGGTTGAAGTTGAGTCGCGTTTCGATGTCGAATTAGTGTCGTGAATGTAAGCAAAGAGTGATGGTTGGTGATTTTACACTTCGAACAATGAAATTATAAATGAAAACAACTACTTAAGCTAAGGGTATAAGTAAACTAAGCACCTAAACGAAAATTGAAATTTAAAAATGTACGTGACGAAATTTAAAAACGTAATTAAAAAGTGAAATTTCTAAGTTCTAATCCTAAAAATGTAAAACAATGTTTCTTAAATTCTAAATATAAAAAGAAAATTTTAGAAAAAAGAAAAATATATTTTTTTGACTTTTTATGAATTTTATATGAATTAAAAACTAATTTAAACTATTTAAATGATTTAAAAATAGTAAAACAAGTTGGAAAAATCTGGAAAAATCTGAGTAATTCTAAAATTAAATGACTAATCTAGAAAAAGTAATTTCAGAAACTAATTAAGCCTAAATAAGCTGAACAGTGCATTAAGCTATTGGGAAATAAGCTAAAAATAAGCTAAAGTGAACAAAAATTTATCAAAAGTTCAGGGACTGAAGATCATACTACTGGAAACTTAAAACAACTGTAAGTGATCAGAAAAGCAAACAGATTATTCTTAAAAAGAACTATGTTCAGCTGCAAGTTTAAAATAAAACAGTGTTGAAAAGCAGTTTTAATGGGGTTTTTTGCAACTAAAATTAAGCTACCTAATAAGCTCAAAAGTCAAATCCTAGATATTGCACTTAAAGCTTGCTATTCAAACTATCTACAAACCAAATATGAGGTCCTAAACTTGAATAAATGAGCCACAATCAGACCTAGATCAACAACTAAAAACCCATGTTCTGCACAAAATGGTTCTGTGACAGCAGTTTGGGGATTTTGGCGTAAAACCTATGCAAAACTTGACCAAATCAAACCAGCTTTTGCAATCCTACTTTAACACCTAAAAGCAACTATAAAATGCCAAAGTGGGGATCTCAAATAAGCTCAGCTTATGCTGAGTTTATTAAGAAAGTTTAAGCTTCTAAAATTTAACTAACTGATGCAAAATTCTAAATAACCTCAAATAGACTTAAGCTCTAATGAAAACAACTAAACCACCATCAATTGGGCTTAATCAAACTTAGACATAAGGCACATGAACAATAGAAATGATAATACTCAGCAGATCAACCATAACATCCCTAATTCCAAACACCTTTTAAAAAAACTGAATAAGCAATTTTAAACTAGAAACTGATAATATAAGCTAAACTACTTATTGAACTAAGGTTACCTAAGCTATTTATCAACTAAAAATCAATAATCAACAATCAAATAGCACTTAATCTAACTAATCACAACTGATGCAGAAAATTAAACCTTAAAATGAAATAGAACTTACAAAATCATCCCTTAGCTAGAATAAAGGGATTTTCCAATGAAGCCTATCTTTAGATAGGCCAAGCACTTCCAGAATTAGCTTGATCTACCAGGAATTAATCCAGATTCATCATCTTCATTCAACAGTTGACTTTTGTTGACTTTTGGTATTTTGAAGCAAAAAATAGTTTTGAGCCAATAAAACTTTTTCAAAAGCTTTAACAAGCTCAAATGAGCTTGTGAGAACATAAATGAAAGTTTGAAACAGCTATGTAACAAAGTAAATGCTTAAATTGTAAATGAGTCAAGGAATAGAAAACTTAAATTGAATTAATGAAGGTAAAATTACAATTCTGAAATGTAAATACAACTGAAATGAAAAAGTTTACACTACGAAAGCTTTAAAAATGGTAACAATTCTCTAAAACATGAAAATTGGACAATCCTAACTAATGAGGAGTGCTCCCTATTTATAGAGTTGATATGAACCTTCCAGGCCTGCCAAGCTGGCAATCCGTGTGCCTCTTGAGCTCTCAATCACCCTTAGATCATTTCCCATCAACCATAGCCCTAGGATCAATTCCTCTGATGTGTTCGGTCCAATAGGAGGATGCCATGTGTCCATTCGTGTGCTTTCTGCCCTTCCTGACACCCCTGACAGCTTCTAGAACCATATGATTGGACGATTTTATCCTTAATTGCTGTTAAAATGTACGGTTAATTGATTAGGGTTCATGGGTAACAGTAAATATATGGGTTTAGATTATTTTGGGGCGTGGGTAAGGGTGTGTGGTAATTTTTATATATTGTTTGACTATTACTTATTAAACGTTGACCGGGTATTTAAGATGGATCGGGTTAAGATCTTGGACTGGGCTGGGTTATGTTTAAAAGTGGGCTGGGTAGTTGTAAGGTGTGGGTTGGGTTTAGTGTTGGTATGGGTTATTTTTAAGTGGGATCCGGGTATTATGATTTTTAAGGTTTAAAGTTCTAGGGATCATTTATGTAATTTCTGATTTCTCAAAGGACTGACTTTGCCTATTTTTCAAAGTTGATCTAAGGGTGATTTTTTTCTTTTTGTGAAACTCCAAGGGCAGATTTTGACTTTTCGACCAAGCATGTCTCTCCCGGATTCGGTTCTGAGCCTTTTCCGTATCCCGTGCTCGTTTTTTCCGGATTTCCCGTGTCTTTTGTCATTTTTCACGATATCCGTCCCTGCACATATAAAAACACAAAAACGCAATATCTTTTGGCATTATGGTCGGGTTTTTGGTTATTTTGGTCCGGTTTTGGTCGAGAAAAGGTATGTGTTTAAGCACATACCAGTGTATAACAGGAGAACTAAGAAAATAATGGAGACGATGAATGTGAAGTTTGACGAGATTTCAAAAATGGCTTCTGAGAGACTCGCTCTAGAACCCGCGCTTAACCTAATGGCTTCTAATCGTACCGGATTAAGACCCGCACCAAACGTTCAGACTTCTGGACACATCAGTTCAGGACTCGTACCCCAAGGAACTCAATCAACTACCACTGATAAACCAACCAATCAAGAATTGGAAAACTTCTTCGAGTTTATGTATGATGAGTACTATGGTGGCGCTTCGACAAATGCATCACAACAATGTTCCGCTGCACCCGCTCAAAATCATCAACCACCACCACCACCACCGCAAGATGCATCAACAACATTCGAAGCTGACGCACCAACTCCCTCCATGTCATCAACATCTACTCCACTAACTCCAGTAAGTGAAATTTTTCTACCAAGAGTTGATGAGCAACAACAAAACGATGTTGTGTTAGAAGAAGAAGTGTTCGAAAACCCATTTGCAACAGATTCTGCTGAATCATGTTCAAGGTTACACGAACCATCTAACACGCAGTCGTCAAATCCAAGGTACCCTTCTACGTTACTGTGGATAAAAGACCATCCAATAGAACAAGTTATTGGTGAACCTTCAAGGCCAATTCAGACGAGAAAACAACTCAATACCGATTGCGACATATGCATCTACATCTGCTCAGTCAGTCTAATAGAGCCAAAGAACATTCGGGAAGCAATGGCAGATAATGCTTGGATTGAAGCGATGCCGGAAGAACTTCTCCAATATCAATTACATGACACCTGGGATTTAGTTCCAAGACCAATTGACAAACTCGTCATTGATCTTAAGTGGTTATGGAAAAACAAAAAGGATGAAGAGATGACTGTCATTCGCAACAAAGCTCGTCTCGTGGCCAAGGGATTCAGACAGGAAGAGGGGATAGATTTTGAGGAGTCATTCGCGCCAGTAGCAAGGATTGAGGCTGTCAGGATTTTCTTAGCATATGCAGCTCACAAGAACATCACGGTTTATCAGATGGACATCAAGACAACTTTCTTGAATGGGACTCTGAAAGAAGAAGTGTACGTGAGTCAGCCAGATGGATTCGTTGACAAAGATCATCCTGAATACGTCTACAAGCTAAAGAAAGCTATCTATGGTTTGAAACAAGCCTCAAGGGCGTGGTATAACGAGTTATCATCTTTCCTACTTCATAATAATTTCACCAAAGGAACAATTGATCCGACCTTGTGTACAAGAAAATTCAAAAATGACATTTTGATTGTTCAGATTTACGTGGACGACATAATATTTGGGTCCACTAATCCAAAACATTCAAAACATTTTGCAAATCTCATGAAAAGAAAATTTGAAATGTCCATGATGGGGGAATTAAAATTCTTTCTTGGTTTACAAATTCATCAATCCCCACGTGGTATTTTTCTTAAACAGGCTAAATATACAATTGAGATTTTGAAAAAACATGGAATGGAAAATTGTGACTCTGTTGGTACTCCAATGGCCACTTCACCAAAAATAGGCGCTGATTTATATGGGAAACCCATGGATCCGAAGAAATATCGGAGCATGATTGGTTCTCTCATGTACTTAACTGCTAGTCGACCCGATATACATTTTGCTGTTTGTTTATTAGCACGGTTTCAGGCAAGGCCTATCGAACTTCACCTCCAAGAGGTTAAACGGATCTTTCGGTACCTACGAAGAACCATTAACATGGGACTTTGGTATCCGAAGGATTCGGAGTTTACACTAATAGAATTTTCAGAGGCAGATCATGCCGGATGCCAAGTTACAACAAAGAGTACATCAAGCGGAGCACAATTTTTGGGAGAAAAGCTAGTAGGCTGGTCATCAAGGAAACAAGACTGCACTGCACTATCAACCGCAGAAGCCGAGTATGTGTCTCTATCTGCGTGTTGTGCCCAAGTTCTATGGATGAGGACACAGCTCACAGATTATGGCTTCTCTTTCGACCGCATACCTTTGTATTGTGACTCGAAAAGTGCCATAGCCATCTCGTGCAATCCAGTGCAACACTCGAAGACCAAGCATATTAGAGTCCGCTATCACTTCATCAAGGAACACGTAGAAGATGGTATTGTTGAATTATTTTTCGTGAAGATTGAATACCAACTCGCCGATCTATTTACTAAAGCCCTCCCAAAAGAGCGGTTTGATAACTTAGTTCGACGAATTGGAATGCGAAGCCTAACTCCCGAAGAGTTAGAAAGTCTTCTCGAATCTTCTTAAATTATCTCAAAAAGCTTCGCTGTAAATATTATTTGAAAAACAACATACAAAATTTGAAAAACCAACAAAAACAAAATATAAAAATAGAAAAATTTCAAAAATTCAAAAACAATAGAAAATCAAAAAACCAAAAATAGTCTTCTCACGACATGTCTCTCGTATAATCGATATTTTGTACATATCTAGCAATGTCATTCAACAATGACACGGACATGTACAAATGCTTGAGCGAGAGTTCATTTAAATTTTTTTCTAAAACATGTCATTTTTCAAAATTTTCTTCACAACGGCTTTCGTATATTTCAGTATGAAACCCGCGCTACATTGATGACTTCTGATTATTTCCGATCAGGACTCGTAATGTTAATTGCAAAAAGAAAATCCTTGAGCACATAATCAAGATTATTCAAAAAGATTTTTCAAAATCTTTCTCAAAATTCTGTGCTCAAGATAACTCCTCCTAAAACCTTAAACTGATTTTAAACTCAAATGTTTAAAAATATGCTCTGTTTAAGGGGGAGTATGAAAAGAAAAATCAAAATGTTCCAATTTCATGCTCAAATCCGTCTTTATCTCCAAAATGCTTTGCTTTTAATCAGTTGATATCAAAAATATCACTGCATGCTATTTTTGAGGGGGAGAAGACGTGATTAAAATGTGATCAAAAAGTTTGGTGGTTTGAATCTCAAACGAGCTCGACTCAGTATGAACCAACGAATTGACGAAACTCAAATGTCAAATCGAAAAGACACGTCCTGGACGGGTAATAATTTCAAGCTGGTTATCCAGTAATGTAAACGTGTCTCGCAAAGGACTTGTCTGAGTAGAATGTACCAATTCGAGAGATGATCTTTGAATATGACCGGGACGGGTAATAACTTCAAGCTAGTCTAACTAGTGATGCAAACGTGTCTCGCAATGGTCATGTTCATTGAAAATTGATCATTTCAAAATGTGCGAACTCTACCCAACATGTGCAATCTTATCTTAAAATGCATGAGCACATGTGAAGGGCGAGTATTTCAGAAAATGCAAAACTCTCGAAGTGTTAACTAAAATGTGTTTTATTCATAAACACTTTGAGAGATTTTCACAAAAGGTTTTATGGCAAGTGATAAATAAATCTCGGATAATCATGGAGTAATAAGGTGATTATGGTTAGGTTTATGTCCAATGATCCACCAGAGCCGGAGGGATCTACCCAAGGACAATTTCAATAGATTAGAAGTAGAAGTCCTTAGGTAAGATTGAAAAAAGGAGAAAAATGAGAAAGGAGAAAGAAGGGGTTAAAGAATTAAAAAGAAAAGTTTAATGAAAGGGTGAAAAGAAATAGCCCACCATGAAAACTTAGGGCAGAAACCAGGTCAATACATCTGCTATCGGTATTCACTAAGGTGATACTGATATTGAAGATAAGACGTCATGGACCCAGTGACGCACTGCACCACCCCTCCTAACCACTCAGATATCTCTTAAAAGATATTTGTTTCATTTCTCACGGAGAACACTGCATAATCTATCGGCCTCTCACTTCGAGATGTGTTTGTAATACCTGAAATTTAGAAAGTGTGTAAAATGACCAAATTACCCCTGAAACCATAAAACTTAATTAAATCACTTATAAAGTTCCAAATTAATTCCGAATCTCTGGTAACGAACTACATATGAAATAAAATTAATTCTGGGACAACATTTTAATATTTTTGAATGTCCAAAAAAAAAAATTACTCTTGCACACAAATAATTACATGTACCGAGAATACAAATTATTTAATTTACTTATATTTATAAAAACGTTTAAAAATGGATAAATACCAAAATAAATTAGGGAATTGTACCCAAAATCAAATTGTAATTTTGTTATGGATTTAGGCCGGCCCCTAAGGCCCATTTCCCCCTCCAAATTCGGTTCATAGCATTTCATATCAAATCCTATTTTATTTTCTAAACTAAACCCTAACCGATTAAGAAAAGTCGGCACACCAAAATCCATATCTTCTCCATACGATTTTCTGGGCAAGTTCAAGTAATTTTTTGGTGTTCATCTGAGTTTAAGCAAGCTAAGAAAAATAGGTATTGGATCGTAGGAGGTCTGATTCGATCGTAGGACATTTGTTGTGTCGAATAAATCCATCCGAGAGGTAAGTAATCTTCACGACTAATTCTTACGTTGTAAAATTAATCTAGCATTTTTATAATGATCCTTAGGTCGAATACAACTCAGGAAAAATAATAAACATGAATCATGAAAGATTAATTAAGCATACGAAATTTAAATAGCTAAAATACACTTAATTCCTAAATATTGTTATACGATTTTTCTGGAAGGTGTTCATAATTTTTACATGTTCTAATATGATTATATAAGCCTAGAGAAATAGCCATGTGATTTTTAGAAGCTTATTCGAATTGATCTTGAATTTTGTTTGAATCGGATTTAATGGAAAAATAAAGAAAAAAAGGGAAAAACCCTAGAACCGATTAGGGTTAGGGTTGTTCATGTCAAATCTGATTATTAAATGCCTAGTAATGATTGTGTAATGATGGTATAATGATTTGATGAATTAGGGTTTGATTTTTGCAAATTAAAAAGTTAATCCGATTGGTTTTTAAATCATAAGGGTGTGTTTTGTCAACTTTGAAACTTGTGGGATATTTTTTTGTAATGTTATATAAGTCTGTGGGAATGAAGAAAAAATATAACTTGACGGTCCTATGTGTAAATATTGCAAGAAAAGAATTTAATTGTATTTATAGGGGTCAAATTGTATTTAATTAAAATAGAGGGACTAAAAGTGTAAATTCTAGAAAATTGATGTTATTCTGTGTAAATAATGTTATTAAGGGTGTAATGTGTAATTTTGAGTATTTATGGGCTTGATATGTAATTATAAATAAATTATGGTTTAAATTATAAGTTTTGTAAAGTTAAGGGACCAAATGTGTAATTTCTGAATTCTGAGGGATCTGATTCGTACTACATATAATTCTGAGGTTATGTTTTGTAATTTTATAAAATAAGGTGCTTGTTTGGTAAATATGAATATTGTAGGGATTAAATTGTGAATTATGTAAATGTAGGGTTTATTTTGTAATAAATATAACTAGAGGGGTGTAAACTGTAAATTGTGAAACTTAAGGGATTAAAGTGTCATTCTGAACAACATGTGTATTTAAATCAGTAACTTGAAGTATTTTCATTTTATACCTTTGAATTTGATGAATTTACAATTAAAACCCTAAACTATGTAAACCTGTCATAAATAACCTTAAATTTTGTAACTTTATAAAATATACCTTAATTCCATAATAATCCTTAAATAAGGACTTAACTTAATCTGAGATATTAATATCTTGCTAAATGTGAAAATCTGTTAATTCTGGAAACCTGCTAAAAATAGAAAGTTACTAAATCTGGAAAGTTACTTAAAATGGAAAGGTAAACTAAAAGTAATAATCTGAGTTAGACTATTTTGTAATTCCGTATTCTACTCCTTTAGGTGTAAAGAAGGAGAAGCCTTGATCTGTTCAGTGTTTGTTTGCTTTCTTGTTTATCTGCTTTGCTAACAAGGTACAGATATTCTGCCCTTTTTCAGTAAGGGTGTTTTCTCTCCCTTCCTTCTGATTTAATCTTGTTCCATATTAGGATTCCCCATACCATTGCTATGTTCCCTTCTGTTTGTGAACCTTCCATGTGATCCCTTTGTTTTGTGAGCCTTTGTTTTTCTTCTGATCCTGTTTCAACTTCTGAGTTTTCCTATTATTTATATAATTCTCTTTTCTTTGAACCTTTTTCATGATTCCCTTTTCTTACGACCTCTGATATAAAAATCTGTTATGTGAAAACCTTTTAATTATGACCTGGAAATGTTTTGAGAAAAATCAGTTATTTTAAAAGAATGATTATGAATGGTGATATGATACTATTTTTATATGACATTTGTTAACTTTTGTGGAAACTAGTTTAAAGAATATTTTTATGAAAAACCGTTTTGCAAGATTATTTTATGAAAACTATTCTGAAAGATCATTTTATTGAAAACCATTATTAAAGGATTGCTTTAAATGAACTTTTGACAGGAACTTCTAAAATGAACTTTTGCTACGAACTTTAATTATGAACCTGTGAAATTCTTTTCTGAACCATTTGATATAGTCCTTTTAATCTGAACTTAAACTTTGATATAAAACCTAATCTGATAAACTCTGATTTGAACCTTTGATATTTAATTCTGAAACTACTTGACATGAACCTTTTGCCATGTACCCTTAAGATATGACTTTTGATTATTTTGATAGTACATCTGACCTTTGACCTACAGTCTGATATCCGAGCCAATCACTAGGCATGAGGGTTTCATGTCCATGTCATTGATGCACCTTTGACATGACTCTAGGGCAGGAGAGTGATGACCTGTTCCGTCGCTTATTTGTTATCTGCTATGGCCATTATGATTATGATTTGTCTGCGGGGGCGTATGGATGCATCCTAGATTTGATCTGTATCTGGTTAATTGTTATTTGTTAATTGTTATATTTATCTGGTGACTGATGGTGTGTGCGATACACGTCTTTCACATATATCTGGCAGCTGATCACTCCAATTTGATACATGAGGTCACCCCTCATATTATCTGGTTACTTGAGAGGTATCCCCTCTAGATTGCTTATATGGTTACACTGTTATGATATTATCTGTTATCTGGGCTCGTGATGGATTTCTGTTTTCCTTATCTTATAAATCTTAATTGTTTCCTTTTTCTTGTTTTTCTTTCCTTTTTCCTTAAACCTGATTCCTTATTTATTCCTTACTCTTATTTCTTCACTATGATTATATCTGTATAATCTGTATTCTTGATTTTCTTTGTACTGCCATCTGTTACTGTTTTGTTATCGTTATATCTGTTCACTGAGCTCTCGTAGCTCAGCCGCATTTCTTTTCCTGCGGTAGGTTTTAGTAGGAAGCTGGGAATGAGTGGAGAGTGTACCTTTGGACTTAGTAGATTGGATAGCTATTCTGGATTAGAGTTGACTAGAAGATGATATATATTAGAATGTGCATTTTTGGAAGTTCTCATTTGTAACCTTGTAGTTTCAGTATTTCATTTGTAACCTTTGAGATTTTTGTATTACTGTAGATGTTCGCTTCGTTTTGATCTGATATGAATCCATTATTGTGATATCTTTACCCTTGTCGGGTTGGGGTGTTACAGTGTTGATATTGAAAAGGTGGCACTCTGCTCCATGCCTCCGACTACCAAAACCAAAATGCACATTATTGAGTCTAGAGCCATGAGATTCATCAAGGATCTCTTAGGAACACTTCCATATAATACTCCTATGTTCACCAATAAGGACACATGATGTACAAGAGTCTTAATGAGGTCTTCAGATCTTGCCTTATGTCATGATGGTTACGTGCTTCAAAAGGTCTACAGTCTTGAAGTGATACTCTGGTATACTTCAGAGGCTCTCAACGGCCTTGGTAAAGATTAGAGAAAGTTTTCACACTATGCTGTTAACGATCTCAAAATCTGAACCTATAAGCGCTGGATGATTTATTGCTAACTGTTTTTTGTAGGTACTGACGAAAGTCCATTCACAATCATCACATGTTTCAACATCTATAACGTCGACACAATTGTACAGAAGATGTTGATCAAGGCAAGAATGACCAAAAGACGATACTTCAAAGATCACACTGCATGAAGAAACAAGGAACAAAGACTATTCCACTGCAACACACAAAGTTAAATACAACAAAGACGAAAGACCAAAATCACTGGGAGCATCATTGAAATGACCATCCCTTAGGGGGAGATTGTTAGCATTTAATTTATAAATGCAAAGTGATGGTCATTTGTATTATTGAAACATGTGTGTTGTATGGTTAAGATAGTCTAGCAAAGTGGGCTTTTGGTAGTTAAATATGTAAGACTTTATGTATAAGTCTAGTCCAAAACAAAAGCCCACCAAAGCCCTTTAGGGCGTCACATGTGTGACATAAAAAGCACACTCTCACCTCATTCACAGTAGTTCTCAAGTGTGTATCAAAGTGTACCTAAAAGAGATAGCAAAAGGTGAGAGTGTGTGTTCTTAATGTTTGTGTTTGTTTTCTTTCTTTTAAGCTAATAAACCATCGGTAATCTTTACATACGATCCACACTCTTCCTTATATTGTTCTTGTTTGAGTACCATTCGATCTATAGTTAGTTTGTGTGATAAAGGTAGATTTCTAGTGATAACATATATAAGCAGCTTATTGCTTATATATCATAAGCTCATGTTGAATGTTTGATTTAGCTTATGTTTAAAAAGTTGATAACCTTAAATGTTAGGTTTAATTTAGATTGGTAAATGACTATAAGAGACACGAGTTGAAAAATATGAATGTTAGTTCAGGTATAATTGATGTTAAAATTGTAATTTATAATGCAACATGTTATATAAACCCAATCTCACTTGAAAATGTCACACTTAAGCTAATCAAAAACCGTTTATATAAGCTCAGAAACCCATTTATATATGTTTAACCAAACAGTTAGGCTTATTTGACACATATAATTTAACTAGCTGTATACCCGTGCATTGCGTCGGTGGATACCCGTGTGATTATATTTTTCAGTGATAGCAATAGCAAGGTCTTTTCGACGGATTGCTTTTATTGAAAGAAAAGAAGAATGTCCAACATAGGTTATTAATTAAAATTAGTTTGTTTCCTTGCTTATGTATTAAATAACATTATAAAAAGCTTTTATACCAGGGGTACCCGCGTGTTACGGCGGCGGACACCCTGTATTCAAAATTTTTGTTGAGCGATTATAAGTTTTTCATGATGCTAACTTTACGCGTGGCGATGACTTATGGAACAACTTTACCGCATAATACTTCATAGAAAAATAAAAGAGAACCTGTGCATCACAATGCAATGACGATACGAAAATGGTTGTCACCACTATTGTTAGTTGTTTTGGACGTGTAATATTGTATAACGTTTAAACATAGAGGGTGTTTTAAAGTAGCGGTTCTAGCACCATCTGGTGGTGTCTATATTGCTAAGTTGTGGTCGTAAATGGTGGCCCATTGCATGTGTTGATGCAAATAATGTTCTAAAAACGTTATTTATATCTTTCGATTACTTCACGTTTTGAGGATGACAAAATGTGAAATCACGATACGTTAAAATCAACGT
Source organism: Artemisia tridentata subsp. tridentata (assembly GCA_021014915.2). Lineage (NCBI taxonomy): Eukaryota > Viridiplantae > Streptophyta > Magnoliopsida > Asterales > Asteraceae > Artemisia > Artemisia tridentata. Next base: position 360,880,229 of record CP139504.1, read on the forward strand.
AAACAAGTCTTTAATCGGAAGATCCCGTTTCTACGCAAATCACTCGTGAACAAAGTTACAACTTGAACTAGTGATCAAAGAAGTGAATTTATATTTTGAAAATTCACATTTTAAATGGGACAAAACATTTTTTCAAAAATGTACATGACAAATTATTTTTGAAATATTAAGAAATGTTTTAATGGAAAAATTAGTTTGAAAATCACAACAACTATTTTCCCCCCCAAAATCAGCTCCAACCTTCCCCAAATAAGTTTTCACCAGAAAAGATAAAATTTGGAGCGTCCTAGTCTACCACGGCTCCACGGTACCGTTAAATTTAACGGAGCCGTGATGTATTTAAAGGAGCCGTCCGTACCATTTTTTCTGTAACGTTCAGATTTTCTTTGCCTTTAAATACCCACCCCTTTCACAGTTTTTAGGCATCCTTTCACACACAAAACTTTCTGAGTTGAATACTCTCTTCACACTTTCTTTCTTAGATCATTTAGGTTAGTTTTTCTTTTGTTCAAGAGTGATCCAATCATCCTTCAAGTGATCCTCTTCATTCCTCTTCACTTGCAAGAGAAGAACACAAGTATCCAAGTTGATACAAGGTGTTATCATTCCTCTTCATTAGCAAGAGAAGAACACAAGTATCCAAGTAGATACAAGGTGTTGTCATCCCTCTTCATTAGCAAGAGAAGAACTCAAGATCTTCAAGAAGAAAAGAGTTGTAGTAGTTAGGATTTGTAACACTTGTTACATCCTTGTTGTATCTTAGCATACATCAAGATTATCTTTCTTTTGTGAGAGTGTGAGTGAAGATCATTGTGATCTTAAGAGATAGTGAAGATCTCTTGAAGCCATTGGGCTTGTGTGTGAGTAGTCAAAGGATCTAGAGTAGTTAGATTGAGTAGAGTGAAGTGAGAGTTGATCTTGGTGATCGTGTTGAGATCGTGGTGTTCTCTTGTAGCCATTAGGGCTTGTGTGATTGGTCACGTGGACCTTGGTAGATTGGTGCTAGCTAAGATTAGCACTCGACATTTAGCTTAGTGTCGGTAATAGGATAAGCGACGTGTACGGTTTTCTCCGCCTGAAGTGAGGTTGTTGACATAGTGCTTGAAACTCTCGAGTGTGGTACTCGGGGAGTGGAGTAGGGCGAAGAAGAGCTTCGTAGCCGAACCACTATAAATCCTTTGTCTCGGTTTGATCTTTCCAACTCTACTCTTTACTTTCATTATTTTATATTTGTTAGTTTAGTGTGTAGTTCATATTGGTGTTGATTGATTACATATAGAGTTCGAATCAAAGTTTCCAATAACCAACTTTTAAAACAAGATTTTTAAAAGAATTTTAAACCGGTAAACTATTCAACCCCCCTTCTAGTTTCCCACAATTGGTATCAGAGCCAGGTTAGTCAAGATTTTAAAGTATATTGTATTTTAAAACTTGAATCGATCAATGGATTCCGACAAATATCTAGAAGGGCAATCTATGCAAAGACCACCACTTTTTGAAACCGATTGTTTTATTTATTGGAAAACAAGATTCGAAACGTATGTGAAATCAAAAGACATTGATCTTTGGCATGTTATTACCGAGGGTGACTTTCAACCTATTCAAATGAATTCGGAAACTAAAAAGGATGAAATAGTTTCTTATGATAAACAAAGTGATGAACTTAAAAGGAAATTAGCCAAAAATAATGAGGCTAAAATGATGATTTATAATGCTTTGCCTAAAAAGGAATTTGAAAGAATTTTCATGTGTAATACGGAAAAAGATATTTGGAAAACTTTGTTAGTCACTCACCAAGGTAATAACCAAGTCAAAGAGAACAAGGTAGATCTTCTTGTTCAACAATATGAACAATTTTCCATTACGGAAGATGAATCTATAGATAATGCTTTTGCTAGATTCAATACTATTATTACTAGTCTTAAAGCTCTTGATGAATGTTACTCTAGCAAGAATTATGTTAGGAAGTTCCTTAGGGCTCTACATCCTAAATGGAGAGCAAAGGTTACCGCCATTAAAGAGTCAAAGGACTTGGCGATGTTGTCACTCGATGAACTTATAGGAAACTTGAAAGTTCATGAGATGATAATTAAGAAAGACTCCGATATAGTCAAAGGCAAAAGCGAGAGAGTTAGATCTCTAGCATTGAAAGCCAAGAAGGAGTCTAGTGATGAGGAATGTTCGAGTTCCGATAGTGAAGATGAGGAATATGCATTAGCGGTTAGGGACTTTAAAAAGTTCTTTAGGAGAAGAGGTAGGTTCGTTAGGCAACCTCGTGATGGGAAGAAGACATCACAAAAGAACCATGCTGAAAAGAAAGGGACAAGTGATAGGAAATGCTTTAGATGCGGAGATCCTAATCACCTCATAGGAGAGTGTCCCAAGCCACCGAAAGTCAACAACCAACGAGCTCTCATAGGAGGCTCCTGGAGCGATAGCGGTGATGATGAAGAAAAGAAGCCCAAGGACGAAACATGTCTAATGGCTCATGCTTCTAATGAGATATGCTTGGGAATTGACTTGGAGCCTGACGAATGGGTCAAGGATAGTGGATGCACCAACCACATGACGGGCAACCGAAGTTTATTCTCATCATAAAAGGCATACAACGGAGGTAATGTCACTTTCGGTAGCAAACTTAAGGGCAACATTATAGGCAAAGGTACGATTACTCAAGACTCTCTCATTATTAGAAATGTTGAGCACGTAGATAACTTAGGTTTTAACTTACTTAGCATTAGTCAAATGGTAGATAATAAGTGTAGAGTCATATTCTCTGAAGAGGGTAGTGAGATCATTAAGAATGGGAAAACCATAGGCAAAGGAGTTAGGAAAAACGGCTTATTTGTCATGAAGATAGGAAATAAGCCTTAAGATAAGATTTGTCTAGCAACTATAGATGATCATACCACTCTGTGGCATAGGAGACTAGGTCATGCCAATATAGCGTCTTATACAATCATTGGCATCTAAGGAACTAGTTAGAAACCTACCTAAGATTAAGTTCGACTCACACTTTTGTGACGCTTGTAAAGTTGGAAAACAAGCTCATTCTAGTCACAAAGCTAAGAATATGGTCTCGACCTCTAGATGCCTAGAACTACTTCACATGGACTTATTCGGTCCATCCACCGTACGGAGCTACGGAGGAAATCTCTACACCTTAGTAATAGTTGATGACTACTCTAGGTATACTTGGACTAGATTTCTTAAGAATAAGACTCAAGCCTTTGAGGAATTTGAAATCTTTAGTAAGAAAGTCCAAAATCAACTAGGATATACAATAGTTTCTATTAGGACGGATCATGGTCGGGAATTTGATAATGAAGTGCAATTTGGAGTATATTGTGATGCTAATGGTATTACTCACAATTTCTCGGCTCCACGCACTCCTCAATCAAATGGGGTAGTTGAGCGGAAAAATCGTACTCTACAAGAAATGAGTAGAACGATGTTGAATGAACAATCAATTCCGCAAAAGTTTTGGTGTAATGCGGTGGACACCTCAACTTACATTCTAAATAGGATTCTAATTAGACCTATCCTAGGAAAAATCCCATATGAAATCGTGAAAGGAAGAAAACCTTCTCTTGATTACTTTAGAGTGTTTGGAAGCAAATGCTTCATACTAAACACTAAAGATTACCTCACCAAGTTTGACCCAAAGTCTTACAAAGGTGTATTCCTTGGTTACTTCGAAAATAGTAAAGCCTACGTTGTCCTAAATAGAGAAACCTCGAAAGTCGAAGAATCACTCAACGTGACATTCGATGAAAGTCCTCCACAATCTAAGACATCACCATTGGTTGATGATGACTTAGATGAGGATGAAGCCATTAAGGTTAATGGCAAGAAAACCCTAGAAGATGACATTGAGGATGAAATAGTTGAAGTTGACGAAATTGTCAACATTAAGGAATCCAAAAACCATCCTATTGAAAATGTCATAGGTAACCTAAGCCAAAGAACCCTTAGGTCACAAGCACAAAACAAAAGTAACTTCTTTTGTTTCATATCTACCGTAGAACCTAAGAATGTAGGTGAAGCAATTAAGGATGAAAGTTGGATAGTTGCCATGTAGGAGGAACTAAATCAATTCACCGCAAACCAAGTTTGGGATTTAGTACCTCTTCCTAGAAATCAAACTATCATAGGAACTAAATGGGTGTTTAGAAACAAACTCGAAGAAAATGGCGTCGTAGTTAGGAATAAGGCAAGGTTGGTAGTACAAGGCTACAACCAACAAGAGGGAATAGATTATGATGAAACCTATGCACCCTTAGCTAGATTAGAATCAATTAGAATACTCCTCGCCTATGCATGTGCCTTAGACTTTAAGCTATACCAAATGGACGTGAAGAGTGCGTTCCTTAATGGTTATATCAACGAGGAGGTGTATGTTGCGCAACCTCCGGGATTCATTGATTTCGAATGTCCGAATCATGTTTATAAACTCAAGAAAGCACTCTATGGTCTTAAACAAGCTCCTAAAGCTTGGTATGATAGACTAAAAGCCTTCTTGATTGAACATGAATATACCATGGGAAAGGTTGATAACACACTCTTTACAAAGAAAAGAAATTCACATCTCATCATTGTTCAAATATATGTCGACGACATTATATTCGGATCAACTTGTCAAGAGATGTGCGATGATTTCTCAAAAATCATGCACGACGAGTTTGAGATGAGCATGATGGGTGAATTAAATTTCTTCCTTGGTTTACAAATTAAACAAATGGAAGATGGCATCTTCTTTAATCAAGCTAAGTATAGTAAAGAGATGCTTAAGAAGTTTAGCTTAGAAGAGTCTAAGCCCATGAAAACTCCCATGTCCACGGAAATAAAACTCACGAAAGATGAAGAAGGTGAGTCCGTGGATAGCACTAAGTATAGAGGTATGATAGGAAGTTTACTATACCTCACGGCAAGTAGGCCTGACATCATGTTTAGTGTCTGCCTTTGTGCTCGCTTCCAAGAGGATCCCAAAACCTCTCACCTTGAAGCGGTTAAGCGTATCTTCTGATACATTAAAGGCACTATACACTTGGGATTATTTTATCCCAAGGGGACCGGTGTAGAAACTGTTGTCTATGCCGACTCTGATCATGCAGGAGATTATGAGGATCAAAAAAGTACGAGTGGCATTTGTACCTTCATGGGTTGTTGTATAACTTCTTGGTTCTCCAAGAAACAAACGGCTCTTGCTATCTCCACGACCGAAGCCGAGTACGTAAGCGCCGAAAAGGCATGTCAACAAGCACTATGGATGAAACAAGCTCTTATAGACTATGACATCCATCTAGATGACGTTCCCATTATGTGCGATAATAAAGGTGCTATTGAGTTGAGCAAAAACCCCGTTCAACACTTCCGTACCAAACACATCGAAATCCGCCACCACTTCCTTTGCGATAATGTTCAGAAAGGAAACATTTCCATTGAGAAAGTTCCTTCTCAGGACAACATCGCAGACATCCTAACCAAACCTCTCAAACGAGAATCCTTTAATTATCTCCGTCTAGGTCTAGGAATGATGGAACATATTCCATAAGTCTCATGACTCTTGAAGTCATCTCGTGAGTCTCGTGTAGTTTAGTTTAGGTCTCCCTAGTCAAAAGAATTTGTTGGGTACAAATTCTTTCCTCGTGACAATAGGTCTCACTAAAACAGCGAGACTTGTTCGTCAAAAATCAAAATGGGACAGAAAACAGTCCCAGCAGATCACGGCTCCACTAAATGTGGCACGGCACCGTTAAAGTTAACGGTACCGTGGAACCGTGCATCTGGAACATTCCGTATTTCAGTTCCCCTTTTCCACACTACTCATTCCAAACCCTCATAACCTCAGCAACTGCTGTCATAACTTAACCTCACACCCAACACTTAATTACATCCCTTCAAGATCATATTCAAGACATTGAGTTTCAAGATCCTAAATCATTTTCACCCTTTTTCAACAAAAATTGTAAGTCACCTTACTCCAATTTTTTTTAATTTTGGGTCTAGGGTTTATGCATTGATGAAAATTGAATTGGGGTTTTTCAATTCTTTTTAGGAAATTTTCAATTCGAAGTCATCAACACCAAAACATTTCAAAATATTTGGTACCAAAAACATTGAGGTTACCAAAACACCCCAATTCCATCATTTTCAAGATCTCACGAAACTAGGACCATGAAATTGTTCTTTTCATATATTGTTGATGCAAACTAAAAACATCTTTTCATGCATACATGATCTCACGAATAATGATCGAATTACATAATCAATATGTACTTTTCGACATATTTGTTTGAGCAAAAGTAAAATTAGGAGTGTTAGGGTCATCTCATTTTTTTTGTGAGTCGAGATTACCGCACCTCCACATAGTTTGCATTTAGGTACACACTAGGCATGTGCATAATGCAAGTATTCTTCACTCTAATTTTTCCTTAAATTTTTTTAGGAAACAAAAATGTCTCATGAATATGATTTTGATCATCTCCTAACTGATACCTACACACCCGAAATTTCACAAGAACCCACAACTCCCGGTAAACACATTCGTGCCTATGTCAATCTTGAAACCCGTCGGTTTCATGAAGGCCGTGTCGTTGATTCGTCCCTAATTTACCATCGAGAAATCAACACTTCCTTTAGAGCTATAGGATTCGATTGTCTACTCCACATTAACGAGAACATTTGTCCTCGTTTTGTGTTGGAGTTCTTTCGAGAAGTTGAACTCGTACGTAATGAGGATCAATCCTTGTCACTTTGGTTTTGGGTCCAAAACTTCAAATTCGTCCTAACTCTTGAGAAATTTGCTCAGATCCTTCGAATACCCAATCATGGGCAATGTGCCTATACTGAAGATTGGTGTTTTAAGTCTCTCTTTCACTATCGTGAGGAGAATAGTCCGTACTGTTCGTACATACCCTCTCCATCCGAACTAACCAAACTCATCCGTACTTATAAGTACCCCTCTTACCCTAATCCAACAAAAATTCGTTTGGACGAGGTTCGTCATGAACTACTTTCTTGGGCAGTCATCCTGCGAGAAAATGTTCTAAGTCTCACAGGAAATCGTGAGCAACTCCCGGCGTGTTGTGCTCATATGATTTACTGTCTCCTAACCCAACAACCATACAAACTCGCTTACTTCTTCGCTAAGCGAATTGTCCATCTCAAGGGTAACAAGAATAAATTGATACCCTATGGGATGTTCCTAACCCGTCTCTATCACCATCTCATGAACCTACACCCTTACCTCAACGGTCCTCAATACTCCCTTGTCAAACCCATCATGCAACCCATAAACGAGTCACATGTTTCATCAATCCTCATTTCTGAATCCTCCACCCATTATGCACCCTTTGATGATCCAAATCATGAAAATGAGACTCATGCTCAAGACAAGAGTATGCCAAGAATGGGGGAATGCTCAAGTAATAAGTGTTGAAGAAATCTATGTCTCTTATTAGGATTTATCTTTGAATGAATGCTAATTGATTTATTGCATGCTTAACTATCTCCTTGCCTAATCAATCTATGTGATATTTGGATGATAGCTTATTTTGTCCCTTCTTATTGCATGCTTATCATTATCTTAGGAAACTACATGATAGCTTTTATGTGCTAGTTGTAGCTCAAATGGGACACTTTAGGAAAACAAGTACCTAGTGAGTTGAGGCACTATCATTTCCAGGAATTAGTTACCCTAGAAAACATCCCCCTAGCTGCCCAGAACTAACCTGCACAGAAATCTTCTTGCAAACAGTGGCACGGTACCATTAAATATGGACGGTACCGTTAAATTTAACGGTACCGTGGGTCATTTAAAATAACCGTATCCCTGTTTGACGAATTTTTACTGTTCCTACCAAAAACCCTACACCCCTAATCTCAAACCTGCAAATCTTTGCAAACCTAACACACCCTAGGATTCTCTTCCTACACCATAGGATCAACTTTAATTCAAATTTCACCCAACTTGCCTATTTAAGGCCTCACCCTTGCAAGCTTATCTTGCACTTCACCTTCAACCTCCCATCACACAAACACCATGTCCTCCACACATGGTTCAACCTCTCAAATCTCCAAGAAACCTAGGATAACCGTAAAACCACCCTCAACACCACTCTTTGTGGATCTCACAAAAGATGATGAAGCTATGACACCACCTTCCTAAGCCACTCCATACTCACCATCACCACCTTATGCACCATCTAAAACATCATCTACCTACACAGCATCTTCATCATCCCACTACACTACATCATCAATGGAGTACACACCATCCCCCTTAACTCCATTGGACAATGCCATGCCAATTTCACCTCCAACAAACCTACCACAATCACCATCTCCTATCATGGCACAGCCCAATCAACCACATCCCTTCGATTTACATAGTGCTAATTGCCTATGTTGTCTCCATAACCGTAACCTCATCTATTTCTTAAGAGACGAGATTCATTTCATGTTCTACTTTATAGAACATCTCTTAACACCACCACCCCCCCAAATGGGGCCCCAATCTCCACCACCTCCCAACCCACAATAGGTCTTTAGGAGCCCTCTTGGAAATGAAACATGCCTCTAGTCATTAGGGATTTATGCTTATCATTGTCTCTTTTATGTTTCCATGAAGTCATATCCATGTATGACATTTATTTTCTTTTAATGAATGAATGGGTTTTTATGAGGGTTGTTCATTATCATTTTTAGCTCCTAGCTATTTTTTTCTTATGTGGTTGGATATTTGTCAAAATGTGCTACTTGTTACATATTATATATGTATCTTCTAACTTTGTTTTGTAGCAAGAATCATTGCTCGATTCCTTTGTGTTCTCCAAATGAGGGGGAGTACACATCAAGGGGGAGCCTTTGTCACCTTTTTGATTAGACAAAAAGGGGGAGAAATGGGAGTAAACTCATTAAAAACTTGTTAAAACTAATTTTAACCTAACATGAGTTTATATTTTGTCATCATCAAAAAGGGGGAGATTGTTGATGCAAATAATGTTCTAAAAACGTTATTTATATCTTTCGATTACTTCACGTTTTAAGGATGAAAAAATGTGAAATCACGATACGTTAAAATCAACGTAAACAAGTCTTTAATCGGAAGATCCCGTTTCTACGCAAATCACTCTTGAACAAAGTTACAACTTGAACTAGTGATCAAAGAAGTGAATTTATATTTTGAAAATTCACATTTAAAATGGGACAAAATTTTTTTTCAAAAATATACATGACAAATTATTTTTGAAATATTAAGAAATGTTTTAATGGAAAAATTAGTTTGAAAATCACAACAGCTATTTCCCCCCCCAAAATCAGCTCCAACCTTCCCCAAATAAGTTTTCACCAGAAAAGACAAAATTTGGAGCGTCCTAGTCTACCACGGCTCCACGGTACTGTTTGTAACACCCCAACCCAGCAAGGGTAGAAGTATCACATTAATGGCTTCATATCAGATCAAACAAAGCATACATTCAACAGTAATACAAAGATTCTCAAAGGTTACAAATGAAATACTGAATACACAAGGATACAAAGGAAACAAAAACTAAATACTAAGTCTGCAAATGCAATCCTTCTAATGATTTCTACTTCAGAATAACTATCAAGGTCTTCTAAGTCCAAAGTCTCTTCACTCTTACCCAACTTCCAACTAAAACCTGCCGCGGGAAAAGAAACGCGGCTGAGCTTATAAAGCCCAGTGAACAGATATATAATAAATGGAAACAAAAGCAAATGGAATTGAACAGGCATATCATAATGAATGAGATATAGGAAAGGAAAATAAGAGTAAGTTTTAGGACAGTAATCCACCACGAGCCCAAACAAATCAAATCACATCATATCATAACCATAATCTTCAAATCATATAGAGGGGAGACCTCTCAGATAATCAGATAATATGAGGGGTGTCCTCATTCTTCAAATGGAGTAGCTAACTCCCAAATTTTGTGAAAGACGTGGATTGCACCCATCATCAGTCACCAAATCAAATCATATCATATCATATCATATACAAAGCAAATCTAGGATGCATCCATTCGCCCCCCCCCAAACAAATCATATTGGCCATATCAAATCATATCAAAGTGAGCTCATATCAAATCAAATGGGGACGGTGTAACCAAATCACTAGGGCTACACACTAGTCATGCCAGTGGTGCATCAAAGCCACGGCCATGTTACCTTCATGGCTAGGAAACAAATTTGGCTCGTAGTGTCAAACTGGGGTCAAAGGTCAAAGGCTCAAATGTCATAGTCCAAATGTCAAGTCCATGTCAAAGGTTCATATTAAAGAGTTCATATCAAAAGTTCAAATCTCAAAGTTCAAATGCTAAGGGTCCCAATTGCCAAAAGGTTCATATATCAAAGGTTCACAATCAAAGTAGGGAATCATAGCAATGGCATGGGAAACCTTAATACGAAAATAAAGTGAGAGCGAAGGCTCCTCATTCAAGAAGCAGAATATCTGTACCTGAGCAAATGAACGAAAATGGAAATGAAATGATCACAAGAACAAGAGTCCCTCCCTCCTCTGAGAATCTACACAAATTAGGATCATAAGTTTATTTCCGGTTTAACACTTGTAGTTACATATTCAGGGTTTCTTTCTATTTTTAGAAGCTCGCCATTTTTAGTAACGTTCCATATTTATTAACTTTAGAGTAAAATCCCTTAATTACCATACTTAGGGGTTTACAAATAATAATTAGTCAAGTTAAAGACTTTATATAATAAATACCATAGTTTATGGTCTTACATATCATTATATTAAAGTATAGGGTTTAAATGTCAATTGTCAAAGTTAAGGATTAAATATGTCAAGGGATTTTAGGACTTACATGGAATTAACAAATATTGAAAGCAATCTCACGTGCCTGGTTTCGGTTTACTATTTTTATGTCTCTTCAATTTACAATCGTATATATGAATCTTCTTATAACGCCGCATGTATTATTCACAACGAATCAAAGTAAATTAGTTGCCATGCATACGAGTTTTGTTTAGTTTCTTTACGTAGCCATTGTCATCTCTATGCGTATGTTTTATTAAGCAAAACGGAAACAACTTATTGGTGATCGATATGTAGACACGCCGAGGCAAACTCACGATAAGTAAAGAGAACATCAACGGTTTGGAGATACCTTGGGGTCGGATTGAACGAAGGAAGTACAAAACAAGAGGCATGTCAAACACCCCTACGAACCAACAGCCCTTCAAACCAATACATGTCAAGAACGAAACCTTCAATCCACGAGCGACAACCCTCGTTGCGTGATCAAAGAGAAGAGAATAAAAAGATCAATACACCACCACTATCCCAGCCGAGTGTAGCTCTAACAAAACACCCTTCGAACTGCTTCTATAAACCCACGACCAAACTTTTCACCTCGAACCCGCTGTAGGTACCACGAGTCCACGACCCAACCTCCAAGCCAAAGGAAGATAGTTTAAGACCGAAGTGAATATGGGCAATAGCACCAGACCAAACTCGAACACGTACCGAAACCAAATCAAGAATTGAACCGCAACCTGATATGGAACTAGATCGTATAACTCGTATATTGCAAGCCGTAACATAACTCAACTCTTGAACACTCTCTTATATTATGCAGATTTATTTTTGATTATAATATAGTTTTATGACTTATGTGAGATTGTGAAAGGAGTATACGAAATATAAGAGCGTGTGTTAACTAACGCATCGACTATTGCGGAATTTGGAGAAGGATATTTTGACCGAATCTTGCTTTTCATTTGATTGATCTTAACGTAGTAACAAACTTTCTATAAAGTTTAACCAAGACTCTAATTAAAGTAATCCAAGTATCATTGTCATTAATTTCATATAAAGTTAAATCTTATACTAGAATAAGAAAATAGTTCCAATTTAAGTCTATTATTTATATTGTTTTAACTAATATTGTATTTCAAGCATGTATATACAATGGTTAATGTCTTTAGTCACTGTAATTAAATTTTGAACGACACTAAAACTCCTACCCTGTATTGTCAAATCTTGTAACCGATCGTCAAAACGAAAGCCCAAAAGCCCAATCTTGATTACAAATGAATAGATAAGACGTCAAATACAACATTCGAACTCACATACTATTATTATTTGTAACATTAATATACTTATCAATATTAGTATTGTTATCACTATATTACTTTTAAGGGTATTATAATGTCAGTTCACATGTCAATCAAAGGAGTGGCTACATATATATCTTTGTGCAACCTCTTTCTAACGCATATGATTCTATTGACTTACCTTAATTCCAAGAGATTTATGTGCACAATTTTAAATTACAACTCGGTCCTTGTAATATATATAACATTTGATGGCTTCTGAATTTGGTAAATTGCTTAAATGGTGGCCTTTGATTTGGGTCATATTAAGTTATGGAATATTTTCTTAAAATGATACATGCAAAATTTCGGTTATGACACTATGTTTTAGGCGTGGGATATTTTTGATTAAAAGTGTACGTTCGTTTTATTCATTCAATTATTAACGTAAAATACTTGGGGCATATTCGTGATTTAAATGTCTTAATGTTTTTAATGCCATTTACGAATTTGAGATCAAGGGTAATTTGGGTATTTTACATGTTCAAAATTTTTGGGTTTTACAACTCTTCCCTTCTAAAAAAAAATTTTCGTCCTCGAAAATTGAAGTCGCAAAGTTAGATGAAGTCGTAGCAAATCGCAACAGATGATCACAAACACTCTCACGCCCGATGAGGTTCTTCCAAAAGGATCTTCTGACCAACAAGTTTCTCATGACTCGAATTAAAATGAGGTGGGTTCAAATTTCGCAGAAGGAGACAAAAATAAGTTGATTCTGATCAAAAGGTCCTTGCAACATCATATGGGCGATAGGCGAATCTTCTAGAAAGCTCATATGGAATACGAACAAGATTTCAAATCAAATTAACTGTTTCAACAGTAGAGAGCTCTACAAAGAGTTCAAGATTTATAACTGAGGTCAACGGAATGCAAAACGAGAGTCCAAAGTCCTCCAAATATCTAATGAACGAAAATAGAGTACACGCATATGTAGAATGAACCTAAAGTCTCACTAATCACGGGTAATCCAACGGAGATCAAATTCTAAACTTCTTAGGTACTCCCCAAGATATCCTATGTCCACAATGAGTGCACGTTATATGGTGTAAGTATTATCACGTTGATCAGGCGTCATAATACTAGCACCACATAAATATGCCCTCATGATGATCATACTTTATCTCGAGTCATAATCAAAACCACCTATCTTAGTCCACCTAGTACTTCTATAGTCATCAAAGGTCAACCAAAATCAAATGTCAAAGTCAAGAGGGAAAACAAAACTATTCGCACGATTATCAAAATCCCAGATTGCCAAACTGAAGTGAGGTACGCCATCACAAGCATCATATCTTCCACAATTCGCCAAAATCTCTCAAAACAAAGGTCATCGCCGAACATACGAAAGATAAACACGAACTGAAATGCCTCTAGGGAACTTAAATCATAAGAAGATCTTATTACTTCATAACGAAGCTTAAGAGATTCAACGAAAATGAAATTTAGTCGCCAAGAGCTTCGGTCTTCATCAAATCAAATCTTCCAAACATGAAGGGTCTGCTTCAAAATTCCGCTCATTCAACACCTCCAATCTCTTCAAGTCCGGTTAATCTGTCTTCGTCTGTCCATCAGTCGGGAAGTGAAACCAAGATCGGGAACTTGTGTCTGGTTCGTCGAGCTTCCTGCAGTTCTTCTTGGAATGTGATGGAGTAATGTGAATGTCTGGCACGATCTTCAAACCCATCATCCAGTCTGCTTCCGCTCTCAATTCATCTTAGTACAACCAAGGTGAATAGGGAAGTTAGACTGCATGTCTTCATCAGCTCCAGGTTCGCCGTCTTGACTAGATTTTCTTCTTCTGCATCCCAACACTTCTGCCTTATAAAGAATGTCTTCACTCTTCAGGGTAGCCTCCATTGTTGTCAACTCCAGGTCAGGCAGTGAAGTAATTCTTCTGACATGTCTCTAGTTGTCCTAATGTATACGAAAAATTTTCTGTGCAGCAAGGGAGTATAACCGAGTCTCTCTCTGAAATATCCCAAAATTGTTCCGCCCGAAGGTATGGAAACTACTTTCTATTTTAGCTTTTCCAAAGCTCCATTCTCAACCAAACTAAGTTGTTCCTCTCGGTTCACGAAATTTGTCAATGGTAACGCAAGTTGTAAACATCTTTCAAAATTCTATTGCAAGGTTCAAAAAGGTTTTGATTCTCCTTTTTGTTATCGGTCTTGACCACTTGGTGATAGTTTTCAAAGTTTGCGGGATTTAAAGAGATATCCTCAATTAAGAACATCGTTGTCTCAACAATATCAATCTCTCAGAACACACAAATGATCGACGAATTCTCCTAACAAAGTGCAAAGATGATTTTCATGTTCTAACTCGTCTCCGAACGTACTATTAGGTCATACAATGACCATTTGTCCAAGTACTCAAGAGAAAACATTAATTATCAATCTCACAAACAGTCAGAGCTTTAGCTAATACTATTAGCGTCACTAACCGTTATAGCAGTCGTTACGAATACGGAAGGCGATTTCAAGAATAACCTCAATTCATACTTTCATATGAAGGAAACTTCGCGCTCTGAAATTGAACAGTTACATAGTCATTTCAGGGTGGAGGAATGATGGTTCCTAACAGCAATGCGGTTCAGCTTCCAAATCAATATATATCTCCTGTCACCATCCTTCTTCATCGCGAACGAAACTAAAACACGCCCAGAAAATACACTAAGGTAAACTCACTTCCTGGTCTTCGGTTGCTGCTCTTCCCGGTTGCTCAAATCAATTTATATAATCCCGGACACATCTGAAAGACACCTTCGCTTGGTGACTAGACAATCTCTCGGTATCAAGTCAAATCCTACTTCACGCTCCGATGGAAAATTTTGGTGGTTCGACCAGGAATCATAATCAAGAAATTCAGGGTGCCAAAAGACGTTCAAGATAAGGTTCATGTTCAGCAAACTCAACGTGCCAAGGAGCTCTCAAGATAAGGTTTATTCATTGGTGTACGAAATGGGTTCTAGGAAGACTTCATAACCGCGAAAGTAACACGCGACTCTCTAGAGTAATAGTGATAGCAAAGGGTTTATCAATCGGTAATCATGGTAGGGAGTTCAAAATTGTTGCAAACGTTAAAGGTGAGACATAGAAGGGAAATTGTCCATATTTGAATGCTCAATCAGCCGATTCCTTGTCAGAATAAAATTGAAGTTAACTATCCCAAGATAGACGGATCACAAATCAAATCTTTATCATTTAAAAGTGGGGGAAAACATTTTATACTCGTGGTTACACAGCACAAGACTTCTCATAGGGCAGAGATGGGTGAAACGAAATCAATTAGTGTCAGGCAATTACTATGCAGTTCTCAAAGCCTTCCAGATTTAATCAGATTCAAATTTCGGGTGGTGTAAGGTGTGAGCTTTCAATTTCCAAAAGTGATATCAATCGGATCTAACCAAAAGTAAGGCACGAATCAGAGTGATGCGGAAGCAATGATATTCAAACAAATGCCTTATAGTCTACCCATTCCTCACTGGTCAAAACTTACGTTCCTATGAGGGAATCTTAAAGCAAATTTTCAAAGGTTGTCCTATGAGTGCCTACAGGGGAAACTTAGTGGTCCTAACTTACACAGGCCAAGGGTAAATGTATTACGAATCGCAGCCTGTCTCTCTGATACCATAATTGTAACACCCCAACCCAGCAAGGGTAGAAGTATCACATTAATGGCTTCATATCAGATCAAACAAAGCATACATTCAATAGTAATACAAAGATTCTCAAAGGTTACAAATGAAATACTGAATACACAAGGATACAAAGGAAACAAAAACTAAATACTAAGTCTGCAAATGCAATCCTTCTAATGATTTCTACTTCAGAATAACTATCAAGGTCTTCTAAGTCCAAAGTCTCTTCACTCTTACCCAGCTTCCAACTAAAACCTGCCGCGGGAAAAGAAACGCGGCTGAGCTTAAAAAGCCCAGTGAACAGATATATAATAAATGGAAACAAAAGCAAATGGAATTGAACAGGCATATCATAATGAATGAGATATAGGAAAGGAAAATAAGAGTAAGGTTTAGGACAGTAATCCACCACGAGCCCAAACAAATCAAATCACATCATATCGTAACCATAATCTTCAAATCATATAGAGGGGAGACCTCTCAGATAATCAGATAATATGAGGGGTGTCCTCATTCTTCAAATGGAGTAGCTAACTCCCAAATTTTGTGAAAGATGTGGATTGCACCCATCATCAGTCACCAAATCAAATCATATCATATCATATCATATACAAAGCAAATCTAGGATGCATCCATTCGCCCCCCCCCCCCAAATAAATCATATTGGCCATATCAAATCATATCAAAGTGAGCTCATATCAAATCAAATGGGGACGGTGTAACCAAATCACTAGGGCTACACACTAGTCATGCCAGTGGTGCATCAAAGGCACGGCCATGTTACCTTCATGGCTAGGAAACAAATTTGGCTCGTAGTGTCAAACTGGGGTCAAAGGTCAAAGGCTCAAATGTCATAGTCCAAATGTCAAGTCCATGTCAAAGGTTCATATTAAAGAGTTCATATCAAAAGTTCAAATCTCAAAGTTCAAATGCTAAGGGTCCCAATTGCCAAAAGGTTCATATATCAAAGGTTCACAATCAAAGTAGGGAATCATAGCAATGGCATGGGAAACCTTAATACGAAAATAAAGTGAGAGCGAAGGCTCCTCATTCAAGAAGCAGAATATCTGTACCTGAGCAAATGAACGAAAATGGAAATGAAATGATCGCAAGAACAAGAGTCCCTCCCTCCTCTGAGAATCTACACAAATTAGGATCATAAGTTTATTTCCGGTTTAACACTTGTAGTTACATATTCAGGGTTTCTTTCTATTTTTAGAAGCTCGCCATTTTTAGTAACGTTCCATATTTATTAACTTTAGAGTAAAATCCCTTAATTACCATACTTAGGGGTTTACAAATAATAATTAGTCAAGTTAAAGACTTTATATAATAAATACCATAGTTTAGGGTCTTACATATCATTATATTAAAGTATAGGGTTTAAATGTCAATTGTCAAAGTTAAGGATTAAATATGTCAAGGGATTTTAGGACTTACATGGAATTAACAAATATTGAAAGCAATCTCACGTGCCTGGTTTCGGTTTACTATTTTTATGTCTCTTCAATTTACAATCGTATATATGAATCTTCTTATAACGCCGCATGTATTATTCACAACGAATCAAAGTAAATTAGTTGCCATGCATACGAGTTTTGTTTAGTTTCTTTACGTAGCCATTGTCATCTCTATGCGTATGTTTTATTAAGCAAAACGGAAACAACTTATTGGTGATCGATATGTAGACACGCTGAGGCAAACTCACGATAAGTAAAGAGAACATCAACGGTTTGGAGATTCCTTGGGGTCGGATTGAACGAAGGAAGTACAAAACAAGAGGCATGTCAAACACCCCTACGAACCAACAGCCCTTCAAACCAATACATGTCAAGAACGAAACCTTCAATCCACGAGCGACAACCCTCGTTGCGTGATCAAAGAGAAGAGAATAAAAAGATCAATACACCACCACTATCCCAGCCGAGTGTAGCTCTAACAAAACACCCTTCGAACTGCTTCTATAAACCCACGACCAAACTTTTCACCTCGAACCCGCTGTAGGTACCACGAGTCCACGACCCAACCTCCAAGCCAAAGGAAGATAGTTTAAGACCGAAGTGAATATGGGCAATAGCACCAGACCAAACTCGAACACGTACCGAAACCAAATCAAGAATTGAACCGCAACCTGATATGGAACTAGATCGTATAACTCGTATATTACAAGCCGTAACATAACTCAACTCTTGAACACTCTCTTATATTATGCAGATTTATTTTCGATTATAATATAGTTTTATGACTTATGTGAGATTGTGAAAGGAGTATACGAAATATAAGAGCGTGTGTTAACTAACGCATCGACTATTGCGGAATTTGGAGAAGGATATTTTGACCGAATCTTGCTTTTCATTTGATTGATCTTAACGTAGTAACAAACTTTCTATAAAGTTTAACCAAGACTCTAATTAAAGTAATCCAAGTATCATTGTCATTAATTTCATATAAAGTTAAATCTTATACTAGAATAAGAAAATAGTTCCAATTTAAGTCTATTATTTATATTGTTTTAACTAATATTGTATTTCAAGCATGTATATACAATGGTTAATGTCTTTAGTCACTGTAATTAAATTTTGAACGACACTAAAACTCCTACCCTGTATTGTCAAATCTTGTAACCGATCGTCAAAACGAAAGCCCAAAAGCCCAATCTTGATTACAAATGAATAGATAAGACGTCAAATACAACATTCGAACTCACATGCTATTATTATTTGTAACATTAATATACTTATCAATATTAGTATTGTTATCACTATATTACTTTTAAGGGTATTATAATGTCAGTTCACATGTCAATCAAAGGAGTGGCTACATATATATCTTTGTGCAACCTCTTTCTAACGCATATGATTCTATTGACTTACCTTAATTCCAAGAGATTTATGTGCACAATTTTAAATTACAACTCGGTCCTTGTAATATATATAACATTTGATGGCTTCTGAATTTGGTAAATTGCTTAAATGGTGGCCTTTGATTTGGGTCATATTAAGTTATGGAATATTTTCTTAAAATGATACATGCAAAATTTCGGTTATGACACTATGTTTTAGGCGTGGGATATTTTTGATTAAAAGTGTACGTTCGTTTTATTCATTCAATTATTAACGTAAAATACTTGGGGCATATTCGGGATTTAAATGTCTTAATGTTTTTAACGCCATTTACGAATTTGAGATCAAGGGTAATTTGGGTATTTTACATGTTCAAAATTTTTGGGTTTTACACTGTTAAATTTAACGGAGCCGTGGTGTATTTAAAGGAGCCGTCCGTACCATTTTTTCTGTAACGTTCAGATTTTCTTTGCCTATAAATACCCACCCCTTTCACAGTTTTTAGGCATCCTTTCACACACAAAACTTTCTGAGTTGAATACTCTCTTCACACTTTCTTTTTTCGATCATTTAGGTTAGTTTTTCTTTTGTTCAAGAGTGATCCAATCATCCTTCAAGTGATCCTCTTCATTCCTCTTCACTTGCAAGAGAAGAACACAAGTATCCAAGTTGAGACAAGGTGTTATCATTCCTCTTCATTAGCAAGAGAAGAACACAAGTATCCAAGTAGATACAAGGTGTTGTCATCCCTCTTCATTAGCAAGAGAAGAACTCAAGATCTTCAAGAAGAAAAGAGTTGTAGTGGTTAGGTTTTGTAACACTTGTTACATCCTTGTTGTATCTTAGCATACATCAAGATTATCTTTCTTTTGTGAGAGTGTGAGTGAAGATCATTGTGATCTTAAGAGATAGTGAAGATCTCTTGAAGCCATTGGGGTTATGTGTGAGTAGTCAAAGGATCTAGAGTAGTTAGATTGAGTAGAGTGAAGTGAGAGTTGATCTTAGTGATCGTGTTGAGATCGTGGTGATCTCTTGTAGCCATTAGGGCTTGTGTGATTGGTCACGTGGACCTTGGTAGATTGGTGCTAGCTAAGATTAGCACTCGACATTTAGCTTAGTGTCGGTAATAGGATAAGCGACGTGTACGGTTTTCTCCGCCTGAAGGGAGGTTGTTGACATAGTGCTTGAAACTCTCGAGTGTGGTACTCGGGGAGTGGAGTAGGGCGAAGAAGAGCTTCGTAGCCGAACCACTATAAATCCTTTGTCTCGGTTTGATCTTTCCAACTCTACTCTTTACTTTCATTATTTTATATTTGTTAGTTTAGTGTGTAGTTCATATTGGTGTTGATTGATTACATATAGAGTTCGAATCAAAGTTTCCAATAACCAACTTTTAAAACAAGATTTTTAAAAGAATTTTAAACCGGTAAACTATTCAACCCCCCTTCTAGTTTCCCACAATTGGTCAAAAAAGGTGGTGTCAGAAAGTCTAACTACATAAAAAATTGGTTTGTACGATCAATTTGTAAATTTCAAAAAGTCTAACTACGGAAAATGTATTGTACTATGTGGTATGTTAAGCGTACTTTTGAGTGAGGAGATATTTTAGTAAGAGAAAATTTCTTAAATGAACTGTTTATAATGGTACTTTACGAATATGAACCTCGCACATACATTTTTCCAAAATGAACTTTTCAATTTCATTCCTTAGATTGAGTAGTATAGTAGTTTTTAACCGTACACGTGTATCACCCGAGTGCTGGGCGAGTGTGGGGCAAGTCTTCATCCAGTGTTGAGCCAAGGCGAGGGCTGGGCGAGTGAATGAAATTTATTCTAGTATGTTGCTGGGCGAGCGAGTAGGCGAATGAAAATTATTTTGGGCGAGTGAAAATTATCTTGGGTGAGCTACTTTGGGCAAGGCGAATGAAGTCTGAGTGAATACTTTGGGCGAGCGATATATACTTGGGCTAGGCAAGTATGATTTTTTTGGGCGTTAACAATGGCGAGTGTTTACACAAATTTATTAAACTTAAAAGAATTTACATTTTTCAAGAAGACAAATTATATTTTTTTCATCTTCACGTACTTTTAAACGATCACTTGCAATAGCCAAGTAGATCACTTGCAATAACCAAGTAGATTTGGACTTTTCTTTGGATGTATTTTTTTAAGGGTTCTCCTATATCAATGTGTAGCTTAAATAAGCGTGCCCACTTTAAGTTCAATAAATTCAATGCTTTTTTGTTTGACTTGACTTTGTTTGTCATACATGTCATACACCTCATTCCCATGTTTGTGACTTATATATTGGGCGAGTGTATTTTTTGAGGAGTACAAAGAAAAATATTTGTGGCGTTTTAAAAGTAGGCGAGTAATGTAGGCTAGGCGAGTAATCTAGGCGACTGAAGATAGAAAAAGTGTGATTGTGACGTATTTCGTTCATTTATGTAAAACATGGGAATAAAGTTTAGTTTCGTAAAGTCACTCTCTAAAAGGATTATTTAGGTAATTAGCTTTTTTAGTAATATCATTAAAAAATTGTAAATTTTATTTAGTGGGTGTTTTAAAGAGGAAAAAAAAATGATAAGATGATTTATGCATTATTCTTTTGTACCATGTGGTATATTAATTGTACTTTTGAGTGAAGGGATATTTTAATAACATCATTCATGATTTGTAAATTTCATTTAGTAAGTGTTTTAAAGAAGAAAAAAATAATTTAATTATTATTTTTTTGTACCATGTGATATATTGTTGTACTTTTGAGTAGGCTATAAATGAACCGAGCGAACACGATCGAAGCCTTGTTCATATTTGTTCGTTTAATTTTAACCCGACAAATAAATGGATGTGAACTCTTAAACAGACGAATTTTCTTGTTCATGTTTATTTATTAAGAAAATGAGTTGCTCATGTTTGTTTATGTTCGTTCATTAAGACACTAAACGAACATAAACAAATCAACATAAATGAATATAGACAAAACAAACGTAAACTTTGTTAAATTATGCACAATATATTATTTTATAAGTGCTGTTTTGTTTAAACAAATCAATTTTAAAATTATACATTTTAAAGATATGATATACGAACATAAATAAATAAATGAACATAAATGAATGTTAACGAACGCATAATCGAACGTTTACAAAAATAAGTGAACATACGTGACTTTTGTTTTTGTTCGTTCATTTAACTAAACGAAGATAAAATATTGTTCATGTGCATACATTTAATAAATAAGCGAATATAAACGAACTTTTTACCGAACGGTTAATAAAATATTCACTGAACTTTCAGTTCGTTTACAACCCTACTTGATGACGTATAGTCTGTATTCGGGTCACGAACCCGACCAATGGACGCTACTAACACTCAAGCCCATCACGAATGGGCTCAAGCCCATCAAGAATGGGCTATCACGATAACGGTTTGGGCTTACGATGCCCCAAACCCGAAGTTATTTATGGTCTTGATATAGGATATCTCTTATTTATGGGATATGTATCAAACGACCGGTTTAGGCGGGATACGCCGAGGAGTGAGGAACACGAAACCAACAAGGGTTTTGTGTGTATATAAAAGGTCTCTTGACTCTCATTAAAGGTACGATCTAATAACCCTAACTCTTCAACTAAACCCTAAAACCGATTACTTACTCTCACGCCGGAGGATAATCGTGGGAGACAATCCCACGATAAGCCTAACGGTGTATTTTTGTTTTCTTAGTGCGCAGGTCTCAAGCATTAAGATCTAATTGATACGGAGACAAGGAACGCCCAACTTTTGTATCAACAAGTGGCGCCATCCGTGGGACCCAACACTAAGAACTCTACGAAGAACTAGAATGACGAAGCATGGAAACCCAAATCAGCGGACTCCGCAGACAAAGAAAACGCATGATGACCTACAAGGGAAGAACCAGCAAACTGATTCAGCCGCTAAGCAGGCCTCTGGGACAACCAGTGCGCCCAAAAGCCTAGGATCTTACTCAGATCTGGCTTTTACTGCATTAGAACCGCTCACAAGGACTACCCATGCTACTACAACAACCACTAGCGCGGTAGATCTACTGCGCACTCCTTTCACCATGTCAGAATTAGACCTCACTGAGCCGCCAAATGCGCCTATCCGAAACAAGGGTCCTGGTGTGGAAACAAACATCCTCGCGCTAGAAGGAGTCACGCTTGAACTAGCGCCAAGTGATTTCGTATCTCAAAACTATGAAACCTTGGCTGCGCTTATGCAAGAGGAAGCGAAAATGAGGTCAAGTCAGAGTCAGCAAGCCCGGCTAAACTTTGACCCTGAGCATGAAGCATCCCCACCACGTTACCGAAAGGAAAGGCGCGAGAAGGATGGCCGCCGACACCCAGTGTTTACTAGGATCGGAAGGAAAGTTGTGGACGATGAAGCAGCCGACTTACAGTCTCTGGAGGAGCATGAAGATGATGGACGGCGCACCAATGTCCTCGCTAGACATGGCAGTCGCAGGATCCACGATAGACTTGGGCGAAGATGCTCCCCAAGCGAAAGCCCTTCAAGCTCGAACTCCGAGGATAGTCGGCGCAAACGCCGCAAAAGAGTAAGCTCATCCTCAAGTGAATCCTCAGACAACGAGGACGAAGAAACAGGACACTGGAAGTCTAGGAGAAGATCCCGCGACCGGGAAGACGAAGATATGTCTCGTCCTTGGCGCCGCCAAATGGTTGACGCATTCACTCGGCGCATCAGTGATTTTTCAGAAGATAAGAGAAGGCGCATGCCCGCTAATGTTAAAACTTATGATAGGACAGGTGATCCTGATGACCACCTAAAATTTTTTGAATCAGCAGCAACCATCGAAAATTGGCCACAACCTGTGTGGTGCCACATGTTTAACTCTACATTAGTAGGGAATGCGCGAAACTGGTTCAGTAAGCTTCCACGTAGAAGCATCGATGGTTTTGAAGAGTTGTGGAAGGCGTTTCGGTTGAACTTTACTCAGAGGAAGAAGTGCGCCAAGAACCCTGTCGAACTCGCTAGGGTAAAACAGCGCCAAGGGGAATCCATAAGCGCTTTTATGGAGCGCTATAAAGACGAATGTATACATGTCAAGGCATGCCCCGAAATACTAAAGATCTCAGGGTTTATGAGCGGAATCAATAACCCAAAACTTATCAAAAAGTTAAATGATAGGGTTCCCCAAACCTTCGACGAACTTATGAAGCGCAGGAGGTCTTTCATCCAAGGAGAAGCCGCCGCTGCGAACAGTAAGAAAGGCTACTCAAACTATAGGTCACAAGAAGAGCCAAGGAGACAATCCAATGACCAGAGTAGCAATCGTAACAAAAGCTATCGCAGTCAAGGGGGCGGACGGGGAAACGACAAGTATACCCCACTAACGAAGACTCCAAGGGAGATATTTACGACGGAAGGCGCGAACTTTCCGAGACCCCCACCGATGCGCACCCCAGAAGATCGGCGCGTAGGGAACGGATACTGCGAGTATCATGCACAGAAGGGCCACACAACCAATGAGTGTGTCCAATTGCGCCAATTAATTGATAAGCTAGTAAAAGAAGGCAGATTGGACCATCTAGTTAAGAACATTAAAGATGGGAAAGAGAAATAGAAAACTGGGGGCAAGAAAGAAGAGCCTAAGGACAAGGCTGGCACAATCTACATGATACAATCATGGCAGCGAAAGACTAGGCAAAAGGTCAGCCAGAAATTTTCTTATGGAAGTGAAATCTTTTTTCCCACCTTGGCTGCGGACAACGCAGTGGCGGAACCGCTCATCATCGAGATAAATGCGGGGGGTCACGATATCCACCGCATGTATGTTGATGGAGGGGCATCAGCAGACATAATGTATGAGCATTGTTTCAAGAGATTGCAACCTGAGATACAAAGTCAGTTAAGCCCAGCCACGACGCCGTTGACTGGCTTCACAGGAGAAAAGATATGGCCCATGGGGCAACTACGACTACTAGTCGCTGTTGGTAATAAGGAACATTCCACGACAGCCTGGATGAATTTTATGGTAATCAGATCTCCTTCGCCATACAATGGCATCATCGAAAGACCAGGAATTTTGGCAATACGCGCAGTACCGTCTACAGCACATGGGATGCTCAAATTCCCGGTAGAGGGCGGCATTGTCACCATCTACAATAACGCTGCGCCACCAAGAGAGTGTAACACGATTACATGTGAGACGACGCATGCCCTAGAACAGAGCGTAGCTAAAGTACCAAATCTGAAGGTCGCAATTCATCCTGATTATCCAGAACAAGAAGTATCGATTGGGGGATCGCTGTCTGATAAAGGCAGAGCTGCCGTGTGCGCACTCTTGCAAAAGAATCTGGATATCTTCGCATGGGAACCAAAGCACATGACTGGTGTGCCACGATCGATTGCAGAACACAAGCTGAAAATCCGACAAGGATATTCCCCAGTACGGCAGAAAAAGCGCGGCCAGGCTCCAGAGCGCGCAATAGCCATTCTGGAAGAAGTACACAAACTTGTGGACGCAGGCATCATGCGAGAAGTCTAGTACCATGACTGGCTCTCCAATCTAGTAATGGTCAAGAAGAGCGATGGTAGTTGGCGGATGTGTGTGGATTTCATTGATCTCAACAAAGCATGTCCACAGGACTGCTACCCACTGCCAGAGATAGACTTGAAGGTAGAATCTTTGTGCGGATATCCCTTTAAATGTTTCTTAGATGCATACAAAGGGTACCACCAAATCCAAATGGCCAAGGAAGACGAGGAAAAAACTGCCTTCCACACAAGCCAAGGTGTATATTGTTATACAAAGATGCCTTTTGGCCTGAAGAATGCGGGCGCCACCTACCAGCGATTGGTAAATAATGAATTTGAAAAGCAAGTAGGCCGCAACCTAGAGGTCTATGTGGACGACCTTGTCATAAAAAGCCATACTGAAGACGAAGTGGTGAGCGACATTGAAGAAACATTTAGAACATTACGAAAGATCAACATGAAGTTAAATCCTAAGAAATGCACTTTTTGGCGCCACAGAAGGCATGTTTCTGGGATACTTGATAGAACCAGATGGCATTAAGCCATGCCCAGAAAAAACAGAGGCTGTCATCCAACTCCCTTCACCACGCACGTTGAAAGAAGTTCAGTCTCTGAATGGAAAACTAGCCGGTTTGAACAGATTTCTATCCAAATCAGCGGATAAGTCACTTCCTCTCTTTAAAACACTCAAGAAGTGTACAAAAAAGGGAGACTTTCGTTGGACTACGGAAGCAGAAGAAGCTTTCACACAGCTTAAGCAACATATAGCAGCGCTTCCTAAGCTAGTCGCACCCCGACCAGGGGAGGAGTTAATTGTCTACTTATCTGCGACTCATGGAGCGGTCAACGCAGTGCTACTGACGGATAGGAACTCCGTACAAACACCGGTATATTTTGTAAGCAAAGAACTCAAGAAGACAGAGATTAACTACATCTCAATGGAGAAGTTGGTCTTGGCGTTAGTATTTTCCGCCAAAAGACTGCGTAGATACTTTCAAGCACACCCAATAGCGGTGATCACAGACCAACCTATCAAGCAAGTTATCTCTAAACCTGACGCATCGGGATGATTACAAAAATGGAGTGTGCTGCTAGGCGAGTATAACATCTCTTATAGACCACGCACTGCGGTTAAGGGGCAAATACTAGCAGACTTCATCATCGAAAAACCAGACACCGATGCTGCACCTCCACTGAGCGAGGTAGAACTACAAGAACCATGGGTCCTGTTCATGGACGGATCTTCATGCGTAGACGGATCGGGCGCAGGCCTTATCCTCACCAACCCAGAAGGAATGGAATTCACTTACGCACTGCGCTTTGAATTCACAGCCACGAACAACGAGGCAGAATATGAAGCCCTAATCGCTGGATTACGCATTGCAACTCGAATGGGCGTACGCAACCTAGAAGCAAACGTGGATTCTCGATTAGTAGCCAACCATGTGTTGGGCGAATATGTGGCTAAAGAGGATAACATGGTTCAATACCTAGACAAGACCAAGTCACTAATTCAAGGTTTTGACAGGTTTACCATTAAACAAGTTCCTAGAGGGGAGAACAAAAAGGCGGACGCACTAAGCAAAATCGCATCTACAAGCTTCGCGCACCTGTCAAAACAAGTATTGGTGGAGATCCTAAAAAACAAATCCATCTCGGAGATGGAGATATCTACAGTGATAGAAGAGCAGGATCCTACATGGATGACCCCTATCATCGAATTCATAAGTAAGGGCAAATTGCCCGAGGAGCAGAAAGACGCTCGACGGATATGGCGCACAGCGCAGAGGTTCGAACTTCGAGATGGTATCCTATATCGGCGCTCATTTCTACAACCATGGCTTAGATGCGTTGGACCTCTTCAGGCAGATTACGTACTCTGAGAGATCCACGCCGGTTCATGCAGTATGCATTCAGGACTACGATCCATCGTAGCGCGAGCCTTGCGGTCAGGATACTACTGGCCCACTATGCATCGTGATGCGCGTGATGTGATAAAGAAATGTAATGACTGCCAAGTTCATAGACCCATCCCGCGCAGACCACAACAAGAGCTAACGCCTATCACTTCTCCATGGCCATTCTATAAGTGGGGTATCGACATTGCGGGCCCCTTCCCTGTTGCAGCGGGGGGACTGAAATTCCTTATTGTGGCAATAGACTACTTCACTAAGTGGATTGAGGCAAAAGCAGTGGCGACAATCACAGGTAATCAAGTAAAATGATTCATTTGGGAAAATATTGTATGCCGCTTTGGATTACCTGGGGAAATTGTTTCGGACAACGGAAAACAATTCCGCGATAACCCGTTCAAAGACTGGTGCGCAGAACTAAATATAACACAACACTTCGCGTCAGTTAAACATCCACAAACCAATGGTTTGGTTGAGCGCGCAAATCGTAGTCTAGGCGAAGGAATTAAAGCGCGCCTAGACAAACACAAAGGAAGATGGGTGGATGAATTGTCGCATGTCTTATGGGCACACCGCACGACAATCAAAGTTAGCAATGGAGACACTCCTTTTTCTCTTGTCTATGGGACAGAAGCTGTCATACCAGCTGAAATTGGGATGCCAACTATTCGAACCGCTGAAGTTAATGTCGCAACCAATGACGATGAATGACGTATCGACTTGGACCTATTGGAAGAAAGGCGTGAACGCGCAGCTATACGTGAAGCAAAAGCCAAGTAAAAAATGAAGGGATATTACGACGCTAAAGTTCGAAGCACCTCATTCAGACCAGGCGACTTTGTCTATCGCGCTAATGATGCAAGCCACGCAGAAGATACAGGTAAACTTGGACTGAAGTGGGAAGGACCCTATGAGGTCGTTGAAGCACTAGGTAAAGGTGCGTACAAGCTGCGTGACATGGATGGCCGTGAGCTACAACGCACATGGAATGTTTGCAATCTCAAGAGATGCTATCTTTAGGAAAGGTTACGACCTCACACACGGACACCTCCGCACTTTAGTAAGTGCTTAATAAATATTCGTGTATTTACATTTTGTTTCATTTAGGCAAATGTTTTCCTTTTTACAAAAACTCGCAAGTATTAATTCAATGTCGCGGTTTCTAGCTAATTCCGCGACACATTTCACTTTATTGTTTACATGTTATTTATGTCTCAATATTGTTGTTACTTTACTTTCTGCCTACATGGCGTGCATGCCCTTATTAAAACCCACGATGGTAAAAGGATGAGTAAACCTACTAAAAAACTCGTTGAGTAAGAGGGTTGCAAACCCATAAACATTGGATCACGCATCCTTGTTAAACACCTTACTCTCAAGACGTTGGAGTAAGTTCAATGTGTATCCCACGACGGATACACAACAATGCACATTGTGCGCGTTTAACAACTTAGGAGTTAAGACACTTAATTCCTTGATATTCTATTTGCAGTACGCTGCATATCAATCAATAAACTTGTAAATTTTATGAACTTCATACACGATTATGGATTTTTATAAATTTTCCTAAGTATGTACACAACAAGTTGCTATGTTAGACACAACATAGACGTCTTTTACGCAAAGACAAAATAACTAAGTACAAACATAATAACCACAATCACATTTGATATTAGATGCGTACAATCGTATTTTTCAACATTTTATTGTGGACTACGAGTCCATATACAGTATAGATTCAACATGCACATGTGCAACAAAAAGTGAACCTGTTACAAAACATCACTACATCTAAGCAGCCTATATACTATGTGTACGCTTAAGCCCTGAACTGCCCACTTGGCGCGCCACCCTACCAGCCTCTTCAAGCTTCTTCAACAGGTCAACATCCTTGGGTGACACTGTTGGCACGCTAACGGGCACTCCATCAGACCTTGGAATATGGGCCGCACCAAGATCACAAAGGATGGCTTTCCCCTTCACACCCTTCTTCTTCGCAAGTCTCATCTCATGGGCCTCTAGGGACTCCTTCAGAGGAATCTCCTTCTCAAGAGCGAAAGGATTCAGGATATCACGCGGACAAGCAAAGAAAGGTACCTGCAGCTGCGACACATCGGGCTTCAAAAAATAATCAGGCTGTACCTCAGCGTCATCTGCTGTGTGCCTAGCCAAAGTCAACCCCTTCATAATCACACCTATGGGATAATCCTGGTCGCGCTCCAGTTGAGCAATATGAGGAAGCTCCAAAAGCTTCAACTTCTCCATCGCAGCAACAAGATCATCATAAGTGTTCTCGTTGTAACCCGGTACTTGGGCGGCGGGCACAGTCAAGATCTTGTTCGCACACAGCTCCTCTACAGCCTCTGCCTTACCACGCGCTAGCGCACACTGAACAAAATCCCCAAAGGAGTCCTTCACCTCTTGAGACTCCAGAGTTCTCAAGGCAGCAAGGCGCAAGCCATGGCTGATAAGCCACCTGCGCTCAGCAATGGTTGACACCAGGTGAGGGTACAACTCTTCATCGTATTCGATGCTGAGCTTGCGCAGCTTGCTCTCCTGTTTCTCCAGCAAACACTCTACGGACTTGCGGAACTCCTCCAAATTAGAGAAGTGATCATTCTTCCCATTCTCCAAATATTTCAAAACCCAAAGACAAGAAGCCTTGTATTCTTTGAAGTTAGCACGCTCCTGGCTCAATTGGGCAAACAATGATAGCCTCTCATCAGCAAGCTTCTGAGCATACACAGTGGTTGACTCTGCTTCCGCCTGAGCATCAGCTAACTGCGCCTTCAGTAGCTCAATCTCCCCATCCCTCTGCGCAGTGCTGCTACCTTCACCCACATGCCTAGCTTTGAGCTGTGCAACCAATGAGGCTTGATGCGCAGCAGCCAAGCATAACCCCTCAATCAACTGGTCCGTAGGCACATCTTCAGAAGCCTTTGTCCCAGATCCTTGGACCCCCTGCGCAAGATGATCAGTAGGCGAGGGACTCGCCTTGGGTGGCGATTTCCCAGCGCGAGCAGCATCCCCAGCAGCTTCAACACTGCATGTAAATGATGAGGGCCCAAGGTTATTATTATCTCAGCGCAAAATATAAACCAAAATGTTGACGAAACAAGCCTAATTACTTACTTGAGGGGAGGAGTTTCAGTTGTATCCTTCTGCGATGCACTCTCCTCTGATGATGATTGCTCACCAGAGATAAGATGGCGCCTTCTTTTGGACGTACAAGCGCCATCATCCCCAGCAACTGTCTTGCGCTTCACCCCTTGGCCAGCGCCTTCTTGCCCACTTTCAGACATGGCAAACTCCCCACTCTCTGACGAGTCTGTGCGCGATAACTATTCCACAGGGATTTGTACCTCAGGAGTGGGAAAACTGCGAAGAGGAGTCGCCTCTAAAACAACGGGGGGTGTATCCTCAGGTTCCTCCTGTACTATCTCCATTGTGCGCCCCGCAGTGGCCTCCAAAACTGGCTCCTCGCCATCCCTTAAAGGGCGCACACCCACAGTCACTTGTTTCGGCCTCTCCAAGCGAACAACACCGAATAGATCCATCTCTGCACAACAAGCAACAAACAAACACAAAATGAGTTAGATAAGCTACAAAGGGAAGAGCGCTTACAACTAATAAGCGAAGAGGAAGGAAGGACAAGCACCCACCCCGGCTGTTTTCGTCCAAAAAAGTTGGCACTTCCTCCGGACTACCGAAGTAGTTGCGACTGATGCCCATGTGCACCAAAAACTCCTCTGGATACGCCTTGATCGGTATGCGATTGGCATTAATCGTCTCCGCATCGTCTGCGCTATACGTTCCGGGGATGGGGCGCTCATCTCTCGGTAATGATTCTTGGGTATAGAACACAAAAATCCATGGAAAAAATGCACTATCAACCCAAAAGAACTTCTCCCTCCAATTCCTTAGTGCGTCTAACTTTTCCGTATAGCATTGCAGCGGCCCTGCGCGCTTGGAAAAGGACACCCACCCGTTTGACCACGAGGTGTGATAAAACGCGCGGAATAGATGAATTGTGGGTTCAATCGCCAACAGACGACAATTTACTTCAAAATTGGTTATTTTTGCTGCACCTATACAGTGCAGTTGGGAAATATGAAGATGATAGTGTTTAGAATATCGCACAAAAATAGGGAAATGGGCACACGTTGGTTAGCGAATTCGAAGAAACGTGTGTATACCCCTACCTTCCCTTGAGTAAAGTTCGCTATTGACGCAGTCGCCACCGGAACCACCGGGTGCAATGCGATAGGGATGTAATAATCTGAGGTGAACTGACGAAGTTCGTCCTCAGATATGTCGGAAGTAAAATCGGATAACTGAAGAACCATGGTTAGAATTTAAAGGATTCTGAAGCGCACGCGCTGTTACCTTAGGAGTTCTTGATTTCTTGTTCGCTGTTTAAAGTTTTTAACAATGGCGGCAATGGACGATTTTACTGTGATAAGCACAGTGAAATGGAGATGACACTTTATATAGGGTTACAAGATCGCATGGATGATTGACATGTGTCACCCACTTGCTCTAATCGTGTGGCTGGGAGGACAAAAGGTGAAGCACTTTTTCACCCACCCCTCACGATTTACGAAGGAGATACGGATGTACTTGGACTAGATTAATTATATTGCTTCTTTAGGCGGGAAACACTTGAAACTTCTCCGCTACGCATTCCGGACTACCTTTTTGCTACATTTGTTAGTCTAGCATCCGCAGTCGTTACACTACGCATACTAGACTGGGGGGACATGATGACGTATAGTCCGCATTCGGGTCACGAACCCGACCAATGGACGCTACTAACACTCAAGCCCATCACGAATGGGCTCAAGCCCATCACGAATGGGCTATCACGATAACGGTTTGGGCTTACGATGCCCCAAACCCGAAGTTATTTATGGTCTTGATATAGGATATCTCTTATTTATGGGATATGTATCAAACGACCGGTTTAGGCGGGATACGCCGAGGAGTGAGGAACACGAAACCAACAAGGGTTTCGTGTGTATATAAAAGGTCTCTCGACTCTCATTAAAGGTACGATCTAATAACCCTAACTCTTCAACTAAACCCTAAAACCGATTACTTACTCTCACGCCGGAGGATAATCGTGGGAGACAATCCCACGATAAGCCTAACGGTGTCTTTTTATTTTCTTAGTGCGCAGGTCTCAAGCATTAAGATCTAATTGATACGGAGACAAGGAACGCCCAACTTTTGTATTAACACTACTTTTGAGTGGGGGTATTTTAATAATATCATTAATTTATATATGTTGAATTGATGTATTTGTGAATTAAGTAATTGTAAACATAGCTTTAAAACTTGTAATGCTTAAAAACTAACAAAAAAATTTCATAAGTGCCAAATACAGAGTATGTAGCATTAATCTTTTTATAAAAAGTCACAAACAAATAAGCTCGTAAGCCATCTTATAGCCTGTGGCCCTAAATATTGACCCTCAGATCGCCACCTCCGGATATATATGAAATCACAAATACAATACTGTAACTAACAAACAACTCCATCGACCAGAAAATAAATAAATAAATAAAAATAAAAATGACCAGAGGTGATTTCATCAATTTAAGAGTCAGAGGTCAGGTCAACTCCATATTTTCCTTTTTATAAATCTGATGCTTATTGTATGAATTTATTACTACTAATATCTGGTAGGGGTATTTTATACGCCGTGAAGCTCCCAAATAGGATTTTATTCGAGGTTTAAAGTATTTACGAGTAGAGACAAACATCTCTTACGAGATATCGGAACTTCTTATATTTGCTTAATTCTTTTTTTTTTTCACTTCTCTAGGGCTTATTAGCATTCTAATTTAGTTTTTTGATTAGTGATAAACTTGTGTTTTAAGAGTTACTAGCTCGTGTTCAACACAGGAAGTAAAATAAATAGTTAAAGTTAAACAAAAAAAGTATTTTGCATGTTCATCACTTTGTGAAACCTAAGACTGTAAAGATCGTTATTGCACAATTCTAGGGCTTATTATCTTTTTTTTTTTTTTTTTTTTTTTTTTTTTTTCTTTTTTTTTTTTTTTTTGATTATTAATAAACTTGTGTTTTAAGAGTTATCCACTTGTTTGGGATTTATATTCATCGTTATCAACCTTTGGATTAGGGTTAATAAATTCACTTCCGTGACCTGCGTAAGTTGCGAATAATCATTGTTGTTAGAGTTAGAGTCGGTTAGCCTAAGTTACGATTTAGTTTTTTCAGTTTTGTATAAATTAGTTATTATTTATATATAACTGAATAAACTGATGAGATGCATTTTGTTACCATTAATGTGTTAATTTATCGATTACTTTCAAATTTTTTTAAGTGATTAGATTTTAGATACTTATTGTTACTCATGCTGTATGAATTCATTAATTCATAACGATTTCTGATGTCCTAACATTTTAGTTGTGTTTGAACTCATAGTTATGTTACTGACTGGAGTTACAAATCATCTGTCATTTTTGGAGTCCTTTTTGAACTCATACCTAGGCCTTTTGTATTGTTTCACCGATTTGAGTTAGTTTTAATTTATAATTATGGTTAGACTAAGCATTGTTGTAAATGTAGGATCGATAACATATATTAATTTATGTGATTCGGGGGGGTCGGGAAGCTCAAAGTAAAGATTACACATGGTAATATTAGATTAAAGAATGGGGAAGGTGTGTGTGTATTCTAGAGAGAAGGAGGAGAAACACACACACACCTTATGTTACAAATGAGACATCCCAACCTTCGTAGTTATGACTAGGAAGGTATTTATACTAAGAACTAGCCTAACTAACTATTATTGACTAAACTAGTCCTTGTACATAGAAACTATTGCAATTCCTGACTATAACATAACTTTAAAGGCTAACAATCTCTCCCCAAAGTGATGTTATACAGGAATTGCTTACAACGTTCCCTACAAGTAAAACTACATGCAAAACATAAGCACAACAGCTCTGAGAATGGTCTTCAAACTTCATAACTTCATTCAGCTTGCAGAATCTTCTCAGCTACCATCTCTTTACTTGCAGAAGAACAATGTGAGCGAATATAAGGGATTAATTATGACTTTTCACTCTCCCCTAATTAGTGCTCTCCCCCAAACTGACAAACTTTCTGATGAATGCCCTGGATCTAAAGAAGTATTTTGATGAGTAAATGCATACCGTCTTTAGTCTTCTAACACGTAGCGGAAAATGTAGAACAAACTGTAGACTCGACCTTCTTCAAGATTGTCCATTCGGGGGAACAGAGTATCAACATCTTCATCTCACCAAATGCATCCCAGTTATCTTACATATGAAAAATCAGCCCGTAACGTATACATGAAATGATAACACCAAAGTAACAAGTTGAACCACTGATCATCTTGATTTTGTTGCCCGAAATTGGTGAAGGTGGATAAGGTAGAAGTACGTAGAAAAAGATGAGAAGATAAGGAATAGAATCAACCAATCTCCGACACAAATTATTTCATAAACCATTAAACCTGATCACGTGAACTTGTTGTGCGTCCTCGATGTACACATTTCTCTCCCCTGATGGTTACGATTTATCGGAATCAGCATAATGATGTGTACATAAAGCATTAACTGGAAGCACTTTATCATTAATCATATCAGCCCATGAGAAGATGTCGATGAACCCAATCTACTAACAATACCATTTAAAATGTCTAACTCTTTATCAACCCCCTGTATCAATAACATCGGCTATCTTTAGTAACCACAAGTGAGGAAAACTCAATATGACGAACTTGAGAATGAAATGAAATCCCCCAGACTTGTGACTTAAGCTTGTACTATCCTGTGACTAAGAACGGTGTACCTTATACCCCTAACAGAAGTATTAGTACAAAACCTCTTGACATATCCTCACCTACATGAGACACTGAGCACTACAACGTAACTTCTTAAAGTGATAGCTACTTTGTGAGTATAGAGAGAAAGAATCACAAAAGTAACTAGATATCAAAGTCTTCGTCACCATTAATATATGCCCAAACAAGTCATCTTCGCGGGAGGGAAGAAAGAAAGAAGATGAAATAAGTACACGCATCCGTAAAACCTCACTTCAAACCCAAATAAATAATATCGAATTATCCCCGCAGTCACAATTGATATTCATTGAAAACTTTAACCGTGAAATATGTATCCCCGTAAAAATTATATGTCCAAAATACCACTCTTAGTCTAATATTTATCACAAATTTTGGCTAATTATAGCATTAAACAAAAATTTGCAGCCCATGTAAGTGTTTGTAGAGTTCAGCCCAAAAATATTGTGATATAATCTTTCAGCCCAAGAAAATTTGGATCCAGTCCAAACCCAATCCATACTTATTATCCCTAATATCAATCCTATCACACACTACAAGATTAAAGAAGAGAGATTTAGAGAGAGAAAGATGGTAACTTCTAGAGAGAGAAAGATGGTAACTTCTAGAGAGAGAAAGAGAGATGTATTAGATTAAGAAAGAATGGAGAGGATACAATGAGAATACCCTAGAAGCAACAACTTACAAATGAGGGATGAGGAGGTTTTTATAGTTTTCCACTTGGGCTTTTAATGGACTAAGTATGGACTAGAATAACATACCTTTTAACCTATTAGATTACATTAAAAGCCCATTGACTATTCTTTCTAAATAAACAACGACACATTATAAAAATATAAAAACGTAAATGACCATCACTTTTTAAAAATGCTAACAATCTCCCCCTAAGGGATGGTCATTCAAATGACGCTCCGTGTGATTAGGTCTTTAGTCTTCATTGTCTTGAGCGTTGTGTGTCGTTGTAGAATAGTCTTGGTTCTTTGTTCTTTCATGCTTTGTGATCTTAAACATAATCATCTTTTGGTTCTTCTTGCCTTTGATCAACGTCTTCACAAGTTTGCAGTGTCATCTCTTCCATCATACTCATACTTCTTGATAATACTTTGAACTTCATACTTATGTCTTCCTCTTTGATACATGAACTTGTTCTTAACATCTTGATTAGCTTCTTGACTTTGTTGTAACACTTTGTCTTTAAGTTGATCTTTTTGTCTTGAACTTTTTCACTTGAGCTTTGTTGAGGATGATTTTCATAAGTATGAGTATGAGGAGATATAGATGTTGAGCTATATGATGATGGTTGATGGACTTTCCTCAGTACCTGCATAAAACAGTTAGTAATAAATCGTCCAGCGCTTACAGGTTCGGACCTCGAGATCGTTAACAGCATAGTGTGAAAAGTTTCTCTGATCCTTACCAAGGCCGTTCTGAACCAGATGCCCTCAAAAGAGCTAACTCAGATACACAAAAGTGTATCAACGATTTAGGTGAGCCGTTGAAGTATATCGGAGTATCACTTCACGACTGTAGACCGAATGAAACATAGTAACCATCATGATATGTATGGTAAGATCCGTAGATCTCATTAAGACTCTTGTACACCTTGTGTTCTTTTTGGCGAACACAGGTGTATTATATTGATAGTGTGTCCTAAGAGATTTTTAGATGAATCTCATGGCTCTAGACTCAATAATGTGCGTTTTGGTTTTAGTAGACGGAGGCATGGAGCAGAGTGCCACCTTTTCAATATCAACACATCTCGGAGTGAGAGGCCGATAGATTATGCAGTGTTCTCTGTGAGAAATGAAAAAAATATCTTTTAAGAGATATCTGAGTGGCTAGGAGGGGTGGTGCAGCGCGTCGCTGGGTCCATGACGTCTTGTCTTTAATATCAGCATCAACTTTGTGATAACCGATAGCAGATGTATTGACCCGGTTTCTGCCCTAAGTTTTCATGGAGGGCTATTTCTTTTCACCCTTTCATTAAACTTTTCTTTTTCATTCTTCAACCCCTTCTTTCCCTTTCTCATTTACCCCTTTTTTCAATCTTACCTAAGGACTTCTAATTCTAATCTATTGGAATTGTCCTTAGGTAGATCCCTCCGGCTCTGGCGGATCATAGGACATAAACCTAACCATAATCACCTTATTACTCCATGATTATCCTAGATTTATTGATCACTTTCCATAAAACCTTTTGTGAAAATCTCTCAAAGTGTTTATGAATAAAACACATTTTGTTAACACTTCAAGAGTTTTGCATTTTCTAAAATACTCCCCCTTCACGTGTGCTTATGTGTTTTAAGATAAGTCTGCACATGATGGGTAGAGTTCGCACATTTGAACTGATAGATTTTCAGTGAACATGACCATTGCGAGACACGTTTACATCACTAGTTAGACTAGCTTGAAATTATTACCCGTCCCGGTCATATTCAAAGAATAATCTCTCGATTTGGAACATTCTACTCAGACAAGTCCTTTGCGAGACACGTTTACATTACTGGATAAACAGCTTGAAATTATTACCCATCCCGGACAAGTCTTTTCGATTACTGACATTTAGCTTTCGTCAATTCGAGGGTTCAAACTGAGTCGAGCTCTTTTTGAGATTCAATCCATGATTTCTCTAAGTTGAGAGATTATCTTTTGATCACGTTTTAATCACGTCTTCTCCCCCTCAAAAATAGCATGTAGTGATATTTTTTATATCAACTGATTTAAAATAAGGTTGTTGGAGAGAAAGACGGATCAGCTGTAGCATGAATTTTGGAACATTTTGTTTTAAATTTTTATACTCCCCCTTAAATAAAGCATATTTTATCGGGTTTTGGAGGGAGTTATCCTGACCACAGAATTTTGAGAAAGATTTTGAAAAATCTTTTTGAAAAATCTTGATCATGTGTTCAAGGGTTTTTTATTTTGTCATTGAAATTACGAGTCCTGATCTGAAATAATCAGAAGTCATCATTTAAGCACGGGTTTCGTACTGAAGTATATGAAAGCCATAGAGATTTTTAGAATAAGTGCTCGTAAAATATTTAAAACCTTTGTTTTGATTAAGCACTTTCCTTTCTTTGAAGCGCGG
Source organism: Artemisia tridentata subsp. tridentata (assembly GCA_021014915.2). Classification (NCBI taxonomy): domain Eukaryota; kingdom Viridiplantae; phylum Streptophyta; class Magnoliopsida; order Asterales; family Asteraceae; genus Artemisia; species Artemisia tridentata. The sequence goes on from CP139504.1 coordinate 360,918,231, forward strand.
GTCCTGAACTGATGTGTCAAGAAGCCATTACATTAACCTTGGGTCCGAAACTGAGTTGTTCTGAAGCCATTGTGAAGAAAATTTTGAGAAACGACATGTTTTGAAAATAATTTTAGTGAACTCTCGCTCAAAGCATCCGCACATGTCCGTATCATTGTTGAATGACATTTCTAGATACGTACAGAATATCGATTATACGAGAGACATGTCGTGAGAAGAATATTTTTGGTTTTTATGATTTGGGATAATTACCAAAATAGCCCAAACACAAATGGGCGGTTCCCTATCTAACCCGAAATCCGAAAATAATTGTGTTGCCCAGGGCAACCGGCATTTTTTGGGGCAACCGAAGGATTTTCAGTGTATTTTTTGGGCAACAATCGCCCTTTTTTGGGCAACTGGGGGCATTGCCCAGGGCAACCGGGGTAGAAATATCCCATTTGGGTTTTGGGCTATTTTAGTAATTATCCCTTATGATTTTATATTGTTTTTGTATTTTTGAAAATTTTCTACTTTTATATTTTGTTTTAGTTTGTTTTTTCAAATTTTGTATTTTGTTTTTGTTTTTATAAAAGAAATGGAAAATCAAAAATAGAAGATTGAAAGAATGATTTTGAAGAATTTACAGAATTAGAACCCTCTGATGAACTGGGTTCTAAGATAGTTGAATCACCTGCAACCAAAGACGAAGAGTTTTCACAAATAACACTATTAGAAGTACACAAATCATCACTTTGAGGGTGTTGACTATCAACGGTTGTAATGGTTTCTACTTCCTGTTGGTGATTGTCACTATTATTTGTCTTGGTGCAAGTATCAAAAATCTTCCCTGTGGGAATCCAGCTAAGACCAACTGTTTTAAAAACTTTTCCCGTGGGAATCCACCTAAGGTAAGATCTAGAAGTTGTTTTCTTTTCAGATGCAGCGGAAGTCTCATTTTGAGAAAAACTACGTCCTGTAGAGATCCACCTATTAGGTTTCTTAGCGTCTTGCTTCTTATCAACGGGTTTGTTTTTATTTGTTGTCTTAGTGGATTGTGCCTTAGCACGTAAATTTTCTTTCTTGATATACAGTGCAACACATGCATCATGATTAGCTGAAAAGACACATTTTTGACATGTAGGATAGACAAATTCAACATTTTTGTTTAAAACGACAACCTTAAAGTTGTCACTACTATCATTTGGAAATTATTTCTTGTTCGAAGAGGAATTTGAATTCTTAGTGTCGCATTCTACGTGCATAACATTTTCTTTTGAGCAACTACTCTTACATGTAAGCCAATCCCTAGTCTTTTGTTGAGTGTTCCTAGGTAATGGTTTACTACTACTAGCAGTGCCTTGTAATGTTGTAGAATTCATCACTCTAGGTTTTGTATCTAAAATTCCGTCTTTTCGAAGCTGTGCCTTTTTCCTAGCTTTTTCTAGATAGTGAGTGTATATCATGTCGTTAGAACCAACAGATTCTTTAACAGTTTTTGTGGTCACATTCGGTGATCTATTCATAGAAAGATCTGGTGTAATGACCTGTGGTTCCTTGACAAACGTTTTTTCTTTTTCAACACCTTTTTCATCAATCTTTAATATTCTTTTCTTGATGGGCAAGGAATGTGGAGTGACTGGTTTTGACAAATCATTTTTCTCATCGACTTTTGGAACAACCTAAGAAATAGAAATTTGTGGTTTTTCAACCGGTTTTAAAGCATTTGGTTTTACCGGAGTCGATGGTTTTGCAAACTTAGTATCCACACCCTTTCCTTTTAGACTTTGCAGCTGAGCTCTCAAACGATCATTTTGCTCTTGCATTTCCTTGTAGGCACGGTCATACGACAATTTGTCATACTTGCATTCCTCGGTTTTTCGATCAAGTGGTTTAAAATATGACACATTTTTTTTCAAGCTTAACAAGAGCATTTTTATATTTTAAAACAATTGCAGAAGTCTCATCTCGAAGTCTTTCATCGTCTTCAACAGAATATGTTTGATAAATAATGGACATAATATCGGTCGATAAAGCTATTTCGAAGAGAGAATCATTGTGGTTTTCCAAAACTTTGATACGTTCAATGTTTTCATTAGCTTCCTTCACCAGGGATTTGTGGTCCTTGACAAATCGGCGGTTTCTTTTAAAATTGCTTGTTCAACATGAATTACCCTCGCACTGATGGCATTTAGTGGAGTAGTAATTTCTGTTTGAAACACCTTTTTCATTTCAATATGAAAACTTGAATGCCAGTTGTTGATACTAATATTCATTTTGGATTCAACAATACTTTGAGGTGTTTTCACTCTCTGTTTAAGATCATCCAAACAGCTTCTAGCTTCACTTGTGTTAAAAGGGTTGCTAGAGGACATTTGTTCAAAGTTTGAAAGATTTTTGGAAACAACTTTTTGTTTTGTTGAAACAATTGGTTTTTTGAAAACCTTTGGTGTTTGTTGTTGTTTAACAAAATTTACTCCAGAAAGTTTGTTAAGTTTGTCATAATCAATTGGTTTAATTTCTGGGTTCATTTGTCTCATTTTGATTCTACTCTCTTCGGCAAGATCAATCGTTTCATTAGAATCCCGAACCTCGGGAGGATCATGTTTAGCAAATATCACATTACCATTATACAAAACATTCTGTTCTTTCTGAGCTTTCTTGAGTGTATAAGGGTTTTCATAACCGATAGCCATTTTCTTCATTGTGTGCAAAAGCGGGTTTGGATCTTTAATTAGCATATGAATTGTTTGTGCAGAATGACCCGTTTTGACAAGCAAATCTTCCAACTTCTTAATTGTTTCTTGTTTCTCAATGATTTCATCAAGAAGATCATTTTCGCGATTTGAAAAATCTGCTTTCAACTGTTTCTTTTCTTTTTCAAGATCAGAACAAGTTAATTTTGTTTAGAAAGTTGGTTTTTTAAATCAGAAATTTCCGCGTTTAAGGATTTTATTTTCATGTTTAAGTTAACATCGAGTGTTTCAAACTTGATTTGCAATTGTTTTTCTCTTAAAATAGAATTTTGATAACCAGTTTCTAATTCTGACTGTCGTGTTATATGAAACTCAAAAGCTTTTTCGTTTTCCTTATACCTCTCAAGCTCAGCGGTCATTTTCATATTCGCAGCCTTAAGATCGCGATTGGCCTTTTTTACTTTTTCAATCTCAATGCTACAATTATTCAGTAATGATTCAAATAGAGCACGGGTTTCCTCATCATTAGCACCATTTTGTGCTACTTGAACTCCATTAGGATTCATATTTGGAGATTCACAGTTAACATTGCTATTAACTTGCTCCCCCACATATGTATCATAATTAGTTTCGAGAGGCACAAAATGTGGCTTTTCATGAGCAAGCGGATTAGCATCATTACTATAATTTGGTACCTCATGGAGTGGTTCTGTGTCATAAGTAGGAGGAATATCAGAATCATTGCTTGATGTTGTTTCTTGCTGATTAGCCATAAAGTTGAAGTTTCCATTGAGGTCTGCTGCATTATCATTAACTCTTGTTGTAACCATGAAGTCATATTCCTCAGCAGTCAACGGTGTTCCTGACTCTTCCTTTTTTGCTAGCATCAACATGTGCTGGAGCTTTTGTAGCTTCGTCATTGCATTGACATTGCAATTTCTACCAATATCACTACTGTGAATTTCAGATGTAGGTTTCTGAATCGAAGTCATAAAACAATAATTCTCATTTTTATTAACCCCGTTCTGATTTACAAACTGATCCATTTGGTTTCCAGTATACTGCCCTGCATATTGCATCTGATTCTCCATCTGTATACCCATAGCATTTCCTTGCTGATTCTCAATAACTTCAACCATTTTTCCTTGTTGACCCATATATAACTGCGTATTGTCATTGTACGATGAAATCCATTGGTTGTTGTTATGTGGTTTGATGTTTAATGCCTTGTAGAATAAAGCAAAACCATTTGTCAAAGCAGTTGTGATATTGTCTTGCTGAGTTGCCATTGATGAAGTTGTGTATGATAAAGTTGATGTTGGATCATTTCAACGATATAGAAGTTGTGTTTGTTGTTGGTTAAGGTCCAAAAGATATGTTCGTTTGAAGTTAAGTCCTTTCTCGGAGTTTTCTAAGTTGAAGGATTTCTTAATGGTGATTTCTTATTTCCCTCCAAAAATTGAATTTGAAAAATTTCTCTCTCAGAATTTGAAATACACCATAAAATGCAATTCTAAGGTTACTAGAAAATTTTGAGTTTTAAAGATTTTGACGCCAAATTTCACCGTAAAAATTCGAATTTTGACCTAAAAATTTGAATTTTGGGCCAAAATTTTCACCATTATACTAAAATTTGAATTTTGCGTAAAAATTGAATGTTATACTAAAATTTGTTTACTGTTATCATTTTTTTTTGGTATCCTTACTCGAATTCCTTTGTCTCGCTCGAAGTTTTTCAAAATATCCTTGCTCGAAGTTCTACTAACTCGAAGTTTATACCTTACTCGGAATTTTAGAAACCTTGCTCGAAGTTTATAGAACTAACTCGGAGGATTTAAAACTAACTCGGAAAATACTTTCCTTGCTCGGAGTTTTATGAACTAACTCGGAATATTTTCCTTCTAACTCAAAGGATATTGGTACTAACTCGAAGGCTTACTCGAAGTTTAACTTCTAACTCAAAGTTTTTAGTCCTAACTCGAAGTCTTACTCGAAGTTTTTAGCCCTAACTCGGTTCCTTACTCGAAGATAGTCCTAACTCGAAGGATATTGGTCTTACTCGGTAAAACCACTTCTAACTCGAAGGATATTGGTCTTTGATGCGCGTGATGTGTCGTTGCGGTTTAGCAGTTTTAATGCCTACTCAAGTTTTAAATTTATATTTAGCCGACTTATCAATAACACACACACTTAACGAGTAGTGTACCCGGTCAGTATGAATATAATGGTAAGTAGAGTGTCGATCACTAAGAGTGGAACGTATTATCTAGTTATTCTAATCAGTATTTTAATATTCTAACGCAAGGGGGTTTCAGCCTGAGAGACTGGCACGATTTGGTTGCAATTAAATAATAAACTAAACCAATAGGCACGAATCAGCAAGTAGCACACACGTACACAGATAAATACTCGAGACAATAAGAAGATCTGTCCTTATGATTAAGTAGTTTGTCACTTGTTTTATTGATAGCTTTATATGAAGTGTATGTAGTTAACCCTTTCTCGTTGGTCCTATTCTTATCGGCGAGTAAACCCTTAATGATTACTTATGTCTAAAAGTTATTCCTAAGTGATCAATTTAGTAACAACCGTGGGAGCCACATTATTTTCCGCAGTCAAATGCGCAGGCCACTAATAAACACAGAGGTTATCAATGCACTAATAAGTAGTAACCAAAGACATCAACATATAAACTTTAATTGATGGGAAAGCAGTTTTAAGGGAGTGCAATCTTTCCGTTGTCACATTACACAAGCCATCAATCCTGATGAATTAAAGTTTGCTAACACAATAAAACAAAACTACTTAATGAATTAAACATATGCAGCACCTTCTTACAGCTCTTGTATCTTTGATTTGGGTGTGTCTTGTGCTGCTACCTTGACTGAATTCGTCCTTGGTTTATGGTCTTCGGTCTTCTGTTCGGAACTAAAGGCTCTTAATTCGTCTGGTCTTTGGGGTATTTATAGTTACCGTCTGAGGGTAGGATGCGGCGCATCTAGCAAGTAGATGCGGCGCATGTACTTAACTTCGCGTGGGGTCCAAGATTATAATATTCAGGAATATTCATACACTGCCAGAAGATGCGGCGTATCTTCGTCTTTGGATGCGGCGCATGTCCTCTTGAATCTTGGATCGTATCTGGTGAGATCTTGATAGAGATGCGGCGCATGTCATGAGTGAGATGCGGCGCATCTGGAGCAGATTTGACTTGATCTTGTCCATTTCAGTAGACTCTTCACTTTATGCATGTTTTGCTCCATAATTAGTCCAAAATCGCCAAGTTTCACCAAATGCTTGTTTTTACCTGAGAATTATAAAAGTAAACGATTAAGTATCAATCCTCATACATAATATAGTAAAACAAGTCAAATTAATAGGATAAATGATAGTAATAAAATGTACTTATTTGAGTTCATCAAATATCCCCCCACTTGAACTTTACTTGTCCCCAAGTAAACCTTAGAATTAATCTTATGAAAATGTATCCTAAAAATGTTAGGATTTATTTTTATATTTAAGCATGTATTCATTTTTGTCATAATCACACAACTAAACACTTAACGAATTAGAAGTAGAATAGAAATATTTCGATAAAAGCAAATCTAATCGTTTAACTGTCCAGTCGCGACGAATATTCTATCATAAGCTTGGCAAGTTTACACATCTCCACCACTAAAGCTAAGGAATAACAAGTCTAAAGCGGTAAAAAGGGTTTTTAGGCTTAAGGGTTAATTATTCTTAATCACTATCGATCTCAAATTCCAGAAAAGGCGACAAAATCACAAATACATGATCGAATCCACGAACACAATACTTGCAATTGCTCAAATCCTTAACTCGAACAGGCTAAAGATAGGTCCAAACTTCACCAATAATAATATATCAAAAAGGGCGACAAAATCATAAATACATAGCCGAATCCACGACTACGATACTTAAGATTGCTCAAATCCCTAATCTCAATAAATCAAAGGTTTGGTCGGATAAAGAATAGGGTATTGATAATATTTGGGATATAAGTTGGTGTAAAATAAAAAAAAATAAAAATAAACAAAACAAATAAATTAAAATCCTAAGTGTGGTTAATCACTATCCCAACCATCCCATGAATAAGACTCATATCATTGAATAACTCACGCTTTAACACTTGAAACACACGCTTTAGGTAGACACGAATTATACTCAACAAGATCTTAATCAAAGAATAAACCTTAGTTGACGTTCCCATAACTGCCAACTCCCATTCAATCCATAGATATAATGTACAACAAATAGTGGTGATATCGACCACTTACATAACTTTACATCGTTGGTTAAAACAAACATCCAACTTTCTTCTTTTTTTCTTTTTCTTTTCTCATTTTTTCGTTTTTTTTTTTTTTTTTTTTTTTTTTTTTTTTTTTTTTTTTTTTTTTTACTAAGCATAAACATAGATGTGTAAAATTTCACCACATCACTATAATGATAATTCTGGATAATTTTTCCATACTTTTCATACTTCAGAAATAACGGTAATAGTGAAAGTAGTAAACACACGAAAAATAAACTCAAAGATATACAATATTTACTTTCACTCCAATTGCATTGTGCAATTTCCCGACCTAACCATAGATAATGAATTACGCACGCGAACACAGGTAATGTAAGGAAACTCACTTTGCCTATAGCAATTAACCAACCACGGATTTTAATCTACAGGGTAGGCTAAGGTGTAAGGTGTAACGAAACATTTTAAACATAGGTGTAAGAAACGAAAGGAATGGCTCTGAGTGTTTTTCTAGGGGTATCTTACTCTAAAAATGAGAGTAACAAAAGGGTTTATACGGGGGTTAACTAACCAGTGTAGTTAGCTAATAACACATAACATATAAGGCTATTTGGGTGTAATCCTAGAAATTTACCAAGTTAGACAAGTCATTCCAATTATATAAATAATACTTATTATGGTGGTCTCGAATAGTATACAAGCCAAGTTCTAAAGTTTACAAGTCACCGGCACACTCATAGATTTGTGAATTTTTAAAAATCACAATTTTTGAAAATAACGTCATGTGTGCAGCTATGCAACTTAGATCTTAAACAAAAACATGCTAAAAATTTTAAATTTTGATATATTAAGCACATTTTAAGCATATTTTGAAAAGTTTAGGACAAGTAAGTGTTAAGTGTTCTAATTCTCCAATCCCCCTACTTAAGTTAAACAACGTCCTCGTTGTTCGTATAAAAGGTTAAAAACTGGAAAATAAAAGAATTAGAACCGAAAAACTCCCCTGAGATTTGCTCGGTATGATCCTCCGTTAGTATAAGAGCAAAAATCATCTTTCTTGTGGATTAGAACGTTTAAGCTTCGTATAAGATGTATCCACAGGAAATGCATGAATCTATAATACCACCAAGGCTTTAAAAACACCTAAGATAAGAAAGGTTCAACTTGCATAATACATTAGTAGTTAGGTAAAAATAAAACATAAAAGATAAAAATGAAAATCATCAGGTCAGTCGATGCGCCGTATCTTATGGAAGAAGATACGCCGTATCGAGCCTGGAATAAATACGGATCAGAATAAAAGATGCGCCGCATACTTAACCAGGGATGCGCCGCATTAAAAATAAACTGATAAAAAGTTTTAAATTCGAAAATAAAAAATGCAGAAAAACAAAATAAGATATGACCATTTGCAGGAGATGCGTCGCATCTCAGAATTGAGATGCGCCGTATCCTCAGCGGCCTGACTGACTCGACACATAAACAGAATAATAAAAAGATAAATCCGGGTTGTCTCCCGGATTTGAAAGGTTGACTTTCCGCCTCTAGTTGTAATCCCTTTCAAGTCTTGCCTTACCAAAAGAACCCTGTTAAGCATCGTTGACAATTGGTGCACTTCAATTGCCAATCCATAAATCATGTTGTTTTGTTCCTTTAGTAACAGCTCATGACTGCCTTTGAATTCATTAATAAAGTTTCTTGCTTCATGATGTTCTTTTTCATTGGCTTGAGCGATTAGTAGTGCAAATTCTTCCATAGTAAGATTTCTTCGGGGTCTTCCGAACAAGTTGGGGAAAATATCGAACATTGTTCCTGAAAATCAAAGAGAGGTAGATATCAAAGTAAAAGTTTCCAGGTATAAGGGTCAGAGTATTTTCCGTCCGGAGATAAGAAAAATAAAAGTTACTGATATCTGCATACGATGCGCCGTATCCAAAAAGTTGGATACGCCGTATCTTATAATCGTTAAAATTAAATCAGACTTTTATTCAGAAAATAGATACGCCGCTTTAGAAATTAGAATGCGCCGTATCTGTTTTAATAATCAAAAATCGATATTTATTTAAAATTAAATGCGCCGTATTAACAAAAGTTAATGCGCCGTATTTTCGTTACGTTTCAAAATATAAGATTTTTGATTCAGAGGATACGCCGTATCGATAAAAATCGATGCGCCGTATCTGTTTAATAATTCGCAAACTGTTTTTAATAAAAATATTAGATACGCCGTATCTGCTAAAGCAGATGCGTCGTATCGCGTTAATGTTTAGAGAAAAATTTTTATCAAAAACAGATACGCCGTATCTTGGGGAAAAGATGCGTCGTATCGCTTTATCGCTTAGAAAAAATTTCTTATTAAAAACAGATACGCCGTATCTTGGGGAAAAGATGCGTCGTATCGAATTAATTAAACGCGTTGTATTTTATAAAAAATTGAACGCAATACGCCGTATCTGAGAAATCAGATGCGCCGTATCGTTCGATTTAGCTCAGTACAACGATAGCAGAAAACAAAAATTACGAAAAACAAATAAAAACACACAAACGGAAATAAACACAAATAAAAGCAAACAAAAAGCACACAAAAACAGAAAATATGCAAAATAGTACAATGAATGCAAATTAAACTAATACACAACAAAATTAGCGGTTAGATAAAAATTAAAAACCTAATTAAAATACTAATCAAATTAACAGATAATAACAATTCACTCCCCGGCAACGGCGCCAAAAAACTTGATGCGCGTGATGTGTCGTTGCGGTTTAGCAGTTTTAATGCCTACTCAAGTTTTAAATTTATATTTAGCCGACTTATCAATAACACACACACTTAACGAGCAGTGTACCCGGTCAGTATGAATATAATGGTAAGTAGAGTGTCGATCACTAAGAGTGGAACGTATTATCTAGTTATTCTAATCAGTATTTTAATATTCTAACGCAAGGGGGTTTCAGCCTGAGAGACTGGCACGATTTGGTTGCAATTAAATAATAAACTAAACCAATAGGCACGAATCAGCAAGTAGCACACACGTACACAGATAAATACTCGAGACAATAAGAAGATCTGTCCTTATGATTAAGTAGTTTGTCACTTGTTTTATTGATAGCTTTATATGAAGTGTATGTAGTTAACCCTTTCTCGTTGGTCCTATTCTTATCGGCGAGTAAACCCTTAATGATTACTTATGTCTAAAAGTTATTCCTAAGTGATCAATTTAGTAACAACCGTGGGAGCCACATTATTTTCCGCAGTCAAATGCGCAGGCCACTAATAAACACAGAGGTTATCAATGCACTAATAAGTAGTAACCAAAGACATCAACATATAAACTTTAATTGATGGGAAAGCAGTTTTAAGGGAGTGCAATCTTTCCGTTGTCACATTACACAAGCCATCAATCCTGATGAATTAAAGTTTGCTAACACAATAAAACAAAACTACTTAATGAATTAAACATATGCAGCACCTTCTTACAGCTCTTGTATCTTTGATTTGGGTGTGTCTTGTGCTGCTACCTTGACTGAATTCGTCCTTGGTTTATGGTCTTCGGTCTTCTGTTCGGAACTAAAGGCTCTTAATTCGTCTGGTCTTTGGGGTATTTATAGTTACCGTCTGAGGGTAGGATGCGGCGCATCTAGCAAGTAGATGCGGCGCATGTACTTAACTTCGCGTGGGGTCCAAGATTATAATATTCAGGAATATTCGTACACCGCCAGAAGATGCGGCGTATCTTCGTCTTTGGATGCGGCGCATGTCCTCTTGAATCTTGGATCGTATCTGGTGAGATCTTGATAGAGATGCGGCGCATGTCATGAGTGAGATGCGGCGCATCTGGTGCAGATTTGACTTGATCTTGTCCATTTCAGTAGACTCTTCACTTTATGCATGTTTTGCTCCATAATTAGTCCAAAATCGCCAAGTTTCACCAAATGCTTGTTTTTACCTGAGAATTATAAAAGTAAACGATTAAGTATCAATCCTCATACATAATATAGTAAAACAAGTCAAATTAATAGGATAAATGATAGTAATAAAATGTACTTATTTGAGTTCATCAGTCTTACTCGAAGAAACACGAATGAACAGTACCCGAATGACAAAAAACACACCCCTAAATCCTTGTTTGGCTCTTGATACCACTTATTAATTCTTATATCAACCTTATCACACACTAAAAGATTAAAGAAGAGAGATTTAGAGAGAGAAAGATGGTAACTTCTAGAGAGAGAAAGAGAGATGTATTAGATTAAGAAAGAATGGAGATGATGAGAATACCTTAGAAGCAACAACTTACAAATGAGGGATGAGGAGGTTTTTATAGTTTTTCACTTGGGCTTTTAATGGACTAAGTATGGACTAGAATAACATAACTTTTAACCTATTAGATTACATTAAAAGCCCATTGACTATTCTTTCTAACTAAACAACGACACATTATAAAAATATAAAAACGTAAATGACCATCACTTTTTGAAAATGCTAATAGTAAACATTACAAATATTGCAGGTTAGTGTTTAGGTTTTGGAGTTCGTTTCTAAACGATAGCCGTATGCATTTTTTGCCATTATTAAATAAAAGGATTATGGCATGTAATATGGATGTACTTCAACAACTCTATTGTTTATGAGACGGTACTTTTTTACATCCCAATTCTTTGAATCAGCTGTGTCATTATTTTTTTTGAGCAGATTAATTTTGTCAAAATTAGTTTAATGGTTTATCTGGAATTTAGAGTTGTGTGGAACATTTATTTGTAGCAGCCGTGGAACACTGTAAGGTCAGGGAATAGGAAAGTTTACTTAAGTAATCTGATTTACTGTTCACAGAATTACTGTTATGCTGTGAGAGAGTACTAGAAATGATCATGCATGGGAGAAGGCTGGTCTCGTGCAATTTAAGAGAGAATGATTTTTTGAGTTTCAAAAGTTGGAAGTCACAACTTGTTATAGGAGGGTGATGTTTACGAGTTTTTGACTTGGACCATTATTGACATATGGGTGTACTGATAATTTATCAGGGAGTTGAGAGACTGCGATTTATGAAATGGGTTGTGAGTAGATAAGGGATTACTTTAAGGATGATGCTCATGTCCTCAAGTCTTAGGGCATTGTGTTATTATAGTTCTGGAATGCTTTACTTTCGTACTGTCTCAACTTGTTTCGGGTCAATGACTTGATGCTGTTTCATTGTGCACGGTCTACTTGATTCTGTTTCTTTCTTTTTCGGATAATAGATGCCTCTCTTGTATAGGTTCATGGTAAATCTGCGAGATGTTTGTTATAGACAGAATGGTCATAACAAGTATGGGGTAACTTCCAATTTTAATGGTAGCCGGATTGAATAATATTTTTTTGTGTCATTCATATACGTTATTTTATGCATTGGGACAATTATTAGCCCCCCAAATGAAGCTTGTGAACAACTGAACATGGATGCTTTGGTTAGATTAAAGAATGACTTATGTCCTCTACATTACCATGTTTTAAGTTTTGGCAAACATAAATCATAATGCACTTTGATATCTTCTCTTGGATTCTTGGTGTGTAGTGAGAACTAATATGCCACTCCTTGTGTTTTTAGGAATTTATGGTAATGAATACTACTTCATTACGTGTATGGGAGCATTAATAATGGCAGTGTGTGTTAACAACAAAACGCGCAAAGCTTGCGAGTCTTTGTGTGTTTGTACTCATCGCGTAAAGCTTGCAAGTCTTTGTGGTAATGAATATATATATACTAGTTTCATGGCCCACCCATGACTTATAAGCCCTCCCGGGCATATAAGTCCGCCTCAGGCTGACATGTCTTATAATTATTGTTGGCATTTTTTACTATAGCGAAAGAAGGGTAGTAAAAAATGGTTGAAAAGTGTACATGGTGAAAGAAAGGGTTGTACCCATGTTGCAACCTGTAATTTACATTAACCAATTATTGTGCTCTATTAATAACACAATCTGACCTTAGTTTTATCTAGCTTTTTCTTTATTACTTCTGTTAAGCATAACCATTGACAATACATACTTTTAAATGTAACTCCTCAATGTTACTCATATTATTGTACAGTATAACATAAATACCATGCTTAATAAAATAAACTAAATGTATGATAAACATGATTGAAAGGACCCATTTCGAGTATGCCTTAAAATAGCTTGTACATAATCCTCAATAAAATTTCCTTTTGATAGCTTTTTTGGAAGCTCGGTCTGCTGATCCATTTGACCAACTTCTTGAATTATGGCATGAATCTAGAGAAGTTAGAGTCACCTATACCAAATCAATGAAGCTAAAAAATTTAAAATAAATAAACAAAATTTCACGAAATGTAATCAAATAGACTTCAAGTGCATACAAATATAAACCTAATGGAAACCTAAGAAAAGGTTAAACATCAAACATGGATCCAACTTAGAATTTTTGATAAAGGTGCATGAAGCAAGTGGGTGAAATTGTGATGCATAGAGTATCTGGTCATATGTTACTTTGTTGTTATACAACGTCTTCTGACTTATGGCCACTGCATGACAGGAGGTGGTCACCATGCTGCTCATATTCCTCATCGTCCTTAGCTTCCCTGCAACTGATTCTTCGTATTTATGGGGATAAAAAACGTTGGTAAAAAAACGCAGATGAGTCATTTGATTAAACTTCTTTGTCGCAACATAGAACCTTCAATCCTTTCTTGCTCTTGACTCAGTGACATATAGTTGTCCGTTTGAGAATACGGGCTTTGGTAAAAACAAACCAACCTGTGACAATGTTAGGCCTTGGCTTTTAGTAATCGTCATACCATATATCGAACACAACGACAAATTAAAGGAAAAGTTTTAAGGTGAAGTTACCGTAAATATTGCTGCAAGCTTTTCCCTTGGACCATATAACGAACTTCCTTTTGTCATAATCTCAAGCTGCATGTATAACAATGAAACTTAGATCAAATATGTAAACACTTAAAGCAAGGAAAAATGATATATACCTCCTATATAAAACAGGGTTTTGTCCTATAATTTCTCCCCCAAAAATCCCCCAAAATACTTAATCAACTGGCACCTGGAAATTCATTCCATCGTACGGTCATCCTCTTCATCTACTCCTGAAACTTAGGTAATGATGGAAATTGGGCGGGATTAGCTATCACTCATTCATTTGTCACAAATCATTAAAAAAAAACCACACACCTGTTCTCTCAAGATCCACATATTCGATAATCAAAAACCCAGATCTGTAAAATTAAAATCAGTTCATGTTGAATCAAGTTTAATACAATTGATCTTTTTGGGGCAATAATCAATCCCGGATCAATCTTTATACTATCGATTTCACCTATCTGAATCTTCCTTTCAATCAGGTATACTATCAATTTCATAATTTTTTTACTTGCATTAATTTATTAAATCAAAATTATTCCGTTTGATTATCAAATGCCAATTTCATTGATTATTTGGTTTGCGCTTTGTTTGATCGATTAGTTTTTGAATGTATAAATCAAAATTATTCCGTTTGATTATCAAATGTCTATTTCATTGATTATTTGATTTGCACTTTGTTTGATTGATTAGTTTTTGAATGTATAAATCAAAATTATTCCGTTTGATTATCAAGTGTCTATTTCATAATAATTTGATTTGCACTTTGTTTGATTGATTATTAGTTTTTGAATGTATTTATCGAATCTGATTGTGCTGACATTGTTTTAATAAATAATCATTGTTCTTGATACACATTAGGATGCAGATGATCAAGCTTCATAAGCTGTTTAATCCAAGTGTTTCGTATACCAGTCATTGTTTTAAAGGTTAGTGATTGTTATCATTGATCCTAACTATTATGTTATTTCAAATAATTACGGTGTTATTTTCAATGTTTTCAAGGTTTTTTGATCTTTGGTTGCATCAGTCATGTTATTATTTTTTGTTAACTCAAATAATTAAACTTTTGTTATTTTTTTTTAATTTTTTAAAAAATGTTATTTCAAATAATTAAACATTTATGAATTTAATTAGGAAACTTTGAACCATAAGTTGGTAATGAAGGAAAGTTTAAAAAACAAATTTATAGCATTTAAAACTTTTAAATTCCAATCACAATAAACGTATAAGCTTAACTATCATCCTGATTTTTAGCCAAAACTTTTAAATTTCGAATATTTGATTTACTGGAATTTCGGAATTTGCTTCATTTAACCTAATTCCTACCACTATATATCTCAGTGCAACCTAAACATCTTTTCATTCATCTCTTATAACTTCATACTAAAAAAAAAGCAAAGGTATTTTGAAATGCCTAATCATAATCAATAAATTGTAATTTTGTTTCCTGTAATTTTTTTTCATGATTAGTATTGTTTATATGATTTCATATTTGAACTATGTATTACTGTTGTCTCTATGTAGGCAAAACGAATGGATCAAGTTATTACTACATTGAGTGACCTTGACCCTATGCTTGATGATGCCAAAATTCTGGTGAGGGTGGTACGTGTATGGAAGTCTCATCCTTTCACCAAGCCGAATGAAATTTGGGGTTTAGAAGTTCTATTTCAAGATGAACAGGTTAACCCATTAATTCTTGTGCATCAATTTAGTCACTTTACTTTCATTATTATTTTTGGAATTTTCGTATCTATAAAATGTATGAATCTTATTTGATTTAAATGTGCATATACATGTATGTATGTTCTATTTTTTTTACGCAGACATGTTATTTGCTCTGTATTTACATCATACAAATGTTTTTCCATTTAGTGTTTCCACATTCATGTTATAAGTTGTAACCATTTTTTTGGCCATTTGTGAGTAATCAATGGATGTTAATTGGTATTTGCAGCCTGAACATGCATTTGTTTAAAGTGGTTTGATGTCTAATTGTTTTTTGCTTTGATTTCGATGCTACTTAGATCCATTCAAACCAGTAACTATTTTTTACCTATTTGTGATTAAGCAGCTAAAGTTAAATAGAGTTTAAACAGACTTATTGGATCTAAATATGCATATGTTTTTGGTAGTTTGATGTCTAATGTTTTTTTGCTTTGATGCCGATGCTACTTAGATCCATTCAAACCATTAACCATTATTTGACATATCTGTGAGTAAGCCATTCGAGTTAAATAGACTTTAAAAAGTCAACTGTATTTTGTATCTATAGAATGTATCAAGTTGTAACCATTCTTTGACCTATTTGTTAGTACTCAATGGATGCTCTGTATTTACATCACACAAATGTTTTTCCATCAAGTGTTTCCACAATCATGTTATAAGTTGTAACCATTTTTTGACCTATTTGTGAGAAATCAGTGGATTTAACTGATATTTTCAGCCTGAACATGCATTTGTTTATAGTGGTTTGATGTCCAATTGTTTTTTGCTCTGATTTCGATGCTACTTAGATCATATTGTTGTTTTATACTAATCAACTGTTGTTTTATTTATATATTTTTTCATCATATTGAAGGGTAACCGTATTCAAGCTTCTATTAAGAAGGCGGATATGAATAGGATTCAAGCTATTCTTGATGAAGGGTCCTGCTACAAAGTGGGAAGCTTTGGGGTGGGTGAGAACGGAGGGAAGTTCCCGTTGCTGAGTCACCATTACAAAATCGGCTTCTATAAGAATACCTCTGTCACAAGAGTTGCTCCGTTTGACCAGAATACCCGTGGTTTCAGATTTGAACCATTTCAAAACTTTACGAGAAGACGCTTCTCAGAAACAGACATTGTTGGTAATATTTATTGTGTTGTCCTTATTTTTAATTCAAAGCGTTATCAATGTTTCATGATGATAATTTATTTCAAGCAATCTTCGTACTAAAAAACATGTGGATTTGTATGTCAATGCAGATGTCATTGGGACTATAACATCCATATCTGAACCAATACCCTATGAAAGCTATGGTACTCAAAAATATAGAAGGACTGTCACATTGGAAGATGTCGAGTAAGAAATATGTTTTTTGTTACATATTAAATTATCCGCTTATGTGTATTAACATGTTTTATAATAATACAGTGGTGTTTCTCTGGATTGATGTTTCTTTGACGGATGGGTTGATCGGTTCAACAATTTGGCCCAGCAATTGGATAAAATGCGAAATGTTGTGATGATTCTTCAAATTGCAAAAGTCAAATACTTTAATGGTAATATATTAGATAATCAATGTTCATCTTTATTTTTATTATTTTATGTTTTTACAATGCAATAATGTTGATATTCTACTGCTGCAGATAAGCCGTCAGTTAGCAATGGGGCATTTGCAATGAAGCTTTATCTAAATGATAACATACCAGAGATTAATACATTCAGAAAGATGTAAGTACTTCAGTTATAAAATTAATATTTCAAAATAATATAACATGATTTTCATTTTTATCATTATTAGAAGAATATTGTTTAAAATGTGTTTTCCAATCATTCAACATCAGTCAAACCTGCATACTAAGGGATCTTTTTATTGCTTAGCTTATGAGTTTATCATTCTAGATTATTTTTACGTGTTACACAATATCTTATTTGAAACGAGGAAGATCATCAAGATCTGTATATGTTAGTATGTTGATGCCCTGTCAAACTGCTTCAATACTTAAAAAAGATTACTTGGTATAGAATTTGACGTTTTCCGGTGTAAAATTTTTTAGGTTTGTTGTAGAAGCTTATAATAATCTTATAATTTTGCTTGATATAAATCCAATTGTTTATCCGATGGTTCTGTATAATTGTCTAGACAACTTTAGTGTTTTTAATTTTCCAAAGCGATGTAGAAAATAATATCATGATTCACTATTTTTTGTTGTATAGGTACCAAGAAATGGATGGGTATGTTGAGAAGAATATTGTTTTAAATATTTTTTCCCCATCCAAAAAGGAATTGACTTCTGATGAGTTTTTTGAGAATGCGGTTAGGAAAATGGTGGGGTCTATTCGTGATTCTGAATACGTAAGCTACCCCTGATTATTAGAATCGTTTTTTTATGAGTATAAACGTTGTTTACTAATGTATTAATCATGTTATACTGCAATGCGAGGCGATTGTGTACGCAAAGATACATAAAGAACATGGTTGGTGGTATCTCGCCTGCAAGAAATGTGGGTGTGTCGCCAAAGAACCTGAAGAATATGGTCAATCATCGTCATCCAAAAAGAAAAACAAGAATAAGGTGTGGTGGTGCAAAAAGGACAAAGAGATTACTAATGTGGGACCAAGGTAACGTTTGTTATTATTATGCTAAATTCCCAAAAGATACATTCGATTCATTTCTTTTAATAACATACTTGTGGTGCTGTTATTGTATGTTAAATTTTAGGTACAAAGTAATAATTTGTGTCATTGACGACACTGGCTCAGCATCTCTTTTACTGTATGAGGATATTATCACTAAGCTGATTGACATCCCATGTTATAAGCTCAAGGCGAAGTATGGAGACCAGGCCGATGAAATATTTCCTGATGAATTGGCGAATATCGTTGGAAGGAAATTGTTGTTTTGTTTCCTTTATTCTTCATATAATATAAACAACAACAACAACCATGTTTAACAGGTCAAGATGATTTCAGAGGATGAAGATATGATAAAGACCTTTAAACATGGGTTTATCAATGAGGTTCTTTTATTAACTCTTGCAAATATAATATTTCCTATTAATTTAGTAAACCTTAATACTGTACATAACATTCTTAAATTGTTTATCACAGGAAAATGAAGGTGAAGTGCAGACTCCCGTTACCCCCGCTGTTACCACAAGCAAATTCAATGGTGTGGATAACATTCCATTCAACATGGAACACACTCCAGAAGTTAAGAAGGCAGTGCCAAATGGTGATGATGCAAGTACCGGATCTGGAAAGTCAAAGCGTGATGCAATTTATCTTGATGATTGTGTGAATGAAGATACCTCTGCGAAGAAATCAAAGAATGATGATACGTTTGAATCAGGCAATTGCAAGGATAACTGATGATCGTTATCCTTCACGGAACAACATCAGCAACATGCTTATTTATCATGTTTTGGTTTGGTTTATGTTTTGGTAAACAATTTGGTTACAGTTTTATTCTTGCTTATTATTGGTTTGATACAGTTTGTTTTTTTGTGATTTTATCACATAGACACTTTCATGATATATGCTTTAATTCAAATTGATTTTGGTCTACACATATGGTTGTTTTTTTATATATTTAATGGAGTTTGTAGTTAGGATGTTTAATTTTACATTGTTAAATTATTGCCTTTTAATACCAATCAGTTATATCAAAAAATTTCTAATTGATTATGAACTTCTTTTTTCATCCAGTCAGCCAATCGCTATGTTTTATACCAAACTTACAATGGGTATACTCAAAATCACCAATAAGAGTACTCAATATTTTTGTGACGTAAATTCAAATTCAAATAACAATATGTCATTTGGCATAGAATTATTCGAAGTATCAGTTCACAATAAGAGTACTAAACCACCAACACATGAGTTTCCAACTAATTATTTGAAGTTTATAAGAAGGAGTAGATTGTTTCTTCACAATTACAACCACGTTAAGCATGATTTGTTACCAGTCCTATACATGCGCAATGCATCAATTATTCCAATAGTAGAAAATATTTTCTATGGCAACCGCATACAATTATTCCATTCTGATAGCAACCATTTTGTTACCTTTAACCAGATCATGTCAATAGTTACATGTACGTCAACAACTTTACCTACATCTTTACCATGTTGAATCAACAACCTCGAATAGTCAGATGTACGTGAACAACTTTCCCTAAACATTTGCAAAGTAGGAATGATATTTCCAATTACAAATATGCTTATTACTTCAACTGACAAGAAAATGTCCTTTAAACTCAATAGAAGACAGTTTAATTTTCAAAGACTAACAACCGATGGTACGATTGTCCAAAAGATTGTTGTTCATGTTATGGATTCTGATGATGAACATTCCAAATGGATGTGTATCAAGATAAAATGTTTATACCATTCAAAAAAGGAACATAATTTGGTATCAACACACACTGTTAAAGTTTTACAACCATTTTCAGAATCCATGTGATCACTACATAATCTTAATATCCTACTTTACCAAATAGTGACATAGTGATTTGTCATTTTACATACCACAAAATAGCAAATATCCAAACATAACACCACAAAATAAGTACTAAAACATGTCTGGTTACCATGCCAAGAAACCTTAAAGAGCGGTAAACTATTACGTGATAGTTCTTTAACAGAGGTGAAATACTGGATACTCCTCCACCTCATCTCCATTAATGTTTGTGAGCATAAACATGTACCTGAACCTTATCATTTTATCATATGCAAAGCGACATTCCTGTCCAAATTCATCCCATTCACCAAATACATTGATATGATTGGTCCGCTCTGGATCCTCTTTGTGAAACTCCATTTTCATAGTCATTGTACATTCCACATGGTGGTGTTTCATCAAGACTTTGTTGTAAGTGTGCATTGGATGGTCCTCTAAGAACTCCGCCAGTATTGTCTGCAATAATGCAATAGTTAATTATAATACTAACTAATTATAAATACACATCTTTTAACATTAAAGATATCAAAGTAATACTTACGAGTCTTTTCAAAACCACAATATACGAAAATCTCTTATAGAATGTGTCTTCAGATTCACGAAAATGATCACGATGAGCTGGCCATCGACAAATGTGATGCATTCTGTCATCATCTGCAAATATATTTAACAAATTAAAATCATCTTAACTTCGTATCTAAACAATTTATATTAATATGTATAAACTTATGTTACAGGCAATCAATCAATCCCAATTGGAGCCCCTTACGTATCATACATGTCCACATCCTCTTAACTATTAGTACATGTATATCACCATCTTTACATCCCCTATATAACATCATTATGCTCCTAATTTGATTCTTGCTCAACTAAGTATGTCTGATAACAGAACACAGTTAGTTCTTCTAAGAAGTCATTATAATATAACTTATGTATGATTAAAATATAACCACATTTACCACATACTAATTAAGCTATCAATATCCTGGCAAAGTTTTTGAGATTATTTATTAACTAATTGATTTATCTCCATAAACGTGTGTGCCAAAACCTATACATGAAGTATATACACCAAAACTAAGATATGTATTTTTAGCAACTACTTATTTATAGTTTCATTGATTTATCAAAATCCGATCCAATTAACCTATATCCATCTTAGTTATCATCCGATATTTATACGAAACACCAATCATTACCGTAATACAAAGATAATTTCTAAAGACAACTAAAATTTAACTGTCACACCCCCAAATTTCGTGACTTGCAGCGGAATAAGTCATTTAGGGGCACGACTGGTCATAGCACCAAAGTTGCAGTTATATTGAATGACCTAAAGTGTCGTTTAGAAAATACATCGTTTGATTATTTAAAAACATTCAGAGTTATAAAGCTAGGTCCAAAAAAGGTGAAACAAGTTTTCATAAAACAGGTTCATACAATTCAAACGATGGATAAGTGCATAAAATATAAAGTGAGACGCGTCGACTCCGCGACTCCATGAGGTCCATATGCAAGCCAATATGCGATACCTTAATTACCTGAAAATACATTGCTAAAAATGGTCAACAAAAATGTTGGTGAGTTCATAGGTTTATGTAAATGAAATGCCTCTACGGAAACCACAAGTATAAATTGTATGACAAAATGTCACATAAAAATATTACATTAGCTCTTAAGCTCATGACCCCGAAGCTAGACTGATATAAATGCCCCAAAAGGGAGTGCTTTGCCAAACACTCTGAATGTATGAAATGAAATGCGTTCGTTTGACCAGTTGGTGCTACCAACCCGAACGGAGGCGTCACCCACAATAGATCTATCCACTCACCTTCGCTTGCTCACAATTAACGGTCCATGATAAATAAATGGGGACTTTAAATTGGCAATGATGTAACTTAAGCAATGTAAATGGGTTTGTATACTTTGGTCCGCATATAAAAATGGTGCAATGTATTCTCCCCCGAGAGTTTAGAAACAAATAAACAATTTAAAACGGGGCTATGAAAACTCACCTGCTATGATAGCAACAATGACAATGATGAAATGAGGCTCGGTCTCTAACCGCGACCTATTATGATGATATGATCTAATGTAAGCAATGAATCAACGCAACACATGCAAATACGTATGTTAACGATACCACTTATTGGTTTTGAAAATAACGTTTATCGACGAAAAATACACTTTTGACGTCTCGTTAAGTTATAAACTACTTTTCGAGTAATTATGTTGAAACGGTACTCCACGATCCTCATTTGGTGTTCTATCGGCAAATATAACGTTTTCGTCGCAAATTAATATTTTCCTTAACTTGTGCAAATATGTCCAAAACGGACTCGCAAAACTAGTCGCGAAATAGTGCACGTTAAGTGTTAGTGAATAAACTCGACGTTCTTGAAAACCTTGTAACATTATCTAAATGTCATGTTATTTGACTTTTGATCATACGTGTCTTGCTTAGATAGAAAACCGGCTATCAATGTTAAGACTTGTAAAAATACTAATTTTTATACTTAGAAAATACTTTCTATTTGGGCTGTCAAAATAAACTAGAGTTCGTCGGCTTTAAACGTGAATAACTCGGCCGTTACAAGCTCGTTTTCTACGTTCTTTACATCCACGGCTTTGTATAAACATGAACTAACATAATCTCAATGGTTCGGGTCGTCTAGATCACGTCTAACGCCTCGTTTGGTCCTTTGAATCTCGGCGATCAGCAACTAAATTTTCAGAAAATTAGTTTTCGTCGTCTAACTTCGAAAAATCATAACTCCTTCGTTATAAGTCGGTTTTTAGTGATTCAAGCGGCCACGGTTTCATTTTTGAAAGAACTTTCTGAATATGAAGGCCAAAATAGTTCAACATTTTCTGAGTTTTCCAGTTTACACGATTTTGGACAGTAGGTTATTTAGATTGTTAAAAACTCATTTCCTTGGTTCTAAACTTGATCACACTAACTCAAATCAACTCCACAAGTTCGCAAATCCTACCATACACCTTCTTAGGGTGTCATGGGTCCTAAACATCACCAACCTTGGTGGTTTTCATAAGATCATTAGTGAAACTTATAGATCTAGTGATTTAGAGAGTTTATGTTCAAAAGTGGTATGTAAAACATAAATACTTGCATGAATAACTAATATAACTTGAAAATACATGAATATATGAATCAAATGAAAGTAATAGATGATCAAAACATGTTCTTGAAACTTACTTGATGATTTGATGAGTTTTGATAAGAAATGAGTAATAAACTTGAGGTTTGATCACAAATCCATAACTAGGAAGGTAAATGGAGTGTGATTATGACTTGATCTTGAAAAAAATGATGGATTTTGGTGTTGTTCTTCCTTGTGGCGGATCCAACAAGAGAGGAAAAGAGAAAATATGGTGGTTATTTGGCTAGTGAAATTGTTATGTATGTGTTAGAGTTAGTGGCCTTGAAATTAAATCATCCTAAATTCATTAATTGCATTGTACTAGTAATCAAGTGTGTGGAAGAATTAGGGGTGAGCTAGGGGCGGCACATGTGGGATAAAAGGAAGAGATTTGATGTTAATTAATGCTAATGTCTCCCATTTATTTAGAATTAGCTAGTTTAGTGTATACATTGAGTGTTATCGGGTACCGAGTTAACTAGAATTAACTTGTGACGAGGTGAAATGAGATACGACGAAGTTGTAAAAATTGTAAAATCATGTTCCTTGCAAGAATCGGGTGTTAGAATGATTATCGGATTGAATTTTCGTAAACCGACGGAGTTATAAGCGTCAAACGAAAAATATAGCGATTGGTTTAAAAATACCGGGTAAAGTAATAATATAATCTCTATATCATTATAATTAGCTTGAAAATGTATTAGGATCATTGTTGGGAGTATTAGGTAAAATGTCAGTAGAAATGACTGAGTGGTAACGTTAATTAAACAATTAAGCATACGTTAATGAAAATCACACAAACCCGTGCATGAACTGAAATGATAATGATATTACTGATGATATGCAGACTACTCTAGTCCGTATGATGTGTCCTTACTGATGATGCATGAATACGCAGCTAAACCTAACTGGTTACGCGCATTTAAATACCCGTAAACCTAGTTTACGAAATGGTGAATGATGCCCATGAATAGTGATTTCCCTCCGGGAATGAATAGTGTCATATGAATAGTAAAATTTTTGACGACTTCTCAAAGTCTCAAACTAACTTCAAAAATGATGAATAGTGAAATGAGGAATAGTGATCGGTGAATAGTGATTGATGAATAGTAACTCATGAATAGTAAATTGTCGAGGTTTGAAAAATGACCTGAAATTACGAGTTGTGACAGTCTTCCACCCTAAAAGGAATTCAGTCCCTGAATTCAGTTGATGTTGGTCTCTGGAGTGGTCTCGGTGAAAAGATGTGGGTATTTGAGTCGCATCTACTCTTCCCGTTCCCAAGTAGACTAAGGACCTCTGCGAGAATTCCAGCGAACTTTGACGATAGGAATTCGACTTTGCTTCAACTGTTTGACCTCTCGGTCTATAATTTCTGCTGGTTCTTCCATAAAGTTAAGCTTATCGTCGATCTGAATTTCTTCTAATGGAATGAAATGAAATATGCTACGAGTGATTCGTTTGGAAGGCACTTCCTGAGGTTTGAAATATGAAATGGGTAGTGTATGTTGCTGAGCTCTGACGGAAGCTCAAGTTTGTATGCTAGTTGGCTGGTTCTAGCTAGAATCTTAAATGGTCCAATATACCTAGGGTTCGGTTTCCCCAAAATTGTATCATGCCTTTCCAAGGCAAGGCTTTCAACATAGCTTGTTCTACAACTCGAATCCCAATGGTTTACTACTTAGGGATACCTAGTCCCCATGAGTTTGCATCATGAACTGACCTAACTTTTCTATTGTTCTCTTGTTACTTGTAACTGATTCTTGACTTGTACCATTTCCTTTGTTGTTTCACAATTGCGTTTTAGACCAGTGAACTTGACCTTCCGATTTCGGTCTGTCACTATGTAATTGGTACTTTGACCATAGGGTGCCTTAAAAGGTGCAGTCTAAGTGTTCGCGTGATAACTATTGTTGTAAAAGAACTCAATCAATGGAAAATGGTTAGCCCATCCATTTCCAAAGTCAATCGCACATGCTCTGAGCATGTCTTCCAATGTCTGAATCGTTCTCTTGCTCCGACCATCGGTCCGAGGATGATAGGCAGTGCTCATGTCTAATTTGCTCCCAAATGAATCTTGTAATGACTGCCAAAAGTTTGAAGTAAAGCGACTATCTCGGTCGGAATGATAGAAATTGGTGCACCGTGCTTTGAGGCTATTTCCTTGACATAAAGTCTGATTAGTTGGTCCATTGAATAAGTTTCACTGATTGGGATGAAATAGGTTGATTTAGGGAGTCAATCAACGATTACCCAAGTAGCGCTGAAACCTCCTGATGTTTTGGGTAGTTTGGTGACAAAGTCCATTGTAATGCGTTCCCACTTCTACTAGGGAATTTCTGGTTGTTGAAATAATCCTAATGGTTTCTGGTATTCGGCTTTTACTTGAGCACAAGTAAGACACTTGCTAACATACGTAGCTATTTCTGCTTTCATATTCGGCCACCAATGAAGTCTATTAAGATCCTGATATATCTTATCAGAACCTCGGTGAATAGAGCACTTCGACTTGTGCAATTCGTGCATGATCAACTCTCTTATTCCGCCATAAAGAGGTATCCGCTTCTATCCTTGAAGCACAATACTCCGTCTGACCTCTTTACTAAATCATTTGCATCCTTCGGCATACCATGGGGTTTTTTCATTTTGTCGGTTTCCTCCTTGAGTGCCTCAACTTGAGCCTCAAGGATTCGTGATGGTAAAGGTGATATGATTGTCATTCTCAATGGTCCGACTCTCAAAGGCTTGAGTCTTTCCTTCCGGCTAAGGGCATCTGCCCCAACATTAGCTTTCTTAATTGCCCATTGGTCTAAAGATGGTAGAACGTGTGTATATCTGATTGGAAAGAAAATATCTTACGGGGATTGTCAGAAGTTTGAGGTTCATAGTCTATCCTTTATCGGGAGCCTTTGAAATTTGTACAACGTGTCTCGTGACTACTCCTACAACGGTAGGTTTGTCGGAAATGGGTTATCGAAGAACAAAGCTACGGTAACGGTTTCTGATTCCTTGTGTCTTGCTATAACTGATGTCAAGATATGAGCCTCTCTTCACCTAAGATGCTTGGTATTTATAGCCAAAATTTGTGCTGTTTAATAGTTTTTCCCTAGATCTCCTTTGTCAAAATTTTTTCCATGCTATTGTTTGTCAATCACAAGATCCTAATTGTATGAAGTGTCGTAGTATGGTGGTTGTTTTTCAAATACGACCCAAGATTTTATGGATAGGTTTTTGGCATGATGTGGGTAGGAATGTTTTAGCAAAGTTTGGTGTTATACTTTTCTTAGTGCTCAGTAGCTTTGTTAATGGCTGACCATAAAGGATTTATTTGTCAGGACAGACATATCAGATAATTACTTTCCTACAAGGTATATGAGTTGTATAAACGCTCTTTAAAGAAAATTCTTTGAATTGGAAGCATCAACATGATATAGTAGTCGGGTAGGTATGTCTGCCTGAATGTTTAAATGTCTAGCATTTCGTTTCTGGGGTTGAATAATGCCTATCGGTTAATCTTGGGTAAGACTTGTTGGTATACATATCCAACTTACTTGATCCTTTCTAATATGGATCATGACTTAGGTCCGTTGTCCTACCTGGTCTAACTAGTACTTCTGAATTGATAGAATTTGGTGACTATGCTAGAGATAGTGATTTGGATTGCCTCATGAGATCTTATGTTTTCCGTTGCGATACGAGTCAACTGGCTGTATATTTCTAGTCCTTGTTTGTGGTTCCAAAACCCCTTTCGTTGGTTTCTTATGTCGTGGAATTCTCCTTAAAAAAATAGAAAATCTCTCCTAGAAAAGTCAGAGGCAAATTCCAACTTAACTGATAAGTGCGTGATATGTGGTGTAGGTACTCAGAGAGAGTTGGCCGATAAGGATGTTTATGAAGAGTTTACTTGTTTACAAAGCTTTTCTTTCTTGGGATGTTTTGAATGAAAATTGTTGTTAGAAATCTTGAAAAGATAATTGTTTCCTTCATGGCATAATCTTCCCTGAATTAGACATAGTTGATCAGGCTATGTATAATTGAGGGAAAATAACGCGATGCTTGGTTTGGTCAAAATAGCCTTGTGTTTCTCAAAAGTTTTAGATGGTGCTCAACGTGATTTTTGGTAAAATGGTAGTAAATAGTTGGTAGGATGGCAGAAAGCCAATTTATAAGGCTATAGTAACATAACTTGTTTTGGAAATGTTGTGAGATAACTCCCTAAGATGCTAGTAAAATAGCTTAAAGTAGGGTTAGGTGAGACAGTTTTTAATAAGCGGTATTAAAATATCTTGCAACAAAATCTGTTGAATAGGTTATGGGACGTGTGGAACACCTTACGGAATGGTAATAGCCTATAGTTGGAGATGAATCCTTACTTAACCCCCTTCTAGGATAGTGGTGTGTTGTTGTGAAATGGTTGAAAATCGCATAATCGAAGTAGGAAATGGAATAAACGAAGATTGTGATCACGGTGGCAATGCTAAAAGATAGGGATTACATTAGATAGAAGAGTACCTGATACAATGAGGTTACAAGAAGGTACTTAAGATAGACTACTTAAAGAAATACAACCCTAGCGGGCTCCATCCATGGTTTATTACTAAGGCAGAAGTTCTTTGTGCTTAAACATGGTTGTCGTCCTCAATGTTGTTGGTATGCTGGCCATCTCCTCCTCCGATGACCTAGGCTCCTCCACGAGCTATTCCACCTTGGTTCCCATTCCTTTGATTCCCTTATCTTGGACATTCCTTCCTGTAGTGTCCTATCTCTCCACAGCCAAAGCATGTCACTGGAGGTTTCTGATTTCCGGCAATGATTGGGAACTTGCATTCTCTAGTCGAATGTCCAATTCTCTTACAGTTACCACAAGGATTAAGACAAGGCCCAGGTTTATGATGACTTTGACACTTGTTGCATTTGGGTAGGGTACCTTTGTAACCTTTCTTGTCAGTCGGGCCTGCTGCATAGGCCTCAGCAACTTCTTGTCACTTTGGTGGTTGTTGGGTAGCATTATCACCCTGGTTGTTATCCCGTTTTCTCTTGTTGTTGTTGTTGTTCCATTTTTGTCTGTTGTCCATATTGTTTCCTACGGCCTGGGTGTGAGCTATGTGTTTCTTTGCCTCGAGCGCCATATGGATAGCTTTAAGCATGGTATCGGGTTCTAATGAGGCAACCAACATGCGAATTTCAGGGGAAAGTCCCCCGATATACCTCTCAAGTTTCTTGCTTTCTGGTTCATCCATTGTTGGGCCTAATCGTGCAAATTCGTAAAACCGAATATTGTACTTGACAACATCATCTCCTACCATGGTAAAGTTGAGGATTTCCTGTTTTAGTGCTTGTAGTTCGCTTCTTGAACAATATTCTAAAGTTATCATCCTTCTTAATTTCTCCCAAGAGATTGAGTAAGTAGCGTCGACCCCTACTATCTGAACATGTTTAGTCCACCATTCCTGGGCATGATCCCGAAAAGTGCAAGTGGCGAACTTGACCTTGTCTTCCTTGCGGCAGTCGCCACACCGAAATATCGTTTCTACTTCTTCGAACCATTTGTAAACTTCCTTCGCTCCTTCAGTTCCGCTAAAGGTGTGGGGGTTGCAATCCATAAATTCCTCATGGGTAAGATTTTTGGCGAAGGATGTGGCTTGTGTCATGTCTGGAGTGGTTTGCTTTAACCTAACTGCTTCAACATCATAAGAGACCATGAGAATTTATAGGTGATAAAGATCATCATACTCACATATACGCAACCATGACATGTATAAGTGGGGTGAAATCGCGACAAGATGAAATCGTGAAATGTCATATTTGTAACCATAACACATGTGGATGTCTAAAATGAAAATTTCGGTCTTACATGGACCGATATCATAGATAGCACAACCATATCCATATAGTAAGTCAATACTTGGTGATTTCATTGTACAACAATCAAAATACTACAAGTTTCTTTGAACCATACCAGACATCCCGTGGCTAGGATAATAGTAAAAGCTAGTAAAGATATAAGTCTAGTCTAGGGATTCCCTAGTGCTCCTCTGAGTGAATCCAGGGTTGTGGCATTGGGGTCGGGATGTGTCCTGATGTGGGGTCTGGAGTAGTGCATTGATCATATCCGAGATAGTGTAGATTCTAAACCATTCTTGAGGAATCTGCTGATGTTCCTGTTGAGTCGGTGATCTTGGTATTATCCACAAGGTGTCATCCAATTCCCGATATGTGGAAATGGAAATGGGGAATGACAATGGTGGTGGTGGGAAGGCAAGGGCAGTCTCCTGAATCTTGAAAGTTTCGGTGTCATACCTGATAACATTTTCTATGTCCGGCTCAGGTAGTGCTAATACCTCAAATAGGTGGAAATTATCATCCAACAATGGTGAGTGTGATGAGGTAGGTGTACGAGTGGATGAAAAGGCGTCCTCGATCTTCGAGTTTGCTAGAATGATAATAGGGTGGTTGGGTGAAGACATCTGTGTGACAACTGGTGTGAAACAAAAGTAACTAACTCCTCACATTATGCGAGTTATGATGAAATGATGTATGTATGAAACCGCATTTATGGTGAATATGCACTTATGATGAATTGATGTGATGCTGTGATGATGTAGTTATAGACTAGGGTCAATGATACGACCTAGTTCGCTATAACCTTTGCTCTGGTACCAATCTGTCACACCCCCAAATTTGGTGACTTGCAGCGGAATAAGTCATTTAGGGGCACGACTGGTCATAGCACCAAAGTTGCAGTTATATTGAACGACCTAAAGTGTCGTTTAGAAAATACATCGTTTGATTATTTAAAAACATTCAGAGTTATAAAGCTAGGTCCCAAAAAGGTAAAACAAGTTTTCATAAAACAGGTTCATACAATTCAAACGATGGATAAGTGCATAAAATATAAAGTGAGACGCGTCGACTCCACGAGGTCCATATGCAAGCCAACATGCGATACCTTAATTACCTGAAAATACATTGCTAAAAATGGTCAACAAAAATGTTGGTGAGTTCATAGGTTTATGTAAATGAAATGCCTCTACGGAAACCACAAGTATAAATTGTATGACAAAATATCACATAAAAATATTACATTAGCTCTTAAGCTCATGACCCCGAAGCTAGACTGATATAAATGCCCCAAAAGGGAGTGCTTTGCCAAAAACTCTGAATGTATGAAATGAAATGCGTTCGTTTGACCAGTTGGTGCTACCAACCCGAACGGAGGCGTCACCCTCAATAGATCTATCCACTCACCTTCGCTTGCTCACAATTAACGGTCCATGATAAATAAAAGGGGACTTTAAATTGGCAATCATGTAACTTAAGCAATGTAAATGGGTTTGTATACTTTGGTCCGCATATAAAAATGGTGCAATATATTCTCCCTCGAGAGTTTAGAAACCAATAAACAATTTAAAACGGGGATATGAAAACTCACCTGCTATGATAGCAACAATGACAATGATGAAATGAGGCTTGGTCTCTAACCGCGACCTATTATGATGATATGATCTAATGTAAGCAATGAATCAACGCAACACATGCAAATACGTATGTTAACGATACCACTTATTGGTTTTGAAAATAACGTTTATCGACGAAAAATACACTTTTGACGTCTCGTTAAGTTATAAACTACTTTTCGAGTAATTATGTTGAAACGGTACTCCATGATCCTCATTTGGTGTTCTATCGGCAAATATAATGTCTTCGTCGCAAATTAATATTTTCCTTAACTTGTGAAAATATGTCCAAAACGGACTCGCAAAACTAGTCGCGAAATAGTGCACGTTAAGTGTTAGTGAATAAACTCGACGTTCTTGAAAACCTTGTAACATTATCTAAATGTCATGTTATTTGACTTTTGATCATACGTGTCTTGATTAGATAGAAAACCGGCTATCAATGTTAGGACTTGTAAAAATACTAATTTTTATACTTAGAAAATACTTTCTATTTGGGCTGTCAAAATAAACTACTGTTCGTCGGCTTTAAACGTGAATAACTCGGCCGTTACAAGCTCGTTTTCTACGTTCTTTACATCCACGGCTTCGTATAAACATGAACTAACATAATCTCAATGGGTTGGGTCGTCTAGATCACGTCTAACACCTCGTTTGGTCCTTTGAATCTCGGCGATCAGCAACTAAATTTTCAGAAAATTAGTTTTCGTCGTCTAACTTCGAAAAATCATAACTCCTTCGTTATAAGTCGGTTTTTAGTGATTCAAGCGGCCACGGTTTCGTTTTTGAAAGAACTTTCTGAATATGAAGGCCAAAATAGTTCAACATTTTCTGAGTTTTCCAGTTTACACGATTTTGGACAGTAGGTTATTTAGATTGTTAAAAACTCATTTCCTTGGTTCTAAACTTGATCACACTAACTCAAATCAACTCCACAAGTTCGCAAATCCTACCATACACCTTCTTAGGGTGTCATGGGGTCCTAAACATCACCAACCTTGGTGGTTTTCATAAGATCATTAGTGAAACTTATAGATCTAGTGATTTAGAGAGTTTATGTTCAAAAGTGGTATGTAAAACATAAATACTTGCATGAATAACTAATATAACTTGAAAATACATGAATATATGAATCAAATGAAAGTAATAGATGATCAAAACATGTTCTTGAAACTTACTTGATGATTTGATGAGTTTTGATAAGAAATGAGTAATAAACTTGAGGTTTGATCACAAATCCATAACTAGGAAGGTAAATGGAGTGTGATTATGACTTGATCTTGAAAAAAATGATGGATTTTGGTGGTGTTCTTCCTTGTGGCCGATCCAACAAGAGAGGAAAAGAGAAAATATGGTGGTTATTTGGCTAGTGAAATTGTTATGTATGTATTAGAGTTAGTGGCCTTGAAATTAAATCATCCTAAATTCATTAATTGCATTGTACTAGTAATCAAGTGTGTGGAAGAATTAGGGGTGAGCTAGGGGCGGCACATGTGGGATAAAAGGAAGAGATTTGATGTTAATTAATGCTAATGTCTCCCATTTATTTAGAATTAGCTAGTTTAGTGTATACATTGAGTGTTATCGGGTACCGAGTTAACTAGAATTAACTCGTGACGAGGTGAAATGAGATACGACGAAGTTGTAAAAATTATAAAATCATGTTCCTTGAAAGAATCGGGTGTTAGAATGATTATCGGATTGAATTTTCGTAAACCGACGGAGTTATAAGCGTCAAACGAAGAATATAGCGATTGGTTTAAAAACACCGGGTAAAGTAATAATATAATCTCTATATCATTATAATTAGCTTGAAAATGTATTAGGATCATTGTCGGGAGTATTGGGTATAATGTCAGTAGAAATGACTGAGTGGTAACGTTAATTAAACAATTAAGCATACGTTAATGAAAATCACACAAACCCGTGCATGAACTGAAATGATAATGATGTTACTGATGATATGCAGACTACTCTAGTCCGTATGACGTGTCCTCACTGATGATGCATGAATACGCAGCTAAACCTAACTGGTTACGCGCATTTAAATACCTATAAACCTAGTTTACGAAATGATGAATGATGCCCATGAATAGTGATTTCCCTCCGGGAATGAATAGTGTCATGTGAATAGTAAAATTTTTGACGACTTCTCATAGTCTCAAACTGACTTCAAAAATGATGAATAGTGATCAGTGAATAGTGATTGATGAATAGTAACTCATGAATAGTAAATTGTCGAGGTTTGAAAAATGACCTTAAATTACGAGTTGTGACATTAACATAATCGACCAAATGTATAAAGAAAAATAAAATTTAACATAATTCTATATTATATGATATGTATGGAACTCACCTTTGTCTTCAAAAGTTATAGCAGGCTGTACTGGAAGTAGTGTTGTCGCACCAAGGAAATGAGGAATGTTAAATGGCCACCCGTCTGTTAAAAACGTCTGCATCCAAAATTCCTGATTTTGTTCCTTTGTAAAAACATTCCAAACTTGACTATTCAGTGCATATTCTTTGTAAAAACCAGCAACATTCCACGTTCCAAATGCAGAGTTGCTTTGATAACATTCCAAACTTGACTATTCAGTGCATATTCTTCAGGCATATTGTCTTCTCCTACTTTCAAACCAATCACAGGAACTGTAAACCGGTGTTCTTCAACAGTAATTACAATATTTCCTTCCAGCGCTATCCCAGTTAAGAATTCAGCGGAAAGTCTCTGTGAGAAAAGTTAATAATGACAATTTTTTACTTTTACATGGGCGTTTACCTACTTATAAGTTAAAACATGCTTGAGTCAACAATTAACTATTACCGGAGTCCTGTTTTCGTCAGACCGAACTCTACTCTTAAACCGAGATGGACGTCCCTGTATTCCCTCATATCCTCCGAATTCACGCCTATGATAATCATATCCTGTAACATAGAAGGAATCATCCCCTTCTTGTATAAAATGCAACACTTGAACATTACGACTGATGTTTTCCTTTGCAAATGAACTCCATTTGTAACCCTTTAGCGCAATAGGGCCATTATATGGTTTTACTAAGGCTACTTTTGTCCAAATCCTTTTGTAGCTTGTCAAGTACACATGTTTTTTCCCATTGTAACATTCATCCAAAAAAACTTCAGGCATTTCCTGAATCATTATTTAATACATTAATATCTTCCTAAATTTATTACAACTATATCGGAATATGGGAGCATTGTACATTACCTGTGATTGGGGATATGTTGTACGGTCCACTAAAACGACAAATTCAACGGTCATTGTCCTACAAAACCACTAATAATTTAGCTAATTTTGTGCTGATAAACAGAGTATGGTGTAAAATTTATTACACACGCACTATTATTTCGATATATTCATCTTAAGAAATCCCAAATCACACAAATACAGGTATTGCACCAACTACGATTGAGTAACATAAAATAATTATAAAAAAAACCCAATTATCAATTCTAAACAAAACTTAATACAAATAGAATGACCAAGTTAACTGCTAATAATCAACTTAAACCTATTCAACATAATATCTACCATAACTTTGTACAATGTGAAACATAATAACCATAACTATTCATGGATTTCAGTTTATTAACAATGTGACACATGCAAGTAACATCAAAACATCTAAAACGTACTGATAAGATGAAGATTGCCGATTTTACCTTTCATTGTATATTTTATCCTAACTATTAATTCTAAACAAAACCTCATACACATAGATGGACCAGGTTAACTGCTAATGATCAACGAAAACTTATTCAACATACAACACCATAACCTTTTACATCGATATCCCACAAAAAAAGGTATGTACCAACCTTTTCTAAATCATTAACAACAACAATAATTTTAATTATCCTATCTCTGAAAAAAATAATACCTAACATAATCAATTACATAATTATTCTTAATAAGGCTAAGCACAATAACAAGATTCATCCAAACATTAAAAAAAAGTATAACTTAACTATATATTTATATAAAATATAATGAAAATCGTAACACGATTCATGGTTTTCACTTTATTAACAAGCAAAACATTCAAGTAAGATCAAAACATCTTAAACAAACTGATAATATCAAGATTGTAGATTTTACCTGAGATTTTTTCGTCCACAAATATTTTTATCTGAGAATATTTTGTGTTTCCAATGCTGTAATTATGTTTCTATTGAAGTTAAACAAGTGTCTAATACTGATATGAAAAGACAATAGTGAATACTGTATCTCTAAGTCTAGAGTTATAATAGTAATCATGAAGCTACACCAAGTTGCATGGAATTATAATAACTATTCGTATTTCAGTAACAATTAAGTCAAGTTGAAAATGAAAAATGGGCTTAAACTATTAATAAACATCATCATTTTTGAAAAATGAAAGTGGGCTTAAACAATTTGTTAACAAGAATAGGATGGTTGGGCTGAAACATATTGGGTTTCATTAATTTGTTTCTTCATTCTTTTTATTTAACTTCCCTATCAAAATTTATTTTATCTTCTTATAAGGTTTTTTTTTTTTTTTTTTTTTTTTTTTTTTTTTTTTTTTTTTTTTTTTTTTTTTTTAAATCGTATAATATAAAAGTTAGTATTACATATTATCTACAATTAGTTCATATATTTTAGGCAATGATCCCAATATTGTTGTGACATATATTCAAATTCAAATAACAAGATATCATTTGTCATATAATTTATTGGTCATTAATATATAAATATTTTGAAAATACACTACAAAAATATATTAACCAATAAACTCTATATAAACTCTTACTAATATTTAAGTTTATCAAACTAATTGTTTTTTGATTCATTTTTTAGAGATGACATACACAGGATCACCAAAGGTATAAAGGTTGTTTCGCATTTTGTTTATCCAATTATAAGTATTTGTTTTTTTGTTATATGTGTTATACATGTATGTTAAAAAGGTACCATCTATTGAACTTTGCAGAAATCCAATGAAGATGGCGTTCATTGTGCATCAACTACTAATAATGTCGTTAAAAATGATATATCTGTTATTGATATATCATCTGATGATGAAATGGTATGATTAGCAAATGTATGTTTTTAATTAAAAAAAATATTTCGCTTATATTTACAAGGTTTTTTTTTTTTTTTTTTTTTTTTTTTTTTTTTTTTTTTTTTTTTTTTTTAATCATTTGCAGCCTCTTAAAAAAACAAATAAACGTAGAAGATTAACTAAAAATGGGAAGGTTGTAAAAAGCAACGTGGTCGATCTGAGTTCGTCAGATGATGAAAAGGTAGCAAATGTTGCACATACAAAAACATCTGAATGTCAACCTCAAAAGATTGGACAAATGGTATGAACTATACACAATTATTAATATTTTTTGTGTGTCTACTAACAACTATATACGACATAATAGTTTTATAATGCTTTTGTATTTTGAAACGTAGTTTATTGATGATGAAGAACCTACTCCTACAAAAAATAAGCACCACAACTATTCTCTCATCGACGAGGAAACTAATGAGGATCTTGATAAACAAAATAATCTAAGTGGAGATGGTGTGTGGGTTAATATAAATGATCTTCCAAAAGGTTTTGATGGTTTAGAAAATGGTAACAAATACATTGATGATGAAGCCGAAGAGGATTTACAATATTCTGACCTCTATAGGGACCGATTAGTTGATGATGGAGATGATTTAGATGGTTTCATTGATGACAAAACTCAAGATTCTAATCGTACCGATGTTGACGATGATACCGATGATGATTTTGGATGGTGAATAATGTTATTCAAATAGCTTGATGTTTTCTAATGAATAAAATATGTTACCAACAATGTTAGATTTTTATTTCGACGTTTTTGATACTTCCAGTTTTTGGTTCTATTTTTTAGTATACTTCCTAAAATTTGTTGTTACATTTCGTAGACAAACTTTACCTACATCTATACCATGTTGAATCAACAACCTCCAATGGTCAGATGTATATGAACAACTTTCCCTAAACATTTCAAAAGTAGGAATGATATTTCCAATTACAAATATGCTTATTACTTCATCTGACAAGAAAATGTCTTTTAAACTCAATAGAAGATAGTTTAATTTTCAACTGTGTTTTGGAATGATAATAAACAGTAGTCACGGACAAACAAGAGTTAGAATATTAATCATGAATCTATACCAAGTTTAATGGAATTACAAAAAATATTATTATGTCAGTAACAATTAAGTCAATTTTTTCTAAAGGATTGGCTTGAACAAGTAATAAACATCATCATTTGTGAAAAATGAAATTGGGCTTAAACAATTGGTTAACAATAATAGGATTGTTGGGCTTAAACATATGGGTGTTCATTAGTTTGTATCCTGCATTATTTTTATTTAACTTTCATATCAAAATTTATTTAACCAAAAATTATGTCCTTAATTATCCTAAACTAATACCCATAATTCAAGTTATCTTTTAAACATGTCAATTTGAAGCTAATTTTGATGAGATTCTTAGCATAAGGGATTTTCGAATATTAAAAAAAAAAAATCTTTAGTGATATTGGTATCAATTTAAATTATAAACCATATCAACTCCTAAAATATATCAATCAAATGTATATATCTATCACATTATATATATCATTGTCCATGCATCCCAAAATAATAAAACTCACGATTTCCTTTGATCTAAAATGCCGACACCTACAATAAAATTCCAAACACAACCATCAAGTTCTCAGAACACTGAAACACACAAGAATGACGTACCAATCATTCTTTTTGAAGTTCCACCAAAAGAAATAGGTACGCATAATTCTGACCATGGTAACGAGAAGGAAAATAAGAAGGCTGAATCTCTACAAAAGTCTGAAGGTATTGTATACGTATAATATTTATAAGATAAAACTATCATATGTTAATTTTTTTTGTTATATTCCTAACAGATAATTGTTTTTCAAATATGATACAGACATGTATGTTTGCTACAATGGTACTTGGCATAAGATTAAGAAGAAGCATGTTTGTAATGGCGATTGGAATAGCATGATGGATTCTGTCAAAAAGGCGGATGAAATGATCAAACAACTACGTGCATCAGGACACAATATAACAGATGACTATATGGTTGATCACAACGTTAGTGATGATGAATAATAAGTTTTGGGCATGTTTTAGTGATACTGTAATTCTCATGATCACAATGTTTTGCTTTTTCCGTTTAATGTTTGTTTGTTTTTCGTTCGTTTGAAGTACTCTTTTTCGGTTAGGTTTGTAATAAGTTGGATTTTGCAATTTTTGCAAGCCATGTTTATCATTAATATGTTACTATCAAATTAGGTTTTTTATTAACATGACATATTTGTTTGTTTCTTTATTTTCTTTGTATTCATGTTTATAATAATCCATGTTAAAGCATACTTTTTGTAACCATGGTTGTATTTACAGCGGTCCAATTTTATAGTCTTACTATCAAGTATATGAAAAAACGAGAGTATATTATAAAAATATATGTAGTTCATTTATCGGATCCAATAGGATATATAAGTATATTGTCTTATAAATTAGTTTACAAATTTACATTTTTATTCTAAAAACAACATCCCGAATAATTATTACATGATAATCTCATAATATAAATATTTCATTTTTATTATCACAATGTTCCATTGTTTTTAAACTAATTATATCTAAATGAGGCCCAATGGTTAAAATGGATCATTACATAAATTGGGTAAAGTCCCAACTCATAATTTATAAGTTTTCCATTTTACATTGTTCTAAATGTACCAAATATTTATGTGTTTAACATTTTTTCGTCTATATTGATTCATCAAAAGAACAATATTCAAAAATAAACCATACACCAATTTTATTTAAAGTTAAATATCATATCTCACTCTATTTTAAAACCAAATTATCATATTAAGTTGACTATAATCCCATCCTAAAATATACATAACAAACATTCAACATTTGAATGATATTCTTCAATCCACATTTTAAAATTTTGAATAGCATATCATTTCCTAAAATTGCTAACTATCGAGTGTATATAAATACCATCAAGCATCATCATCTCTAATGATATCATATTTTTCCGTTCAATACTTCATGGATCACCCTAAATCACCTACGGTTAAATACTTTGTTTTTGTATGTCGTGTATATATTTCATTTTATTGCTTTAAATGTATAATGTATAGTATATGTATTGTAACATATTTATGCCATTGATAGGTTTTCAATGCTGAAGAACATCCAAATGAAGCAAATCGTGAATCCATGAATAACAATTTAACTATCCTATCTGATGATGATTTGGTATGTGTGTGTAACCTTTCGTAAATTCATGTCATTACTTTCCTATTTTTGGAAGTTTTTATATTTTTACGTTACCCGGTATTGCGTTACGTGTTTAAAAACCCTACGATTGAGTACCGGGAGCAACCAACACTACACAATACACTCTATATTACATCCACTACCAAAAATCTGCATTTTATACAATTTTACATTGTATGTAATGCCTAGAGAGCCATAGCCTCAACACTTGTCCAAGATTTAATACAAGTGTTGAGTTAAAAACTTCCATAAGCACCTACACTTCCATTATCTCACTTCCACTATCACTATTACATGCAAATTAGATCAAAAATCTGCACTCTCTCCCTCTCCATGCCGTGAATCATCAAGCCCACAAGGACCACTGTATTTTGATTTTCTATTGAAAATTTTGTACAAAGAATGGTGGTCAATTGATGCTAACTCAATCCTTGATCTTTTGCTTCTTGTAGGTATTCACTTTCAAGAGTTTTGTTGGTGAATAATCTCAAGTTTTCAAGTACCCAAGTTCTTCCAAGAAGTGTTGGTGACAAGAAAATTTAGTGATCATGAATTAGAGAAAAGGTACAAGTATTGTAACCTAAATCTTGATCTCTATTTATCATCCTCCAAGATATTTCTTTCTACTATATTTTTGGCTCACAAAGTGATATTGTGGCTGTAGATTGAAGTTCTCCATGATCCTCTAAAAGCTCTTCTTTTGGTGCCCTCAAAGATTACTCATTGGTGGTGTTGTTTGAAAACTCCTAGTCCTTTCTTCTTGTCATCAAATCTTGTTCATCACTTTTGTAAGAAACTCCTCACCAACTTTATTTATTTTTATCATTTCACTACTGTAAAAATTATATATCTTGGTATATTTGAACATTATATAAGTTATTATGCTTAGATAGGCTTGGTACATGGTTTAAAACACAATGAAAACCCTAAAGGACTAGACCTGCAAACTGTGATTCTAAACCAATGGCAAAGATGGAGTAAACTGTACTAATCAGTAAACATTGGACATAAAATAAAAATATGGGGTTTTAGATCTATGTCTTGCGGTCGTTTTTACGGGAATTTCATTGAATAACTCAATACGATGATTAAATTAGAAATGTTTTCGTAAAACATGTCACAACCTGAGTAACAGATTTCAAACGTGCAAAAGTCATTTTTTTTGTGAATAACCCACTGTTACTCAAAGAATAAAAGTTGTAGATAACATCTTAACTTAAACGTGGCCGCAAAAATAGGATCATTTTGATTTGTAGAACTCCAGATATTGTATTTTTAGTGGGACTGTTGTAATTATGAAAACTGCTGGACTGAATAGTATGGACAAATTTATAATTTAGTTGCTGCTATGTAATTTTTGACCAAGTGGGACCCACAAAACTTGTTAGTACAGATGAATACCTTTCCGGGGAAATAAAGAACTTAATTTTTCGACTTACGGTTTGCAAGTAACGGATTTTTGGAAGTAAACAAGTTACTAAAATTTCCATCAGCATTGGTATAAAAAGTATAAACATGTTTTAAACTTTATAAAAATTGGACCTTTGATACATTTTTGAACCACCTAATATATTTTTGAACCCTCAGGTTTAATATGAACTTTTTGGCTAAAACTTGACCCATGGGCTAAAAATTGAACCTTAGGCTAATCTTGGA
Source organism: Artemisia tridentata subsp. tridentata (assembly GCA_021014915.2). Classification (NCBI taxonomy): domain Eukaryota; kingdom Viridiplantae; phylum Streptophyta; class Magnoliopsida; order Asterales; family Asteraceae; genus Artemisia; species Artemisia tridentata. The sequence continues at coordinate 360,958,824 of CP139504.1, forward strand.
CTTTTATAATACATGATTGGACTTAGGGACAAGTATAGGATTATTACTTGAATTTTGATAACTTTAAATGCTAAACTAAAACTTGTAATATCTAGGAATTATGTACCAAGCATAATTAAGATCATAACTTATGTAACTAAATTGCATCAATGTTTATTTTAAAAACCTAAGACAAGCGTATATCTATTTTAGGTTCATCGTAGAGCTTGCGTGACTATTTTTCTCCACTTGTTGTTCCGTGCTATTTCCTTTATTCACGGTGAGTTCATAGCCTCGCCTTTACTCATTTTTAATGCTTTATAAACCTCGCGAGGGGGATACATGCTAGTTTTTAAAACTGAAAACAAGTAGCTTTTGGTATGCTGGACCCGATTACATGATTATAGTTTTTGAGTAGCTTTTGCCATTAAAAGTCCCTAACATCATGAACCGTTAATTCCGTGAGAAACGCTAATATTATGAATATGCATATTTGGTTTGACAAGCCTGTCCGGATGAGTTGCGCTCATGCTCAACGGGTAGCATAATATTGAGAGATTTTAGGTAAATTGGCAAACTTACCTCCTTAGGGCATATTAAATTACCTCAAGGTTCGGGGTCATGAGCTTGATACTATAATCATATTATACGACTTGTATATGCATTACTTGTCGCCCGATGAAAAATACTTGTATTCAACTTATTACTTATTAAACTCTATGAATTCACTCAACTTTATGTTGACTTTTTTAGCATGTTTTATCTCAGGTCCGTAAGTGACTTTCGGCTTGGATGGGCGACGCAAGAAATGGATATCTATATGATGGCTCATGTTTAAATAAAAGTTTTCATTCGATAATGTTCTAAACTTCTAAAACTTATGTATCTTTTGACTATGTTAAAAACTTTTGGGACCTCTTTGACTCTGATAAATTATCGAATGTGAATTTTAAAAACGACTTTGTTTTAAAGTTGTTTACTATAATTGTACAATGTGACTAATATATAGCACCCTATGTTGTATTCCGCTGCATAGCTAAAATGGGGGTGTTATAGATTGGTACCAGAGCACAAATTATAGTGAACTAGGTCTTTTGTTTTAAAAACCTAGACTATAATCATTTTTACTTATACTTTTCTTCAAAAACATGAGCCTCCATCATCTTGATCGATATCCATGCGCGCCTACTCCCGAGCTTCCTAATTCTCCCTCGTATATATATATCTTGATCATTCTATAATAATTATATAAACATTATAATTATTTCTTAACTCGACCGTTAATCCGCGAAATATCACTTATAAATATAAAATCTTTATGCACAAGATTTCTTATTATTTATGCTATTAGTAAACATTATTATTATTTTGTTTATTATTCAAAAACTTTATGCACATCTCTTGATTGCACCGTTGTTATACGTATGCGTAAAATAAATATTATCATTTGTATATGTAATATTTATCGATCATCTTGCTTGTTCACAAAGCATCATTATTCACTCACTTACTTACACAAATATTATTTTCATGATAATATTTCTTTTCTTAATACTAATTATATGTATATATATGATTTTTCAGATTCATCATGGCACTTCCACTCCCACCTGATCATGAGGGTAAAAGAGCTCGAGGGTGCTAGTGCAATATCTAGAGACAAAATTGGGCATGGACGTATGGATTTGCTTGACTTTGATTTGGGGGTGGTAGAACATCATGTTGACAAGACAGACCGTGAAGTGGCTATGTTGGGTAAGCGTGTTCGAGAATTAGATAATGAGGGTCTTAGAGGTGAAAATAAGAGATTGAAACATGAGTTAGAAGACAAGGGGTTGGCCTTAATGTTTGCTTATATGTATAATGAAAGACTTGAGAAAGATTTTTATGAGATGAGGCAATGGGCCTACACACATTGGGAGGAGATGCTTAGAGCGGGGATGATCGATGAGAGGTCATGTGATGTTGTTGATGTGTTGGCTGTTTTTGGGGAGACCCCACCACCCGAGCCACGAGGGTCCCCTCGTGACTCTTAGTATTCTATGTATTTTTATTTCTATCGTTGTATTTCGTTGTTGTTCTTCATCTTGTAATTGCTAAACTGAATGTATCAGTTAGTAGAACTATTATCGTTAATTATGATGACTTTGTCAAATTTTGTAATACGATCGAACCATGTATTAATCTTTTGTATGTAATGATGAAGTTGTCATTTCTTAAACTCCACTTTATATTGTTATAATCTCTTTAATATTCGGTTTACTCGTACATGATTATATCTATGTCATTGTATGATTACTCATCAAAATTTTCTTGTGTTGTGATAGAATCATGCCACCAAAGAGAATGTCCGACGCAGCTATCGGAAAGTTAGTTGCTGATAGTGTGGCCGCGGCTTTAGCCGAGGATCGCGCTATAAGGGCTAACGGGGCCGCTGGCGGCGGTGCTGGAGCCGATGGGGCTGCTGTTAACCCTGTAGCACATGGTTGTACCTTCAAGCAATTCTTGGGTTGTGATCCCACTAAGTTCAAGGGAACTGAAGGGGCGGTTGTATTGATACATTGGTTTGAAAGTTGTGAGACTGCGTTCATGCTTAGTAACTGCTCAGAGGAATGTAAAGTCAAGTACGCAACAGGTACTCTACAAGAACACGCCAAATCATGGTGGAACTCTTATGTTCAACCCATTGGGATTTAAGCGGTTTATGCAACCACGTGGACCGATCTCAAGAAAAAGATGACTGAAAAGTTCTATCCTCGGAGTGAAATAAGAAGACTTGAGACGGAATTCTACTATCTAATGGTCAAAGGCAATGATATCGAAACTTACATCAGAAGGTTCCAAGAGCTAGAAGTTTTGTGTCCAAGTGTGCTACCTGAATTTGAAAGGAAATTAGAAGCTTTTCTTAAGGGTCTTCCCCGAAGCATTAAGGGGAACGTGACAGCCGCAAATCCTAACACTCTGGATGAATCCATTCGTGTTACTCAGAAACTTATGGCACAAGTAGTGGAGGATGAGACGGCTCGCAATGCTAACAACAATAACCAAAACAAGAAAAGGTGGAATGATGATAAGAGGAGAAACGACAACAACACTCAAGACCGCAACAATGATCATCATCAGCAGCAGAACAGAAGGCGAGAAAATGTGAGGGCAATGACTGAAGCCCCAACTGGAAGAGGTGGTTACAATGGACCTCATCCTTACTGCAATCGCTGTAATAAGAACCACATTGGCTTCTGTAATACGAAATTTAGCAGTTGTGGAAAACAAGGAAACATAGCGAAAAATTGGAAGGGTAAGGCTATTGCTACTGGTGTTAACGCACAGCCAATCATAACTTGTTATGGCTGTGGGGAGAAAGGGCATCTCAGTAGCAACTGCCCGAAGAAGGGGAAGGATCAAGCCGGTAATGCTCGTGGTCGTGCGTATGTGATGGGAAATGTAGATCATCAAGGCCCGAATGTCGTGACGGGTACGTTTCTTCTTAATAATCATTATGCTAAAGTTTTATTTGATTCGGGTTCGGAAAAAAGCTTTGTGTCAACTGGTTTTAGCGCATTGATAAATATTAACCCGGTTAAGTTAAACTATAGTTATGAAGTCGAATTAGCCGATGGGAAATTGGTTAGTACAAATTCTATTCTGAAGGGTTGTACCATAAATCTCGCGAACCACCCATTTAGTATTGACCTCATGCCAATTGAACTTGGTACTTTTGATGTCATTATTGGAATGGATTGGTTATCCGATCAAAACGCGGTTATTGTCTGTGGTGAAAAAGTTGTTCGTATTCCACACAACAACAAAACACTACTAATCAGAGGTGATAGAGATGGGTCCCAATTAAAAATCATAACTCGTATCAAGGCTCAAAGGTACATTGAGCAAGGGTTCCAGATGTTTCTAGCACAAGTGACAGTGAAAGAGTCAGTTGAAAAACGAATAGAAGATGTACCTGTTGTTCAGGATTTTCCTGAAGTATTTCCTGATGATCTTCCGGGACTTCCACCTCCTCGACAAGTAGAGTTCCGAATCGAATTAGTGCCTGGTGCTGCACCAGTGGCACGTGCACCTTATCGACTGGCACCATCAGAAATGAAGGAGCTATCGGAACAATTACAAGAATTGTCTGAAAAAGGGTTCATTCGACCGAGCTCGTCACCTTGGGGAGCTCCGGTGCTATTTGTGAAAAAGAAGGACGGATCCTTTCGAATGTGTATCGATTACCGTGAGCTTAACAAATTAACGGTAAAGAACCGTTATCCACTTCCGAGAATTGATGATCTATTTGATCAACTTCAAGGCTCAAGCGTGTATTCCAAAATCGACCTGCGATCAGGTTATCACCAACTCCGTATTCGGGAAGAAGACACTCTAATTACTGCGTTTAGAACTCGGTATGGTCACTACGAGTTCAAAGTGATGCCGTTTGGGTTGACCAATGCACCTGCAGTATTTATGGACTTGATTAATCGTGTGTGCAAACCGTACCTCGACAAGTTTGTGATCGTGTTCATTGATGACATTTTGATTTACTCCGAGAACAAGGAAGAACATGTGAAACACTTGAAGATTATCTTGGAGTTACTCAAGGAAGAGCGATTGTATGCCAAGTTCTCGAAATGTGATTTTTGGCTGGAATCCGTATAATTTCTCGGTCATGTAATCAATAGCAGTGGTGTTCATGTAGATCCTGCAAAGATTGAGGCTATTAAGAACTGGTCTCCACCGACGACACCAATAGAAGTGAGGCAATTCTTAGGACTTGCTGGCTATTACCGAAGATTCATCGAAGGGTTTTCTATAATAGCCAAACCTCTTACCAAGTTGACTCAGAAAAATAAGAAGTATGAGTGGGGTGAAGACGAAGAAGAAGCCTTTCAAATACTAAAATAGAAGCTTTATAGTGCGCCAATATTAGCATTGCCAGATGGGACGGAAGATTTTGTGGTTTATTGTGACGCGTCAATCAAAGGTTATGGAGCTGTACTGATGCAACGACAAAAGGTCATAGCATATGCTTCACGACAACTGAAGACTCATGAAGAAAACTATACTACCCACGATCAAGAATTGGGTTCTGTGGTTTTTGCTCTTAGGCTATGGAGGCACTACTTGTATGGTACAAAGTGTACTGTGTATACTGATCACAAGAGTCTCCAATACATTCTAGACCAAAAAGAGCTCAACATGAGGCAACGAAGATGGATTGAACTCCTGAGTGATTATGATTGCGACATCCGTTATCACCCGGGGAAGGCGAACGTAGTGGCTGATGCTTTAAGCAGAAAGGAAAGGGCAAAACCATTACGTGTAAGATCACTGGTAATGACGGTCCTTCCCAAGTTACCCGAGCAGATTCTTGAAGCTCAAGCGAAAGCAATAAAAGAAGAAAATGTGAAGGCTGAAAATCTGGGAAGAGGAATAAAACCCATATTCGAAACTCGTTCTGACGGAACCCGACTGTTTAATAGACGTGTTTGGTTACCACTGTTTGGAGGTTTGAGAGACTTGATCATGTACGAGTCTCATAAATCCAAATACTCTATCCATCCGGGGTCAGATAAAATGTACCATGATTTGAAACAGTTGTACTGGTGGCCGAACATGAAGGCTGAGATCGCTACCTATGTTGGCAAATGTTTGACGTGTGCAAAAGTTAAGGCGGAACACCAAAAGCCGGCCGGATTCCTTCAACAACCCGAGATTCCAGTTTGGAAATAGGAGAGAATCACCATGGATTTCATTACTAAGCTCCCTAGAACTTCAAGTGGTTATGATGCGATTTGGGTCATTGTGGATCGTTTGACAAAATCTGCTCATTTCCTACCAATAAAGGAGACTTACAGCATGGAAAAGCTTGCTCAACTGTACTTAAAGGAAATTGTCTGTAGGCATGGTATACCTATATCAATCATATCTGACAGAGATAGCCAGTTTACATCAAGATTTTGGAAGTCACTCCAGGATGCCTTGGATACAAAGCTAGATATGAGTACGGCGTACCACCCACAGACGTATGGTCAGAGTGAAAGAACGATACAAACTTTGGAAGATATGTTGCGGGCGTGTGTGATCGACTTTGGGAGTAGTTGGGATCGACATTTGCCATTAGCCGAATTCTCCTATAACAACAGTTATCACTCAAGCATTAAGATGGCACCATTTGAAGCTCTTTACTGACGAAGATGCAGATCACCGGTTTTCTGGAACGAAGTTGGGGATAGCCAACTCACGGGTCCAGAGATAATTCGTGAAACAACGAAAAAGATACTCAAAATCAAAGACCGTTAACTAACTGCTCGTAGTTGCCAGAAAAGCTATGCAGATGGTAGACGTAGACCTTTGGAGTTTAATGTTGGCGATAGAGTTATGCTCAAGGTCTCGCCATGGAAGGGTGTAGTTCATTTCGGAAAACATGGAAAGCTAAGTCCATGATATATTGGACCATTCAAAGATCCTAGCTAGGGTTGGTCTAGTTGCATACAAGTTAGAGCTACCGGAAGAACTTCAAGGCATTCACAACACTTTCCACGTTTCTAATCTTAAGAAGTGTTTGTCAGACGAAAGTCTCGTCATTCCATTAAAGGAACTTCGAATCGATGACAAGCTACACTTCATCGAAGAACCGATTGAGATCGTGGATCATGAAGTAAAGAAACTCAAGAAAAGCCGCATCCCCATTGTCAAAGTTCGTTGGAATACCCGACGAGGACCTGAATTCACATGGGAACGCGAAGATCAAATCAAGAGAAAGTATCCTCATCTTTTCGCACATAAACCTTCGGGGGATAAAGCAAATTGAACGCCGAGACGACGCTCTCTTAAGGGGTAGGTACTGTAACCTTTCGTAAATTCATGTCATTACTTTCCTATTTTAATTATCTATCTATTCTATCTCAACTTCGTCGGAAGTTATTCGCGTATGTCATAATACGTTCAAGTAATTCAACCGACACTAGACTGTGTCTAGTCTCCACTTTTTATACACTTTTGGTTCTTTACAATCTCATTTCAAAAGTCACTTTTCACTTTTTCCATTTTCACGTAAACCTTGCACCTTTTACGTCTTACGCGTTCTAAACCCTCGTTTTTATGTTCTAACCACATCTAAATCTTCCGATGATCTCACTACTCATCTAAATTACAAAAATATGTCTTGAAAACAAATTTCAATATTTTTGGAAGTCTTTATATTTTTACGTTACCCGGTATTGCGTTACGTGTCTTAAAAACCCTACGTTTGAGTACCGGGAGCAACCAACACTACACAATACACTCTATATTATATCCACTACCAAAAATCTGCATTTTATACAATGTTACATTGTATGTAACGCCTAGAGAGCCATAGCCTCAACACTTGTCCAAGATTTATTACAAGTGTTGAGTTAAAAACTTCCATAAGCACCTACACTTCCATTATCTCACTTCCACTATCACTATTACATGCAAATTAGATCAAAAATCTGCACTCTCTCCCTCTCCATGCCGTGAATCATCAAGCCCACAAGGACCATTGTATTTTGATTTTCTATTGAAAATTTTGTACAAAGAATGGTGGTCTATTGATGCTAACTCAATCCTTGATCTTTTGCTTCTTGTAGGTATTCACTTTCAAGAGTTTTGTTGGTGAATAATCTCAAGTTTTCAAGTACTCAAGATCTTCCAAGAAGTGTTGGTGACAAGAAAATTTAGTGATCATGAATTAGAGAAAAGGTACAAGTATTGTAACCTAAATCTTGATCTCTATTTATCATCCTCCAAGATCTTTCTTTCTACTATATTTTTGGCACACAAAGTGATATTGTGGCTGTAGATTGAAGTTCTCCATGATCCTCTAAAAGCTCTTCTTTTGGTGCTCTCAAAGATTACTCATTGGTGGTGTTGTTTGAAAACTCCTAGTCCTTTCTTCTTGTCATCAAATCTTGTTCATCACTTTTGTAAGAAACTCCTCACCAACTTTATTTATTTTTATCATTTCACTACAGTAAAAATTATATATCTTGGTGTATTTGAACATTATATAAGTTATTATGCTTAGATTGTAACACCCCAACCCGACAAGGGTAGAGATGTCACAATAATGGTTTCATATCAGAACAAACACAAGCATATGACATAAATAATACAATTGAATTTCAATGGTTACAATGGAAAATCTAAAGGTACAAGGTTACAATGAAGATACAATAATTACTAAGTCTGAATATAAGCTCTTCTAGTCATCTCAAATCCAAAGTAGCAAGTAAGGTCTTCTAAGTCCAAGGTACTCTCCACTCATACCCAGCTTCCAAACTAAATCCTGCCACAGGAAAGGAAATGCGGCTGAGCTTAAAAAGCCCAGTGAACAGATATAACGATAACAAAGCAGTAATAATGGGATGGTGAAGTAAGTGAAACAATGCGAGGTATAACAAGAGTTAGCAAAAAATAAAAAGGTTATGCAGATATATCAAGAGTTAAGAAATAGTTACAGTAGATAAGAGTAAAGGGAACAATAATCCCAACCCGAGCCCAAGTCATATCAAGTCAAGTCAAGTATCAAGTCAAGTATGTATCCGGAGGGGTGACCTCGGAATACTAAGTACAAGGTTACAAGGTAAAGGAAACAGTAATCCACTACGAGCCCAAATCAAATCAAATAATCAAATATCAAGGTGTACGGAGGGGAGACCTCGGTACCAATACAATATGAGGGGATACCTCCAAAGGTGGAGTAGCTAGCTCCCAAGCTGTGAAAGACGTGTATCGCACACACCATCAGTCACCAAATATAACAAGTAATATAATGATAAACAAGTCAAGTCAAGTCAAATCTAGGATGCATCCATACGCCCCAGGTGGCCAAAGTCTGCCTCTACGTAAGAAATCAAATCAAGTCAGGGACGGGACAGGTCATCACTCTCCTGCCCTAGAGTCATGCCATCGGTGCATCAATGACATGGACATGAAACCCTCATGCCTAGTTATGGCTCGTAGTCTCAAACTGTGGGTCAAGGTCAAGTATCAAGTATCAAGTATCCAAGTTCAAATTTCATATCAAGTGGTTCAAGTCAAATTTCTATTTCAATTATATCATAAGGTTCATATCAAATGGTTCATATCAAATGTCTCATATCAAATGGTTCATATCAAATGTCTCATATCAAATGGTTCATATCAAATGGTTCATATCAAATGGTCAAAACAAAAGGAATCATAGCAAAGGGTTTATATCAAAGGTTTATAAAGCAAAGTTTCATAGCAACAGTTCATTTAAAAAGGTTTCTATTAAAAGTCCATTTAAAGCAGTATTTCAATAATGGTTTTCATAAAAATGATCTTACAAAATAGTTTTCATAAAAATGGTCTTTCAAAACGGTTTTCATAAAGATAGTCTTAAAAATAGTTTTCTTAAAAACTCTAAGTAACTTTCATTTAAAAGTATTATCGCATCTTTTTAAAATAGCTTTTCTCAAACATTTTCATATATAATTAAGAAAGGTTTTCACATCCAGTTACCAAAATCAAATGAACCTTCAAAGTATCAAGTGATTCAAATATTCATGTTACAGGGTGACGAACGAGTCATATCAAGTATCAAGGGAACATGGCAAGGTTCCATTATCAAGGTTCACAAATCAAGGGAAACATAGCAAAGACATAGATTAAATAAGAAAGCCCCAAATAAAAAGGCTCAGATCATAATCAAACCAATATAGACAGATGTAAGTGAAATATGAAGAACGAATCAAAGTATAAGGGAACATAGCAATGGCTTAGGGAACCCTATAGTGAATCAAGATCAAAAGTCATGAGAAGGACACCCTTACTGAGAAAGGGTAGAATATCTGTACCTTATACCGCAAGTGAAAACACATATAGAAATATAGAGATCGGAAACAAACTCCATCTTCAACGAATCTACACGAATACATGGTCGTCTTATTATTAATATCTCATTTAAATCAGATTTCTCGTTTTAGTCGGCTTTCTATTTTTAGTAGGTTTCCAAGATTAGCAAGTTTCCATTTTTAGAAGGTTTCCGTATTATGAATATTCAAGGTCATCATTTACTAAGTTTAAAGTATCAAATGTGGCAATATTAGTAGTTTAGGGTTCATAATGATATTTACATAAGTTTAGGGTTCATTATTCAATTATCACAAGTTTAGGGGTGATAGTGTCGTTATGATAAGATTAGGGTGCAAAATGTAAATATTACCAAGTTACATGTTCTTACAAGTTAAGTCCTTTAGTTTTAGAAAAATAACAATTTAAACCCTTTAGTTTTGGAAAATAAACACTTAACACCCTTTCAATATCTTTAAAACTTTTCACAGATTTTACACACAAATTAGACCTGTTTTGTCCAATTTTTCATCCTTATAAGAACTCAGAATAAAAATTCCCAAAAATTTACACACACTCCTATATGTCTTAAAAATTTACCCTAATTTTTCCAAAATTTAATATTAAGTATACCTATTGTTTTAAAATCCTTTAATTCAAGTCGTCCAGATTACTGATCAGTTTTAACATACGAAAACTTTGGAGTTCACAGCCCCATCAAAATAATTTATAAAATTCTACAAAAATTCCAGTATCTAGTAGACATATTAACGATTACCCAGTTCAAAGGAAACCTTCTAATTCGACATGGTTTGAAAATGATAAATGAAAAACACAGACTGTTTTTTCCAGACATACGAATTCGATTTGACACTTAATTTTCTAAAAATCAAAAAGTGGTATTCCAGGCTTCTAAAATTTACAATATAAATGTTCCCTGAAAGCTCTTTCATTGAACTTGTTTCTAGACTCAAAAACCACCCAAAAACACATTACCATTATTTTTATACAGTCGATTAAAGTTGGGCAAATTCTCATATCAGTAGCAGTTTCATGATATCATGCAAGTATTTAGGGTTTTGTATTTCCAATCTTTAGTTCTTGACACAAAACGATTATTGATGAGTTTATAAAACGTCTAGTTCGATTTATCTCTGGTCTTAACATAAACAAAACAAGTAAATTCAGATCCATATACAAGTCGATTCATACTAGGGTTTTATAGATTTATTATTTCATGTTATCAACTTAACATTTTATGTAACATTTATAATTTTATGTAGCTTCTTTTATGATCTCATGTGATTATATATCGCGACAATAACACAAGATGAATTCAAGAAAGGATGATACCAAATTATCCTTGAAGACCAAACGAAGAACAAGAACAACACACGATCGAATCAACAACACTTCTTCCTTCTTCTTTGGTGGTGATCGACAGAAACAACAAAAAAAAAAAAAAAAAAGAAAAAAAAAAAAAAAAAAAAAAAAAAAAAAAAAAAAAAAAAAAAAAAGCAGAGGTCGATTATGGTTTGTTACAAACAAATTCGAATGGATCAATGATGGGTATGCGATTACCTTAATTGTTATGAACAAAGATCAAGTCTCTTTTTCAGCCTAGCTTGGATCGAACCGCAGGAATAAGATGAGAACAGCCGAAGTTTTGATTGTAGGAGAGAGTTAGGGTTTCTTTCAAAGTAAAAAATATATATATATATATATATATATATATATATATATATATATATATACATATATATATATATATATATATATATATATATATATATATATATATATATATATATATACGGTATTAAAAGGGGATGTAGAAACCGTGTTTTTATGTTTTGGGTTAAACAAGGAATGCCAATAATTTAGGGATTGTGTCAATTAATATAATTGTGATCTTATCTCTTCCTTTGATTTCTTGTAACCGAATTTTTTTGAGCTAGGGACACAGAAAAAGAAGTTTCGACCAGCCTTAGCTAGTATTTTGTAACATTTAATTTGAGATTTTAAAATTGTAGTGTAAGGTCTAATTAATTTAATTTTGTTAGGTAACTTAGGTTTAGTACAATTGATGTTATTTATTGAATTTTTATAAGTTCTCAAAATTTTAAATTTGAGGGTATTTTTGTCATTTCGGATTATATTAATTTTGGGGTTTTACATAGATAGGCTTGGTACATGGTTTAAAACACAATGAAAACCTTAAAGGACTAGACCTGCAAACTGTGATTCTGAACCAACGGAAAATAAGGAGTAAAATATACTAATTAGTAAACATTGGACATAAACTAAAAATATGAGGTTTTAGATCTATGTCTTGCGGTCGTTTTGACTGGAATTTCATTGAATAACTCATTACGATGATTAAATTAGAAATGTTTTCGTAAAGCATGTCACAACCTGAGTAACAGATTTGAAACGTGCAAAAGTCATTTTTTTGTGAATAACCCACTGTTACTCAAAGAATAAAAGTTGTAGATAACATCTTAACTTAAACGTGGCCGCACGAATGGGATCATTTTGATTTGTAGAACTCCAGATATTGTATTTTTAGTGGGACTGTTGTAATTATGAAAACTGCTGGACTGAATAGTATGGACAAATTGATAATTTAGCTGCTGCTATGTAATTTTTGACCAAGTGGTACCCACAAAACTTGTTAGTACAGATGAATACCTTTCCGGGGATATAAAGAACTTAATTTTTTGACTTACGGTTTGCAAGTAACAGATTTTTGGAAGTAAACAAGTTACTAAAATTTCCATCAGCATTGGTATAAAAAGTATAAACATGTTTTAAACTTTATAAAAATTGGACCTTTGATACATTTTTGAACCACCTAATATATTTTTGAACCCTCAGGTTTAATGTGAACTTTTTGGCTAAAACTTGACCCATGGGCTAAAAATTGAACCTTAGGCTAATCTTGGACTTTTATAATACATGATTGGACTTAGGGACAAGTATAGGATTATTACTTGAATTTTGATAACTTTAAATGCTAAACTAAAACTTGTAATATCTAGGAATTATGTACCAAGCATAATTAAGATCATAACTTATATAACTAAATTGCATCAATGTTTATTTTAAAAACCTAAGACAAGCGTATATCTATTTTAGGTTCATCGTAGAGCTTGCGTGACTATTTTTCTCCACTTGTTTTTCCGTGCTATTTCCTTTATTCACGATGAGTTCATAGCCTCGCCTTTACTCATTTTTAATGCTTTATAAACCTCGCGAGGGGGATACATGCTAGTTTTTAAAACTGAATACAAGTAGCTTTTGGTATGCTGGACCCGATTACATGATTATAGTTTTTGAGTAGCTTTTTCCATTAAAAGTCCCTAACATCATGAACCGTTAATTCCCTGGGAAACGCTAATATTATGAATATGCATATTTGGTTTGACAAGCCTGTCCGGATGAGTCGCGCTCATGCTCAACGGGTAGCATAATATTGAGAGATTTTAGGTAAATTGGCAAAGTTACCTCCTTAGGGCATATTAAATTACCTCAAGGTTCGGGGTCATGAGCTTGATACTATAATCATATTATACGACTTGTATATGCATTACTTGTCGCCCGATGAAAAATACTTGTATTCAACTTATTACTTATTAAACTCTATGAATTCACTCAACTTTATGTTGACTTTTTTAGCATGTTTTATCTCAGGTCCGTAAGTGACTTTCGGCTTGGATGGGCGACGCAAGAAATGGATATCTATATGATGGCTCATGTTTAAATAAAAGTTTTCATTCGATAATGTTCTAAACTTCTAAAACTTATGTATCTTTTGACTATGTTAAAAAATTTTGGGACCTCTTTGACTCTGATAAATTATCGAATGTGAATTTTAAAAACGACTTTGTTTTAAAGTTGTTTACTATAATTGTACAATGTGACTAATATATAACACCCTATGTTGTATTCCGCTGCATAGCTAAATTGGGGGTGTTATAGTGTGACCTCTTATCAGAGTATTATTAACTATGTTCTTCCTTATGTTTAATTTAAATAACATGCAGGATTTCCCCATCACCAAGAAACGCGAAAGACAAGCAAAAAAAGATAGTAAAATGAACAACAACGTTATTAATATTCTATCTTCTGATGATGAGAAGGATGCCCACGCATCTAATAGCAAAAAGTGTGAAGAGTACACAAAAAAGAATGAAAATTGGGTATAAAAATATTGTATCCATATTACATGTTTTTATTTATGAAACACTTAAAAAATTATCACTCTAATTCTACTTATTACTAAGTGATGAAGAAAATGATGATGCTATAAGTAATAAGTATGACACAAAACTTAGAGTGATAATATAAATTAGAAAATGATGATGCTATAAGACGATAAATTATCACTCTTATCGATGAACCAAGTGATGAAGAAAATGATGATGCTATAAGTATGACACAAAATTTTGACAACTTAATTGATGAAGAGGCAAAAGACGATTCACAACTTAGTGGTGAAAACATTGATAACGAAACTGATGAACACATCCATTTAGAAGACTTGATTGTTGAACAATTTTCACAGGATGAAGCTAATGATGAATTTGATAGTTTCATCAATGATGGAAATGTTGATGATGAAGCTACTCATAACAGTTCTGACAGCGAAGTTTGAGAATATAGATTGATTTATTATTCGCATGTTATCAATAATGCATATAAGCAATGTTTCGTTCCATGTTTTTTCAATTATTTGAATAAAATTATCATTATGTAATTCAATCGCGTACACGTATGCAATCGTCAAAGAATGTATGGTATTAAATATCAACCTAATCACAATTCATGAAAACAAGTAATCCTTATAATGCATGATAAGTTGTTCATGGACAAATTAAGATTCAATGTTTATTTGCAATACAAATTTAAGTACTTATATAAGCAAGCCCAACCACCCATACTGCAATAATGCCAAGCTTGTGATGTTAGATTATATTTAGACAAATGATGTTCTTAATATGTATTCAAAATATAAAATCAATCAATATTTTCAAAAAGTATGACCATCCTAAACAAATACAGGATATTTTGCAATAAACTATAACCATTTTTAGGAAATGATTACCATCATATAATCAAAATGTAACAACTTTCAACACTTCAAGGATAAATCTGTACACATTTAATGATTTAAATTGAATAATTAACCTTACAAATTCCTTAAATAATATCATGTCGATTCAGTATACTTATGCACTATAAAACCTGTTGTTATTCATCATTTCTCAAGTCACAATTCACAAACAAATTATAATTAACAAAAGCTACTCATCATGTTTCCTTTAACGAATATTTCAAAACGCCCTGCTGAAAATGACCAAGATGAAGACAACCTTACCAGGTAAGTTTAACAGTCATTTGTCTGTTCTTTGCTTTTGTTCTACCATGGTTTTACGTTGTAAATATTACTTTGACATAGCATGAATAAGCGAATCGTGTTAGTAAAGGAAAACTCTATGAAAGAATCTGTTGGGTCAACAGGTTAGTTTATGGTTGTTTACAAGTTTTTAGTGATCATCCATAGTTTGTAAAAACATGTGAATATATATAATAATAATAGTAATCATATATTTAGTTGTATAACTTTAAAAATATTTATTTTTGCTTTTGCTAATCTTATAAATTGTTTAATCTTTGTAAGAAGTAATCAATGCTGAATCAAAAGATGATGCAACAAGCTCTTTCTCGCATCCTGCCGAGTTGTGGTTTTCTCTACAAGCTAAAGCAAGAAAGAAAAAATGGGAAGCCTATGTAAAGCGCAACATGAAACAAAGGTCGAAGACTAAAGCAAATAAGCTCAAGATTGCAATCAAAAGACAATTAAAAAAACATGAGCTTGAGGAACCAGAAGATTTCACCGACGAAGAGCCGTTGGAAGCAATGGACTATGACAATCTTCATTTAGCATTTGATCCAGAAAAATCACCTAAGTTTAACTGTTAAATTGTATTTTGATGTCTTTTTTTGTTGATGACATTTTATATACATTTGAATTTCATATTTCTTTTCATAACTATAGAGAGACATGCCAGTTAGTTTTAAGCCTTCAAAAATGCTAAGCCAACTTGCTTTTATAATTTATATAAACTTATATTCTTATTGATGAACCAAGTGAGGAAGGAAACGATGAAGGTATAAATATAATTAAACATTTTGTTCCTTTAATTGATGAAGAGGCAAAAGTCGAATTACAACACAGTGGTGAAAACATTGATGACGAAACTGATAATCATATTCATTTAGAACACACGATTGATGATGAGTCTTCACAGGTTTAGAGTACTGATTAATTTATAAGCTTCAACAATGATGAAAATTTTGATGATGAAACTAATGATGAGAGTTCTTATAGCGAAGTTTGATAATGCAGATTGATATGTTATTAACATGTTATGCATAATGCATATATGCAATTTTTCGTTCCACATTTTTTCAATTATTCGAAGAAAATTATCATGACGATGTAGTTCAATCGCTTACACGTATGCAATTTTAAAGGAATTTACCCTATTGAATATCAACAATCTAAATAATAATGTGTTTTACAATCAATGTGTATAGTGTTAATGTATATTGTGAGTTATCATTTATATATAACATTATCATATTTATATCTCAATAGTAATTATAATGTACATTATCAATACTAAAACAACAGTGAACAAGCAATTTTTTGAATCTGATAAACAACATAAAGCAACAACTAATCACATATAAATGAGGAGTTGGGCCTTTACATTAGTTTCTAAATTGTATAAACAACATAAAGCAACAACTAATCACATATAAATGAGGAATTGGGCATGTACATTATGTTACACTGATTTGGTATATACATTGGGCCTCATTTAATTATTATTGGGTTACAAAAGTGTTTTTTAATCTGATTATGAATGCTGACTTATTGGTCTAAAACCTACATAATTTTCGGAATCAATCATTCAAATATGGAATGATTTTAAAATTTAGATTTCGTTTATTTGCAGCTATTGTATGTAATGATATTCATAATTGTGTCGCACAACTTGATATAAATATCATGTATCAGTAGATGAATAACCAAATGAACAATAATGAATCATTTCACTGGAAGAGAAAATTTTGATAAGGGTTATATAAACTCTATTGAAAGAGTTGTTGGTATGCAAAGTGATCAAAGCTCAAACAATATTTTTTATGTTCGAATGACTCCCATGTCTTAGCCGATCAAATGCTGAACAATTCTTCATGTAAGTTTTTATTTTTTGGTGTTGTTGTCTTTACATCTATACAAATATTTTTTAACGTTATTATATTTTTTTGTTTGTATAACATTTCAAAAATGTTTGATTATTTTCATGATTCGTTGTTGATGGATAATCAGTAAACCCATCACAAGATCATCCAGATATCCGCAACAAGAGAAAGTCTATTACGACAGACAATACCCTAAATGATGATGTTTTATCTTTGAATGATTTGCCATACAATAATGCTCTTCAGTATGACCTTATATATATGCCGACAACTCTTACACCTATTGGTACGTTATGATCATATATGTGTATATTAATAGTACAATTTTATTACTATTACATGTTTATCTTATGCATTTGTTGTAAGTTATACTCACAAGGAAATCTTTATGATTGTCATTTTTTTATCTTATAATTTTTTTATAGGTATGTCGAATAACTATCAATGGCAGAAACGTAGAATTCTGCGTAACCAACACACTTATCAATCTAAAGCAGTTTATCATGATAGAGGAATATTGGCTACTATTAGTCAAGATTTTTAAAATAATTATGATGTAGGCATGTCAATAAATCCCGTCCAACATTCGAGATATTCAAGTGTTGTTGATGTATTACCTAATATGCATTCTCAACGACCTCCTCTACATGACATGACTACAAGTAATGTTATATCAACAATTCTTTAATCAAATACTTTTTTCTATGTTCTTTACACCTTATTTGACAATATTTGTTTATGTAATAGGTACATATTCAAACATGAACCAAACTTTGCAAACTTCTCAATCAGGGAATATGAATTCCATTTTCACAAATCCTACACCACTTAAGAGAGGACGTGGACGTCCACGCATGCAAGATGTACCAACCGTTGCTTTACCACAACTTAATTCTGGCCGAACTACACAGTTTGCTATAGAAAAAAGCAGTCGTCGTGTTCTTAATGATGTTACAAATACGGTAGGAAATATAAACCTTGGTGGACGTCCCCGTAAGAATCCTTTAGTTAGTTAGGTCTCACCAAACGTTAATGAAGTAGCATCAAATGAAACTATACAAAAAGTAACTAAACGACCAGGAAGACCTCCGAAAGTAGTTTGTGAAACCGGTATGAAGTTTGGTATTATCAATTATAAATATACCTTTTAGTTGTAAGCATTGTAAATTTAACAAGCGTGATCCTTATTGTTTTAAAATCCTGTAACATACAATTCTACAATAGTAAATGTACCTAAATGACACAGAAGGCCTCCCAAAGCAGGTACATGCTTTGAGTACACTATGTATAAAGTACTTTATATTTAATCCTTCTGCATTTTGAAAACATTTTTTTTTTTGTTAAGTCGAAACAATAGATAACTGTACCAGTACAACTGTTTCACTAAACCTTTCAGAAGGTGCTTCTCTGGATGTTACAATAGGAAATATACCTAAACGACGCGGTAGGCCTCCCAAAACCGGTACATGATTTCAGCACGAACACCTTTATAAACTATATATATTTAATCCTTTTGAAGTTATACAGTCTTTTTTTTTGTCCTTGAAAAAATAGATAATCGTACAAGTAGTGTTATAAACCAACCTCTCCCCAACATGTCTCCCAGCAATGTTAGTGGATCTCTAACTCCTAATATGTTCAGACATGAAATACATGCAAACATCTCATGCCAAGATATCAATTCTACAAGTAAGTCGTGGAGTATGTTTTTATCTATAAATTTTGCATTGTAACACATTATAAGTTCACCAATCATTAAACGTGGTATACAGGTAGCATTTCGAAAAGAACTCGCAGATCAAGATTAGTCAATAACAGTCCAGTTCAATTTCACATTGGTGAGCATAATTACTTTTGCTCATATCCTATTCATTTTATATGAGAATTTGATGCACAAAAGGTATATTGATAAGTATAATTATATAAATCTGCAACAGATAGTCCAGCTATTGTCTCGCCAAGTCCGTCTAGAAATAATAATGTTGATTCAACAAGACAACGTAACAGCAAAGACAAAGGCAAGTCAATAGCACATACAACGGATGTTGATTTATCAGAGGATGTTTCTGAGGATGAACATGGATATATTGAACGTATTTCAGGCATATCTAAAGGTATAATTATTTTTTACATATTTATTAATCGTTAAGTTCTTTTTACTATTGATATGTTTAAGTCGTTGTATATATTTTTGTATCCTAATAAACAATATATATATATATATATATATATATATATATATATATATATATATATATATATATATATATATATATATATATATATATATATATATATATATATATCCTTTTGAAGTTAACGACCCTTTTTTTTGTCCTCGAAAAAATAGATAATCGTATAAGCAGCAGTATAAACCAATTTGTCCCCAACATATCTTCCAGCAATGTTGGTGGATCTCTAACTCCTAATATGTTCACACCTGAAATACACGCAAACATCCCATGCCAAGATATCAATTCTACAAGTAAGTCATGTCATATGTTTTTTATGTATAAATTTTGCATCGTAACACATTATAAGTTCATTACTCATTAAACGTTGTATACAGGTAACACGTCGAAAAGAACTCGCAGGTCACGAATTTGCAATAACAGTCCGGTTCAGTTTCACATTGGTGAGCATTATTAGTGGCGCTCATATTGTATTCATGTTATATGAAAATTTCATGCACATAAATATTGTTAAGTATAACTATATATATACGCAACAGGTAGTCCAGGTACTGTCTCACCAAGTCCGTCTAAAAATAATAATTTTGATTCAACAAGACAACGTAACATCATCAACAAGGGCAAGTCAATAGTACATACAACGGAAGGTGATTTATCAGAGGATGTTTCTGAGGATGAACATGGATATATTGAACGTATTTCAGGCATATCTAAAGGTATAATTATTGTTTACATATTTATTAATCGTTAAGTTCTTTTTTTATTATTGATAGCTTTAGTCCGTGTATATATTTTTGTATCCTAATACACAATACATTTTATATATTTTTTTTAGACTACCTCGACCATGGTGATCAGGATGTTCAATGCCAAAAATATGGAGCAATGTTGTGGCTTGCCGAAAGTAAAAGAGGAGCTAATCACTCTGCTTCCACTGATTCATTTTCTCTCTGTTGTGGTCAAGGTAAAGTTGTATTACCTGTTGCATTGAAGAATCCTCCTGAATTGTTAACGAAACTCATGAATGGGGAACACCGAAAAAGCAAGTCATATCTTGAGAACATACGCCGCTATAACTCGATGTTTGCTTTTACATCCATGGGTGGTAACATTGACCATACAGTTAACAATGGTTGCGCACCATATTGTTTTAGAATACAAGGGCAAAACTACCATTTAATTGGAGATTTGTTACCCAAAGCTGGCGATACACCAAAGTTTTCTCAGCTTTATATTTATGATCCACAGAACGAAATTCAAAACCGCATTAATGCTGTCAGATAACTATAATATATGCCGTTTCCTGTTATTACTTTTTTTTAGCCTTTTAATTTCCATGTCATAGAATTATAGATTAAATACACTAACTATAAGGTTTTTTCCTATTCATGACAGTTCCAATGAAAGTGGATCATCTTCTTCTAATAAAAAAAATAGACCGTTAATTAACTAAAGACCTTAAAACAATGCTTGATCGTGATAACCCTCTGGTAAAGAAGTTTCGAATGGCTGGTCAGCAAATTTCTCATGGAGTGGAAAATGTTAAGATCAGGCTGATAGGAAGGCGTGAAAAAGATGGTAGGCAATATAAGCTTCCTAAAGCAAATGAAGTGGCTGCACTTATTGTTGGTGACTTTGATAACAATCATAACGAAAGTGACATTATTGTGCAAAAAAATAGTGGGAAGAAGAAAAAGATTAGTGAGTTGCATGTTTCATACCTTCCATTACAGTACCCGTTGTTGTTCCCTTACGCAGAAGATGGTTATAGAACTGACATATACCATCAAGGTATTACTGATGCCACCCCAGACAAGGATCAAAAATATGTGACAATGCGTGAATGGTTTGCTTACCGTGTGCAAGATAGGCCAAATGTCTTTTCAACCATTTTAAACGGTAGGCGATTATTTTAGCAGTTTTTGGTCGATGGTTACACTATGGTTGAAGCGGAGAGGCTGTTATATGTAAAAAATCAGAATGGTGAATTAAGATGTGAAACTTATTCTCGATTAGCTAAAGCTGCTGAATCATCCAACCAAGAAAACAAGAAACGTGGTAAAAAGGTGATTTTACCCTCATCATTCACAGGCAGCCCGAGATATATGATGCAGAATTACTTGGACGCTATGGCAATGTGCAAGTTTTATGGATATCCTGATCTATTTATAACCTTCACATGTAATCCAAAGTGGCCTGAGATTACAAGGTTTTTACGTAAGAAGGGTCTAAAATCAGAGGATCGTCCCAACATTACCACAAGAGTTTTTAAGATCAAGTTGGATCAGTTGATAAAAGACATTAAGGAGAAACGTATTTTTGGTCGTGTTCGTGCAGGTACATTTTAAGCTTTACTTAAGTTTTGTTTCCAAATCAAATTTTTATACAACTTGCATTTTAGCAATACCAATATGTTCATCCTTTTTTGTTATTATTATTATTATTATTATTTTTTATTATAGAGGTTTACACAATTGAATTTCAAAAACGTGGACTGCCTCACTGTCACTTATGTGTATGGTTGGAATCGGATAACAAGTTGAGATTCCCCGCAGATATAGATAGATGTATATCTGCTGAGATACCAGATATAGATGAAGACCTCGAACTACACCAATTGGTTAAAGAATTTATGATGTACGGTCCTTGTGGTCCTGATCATAGAAGTTGCCCTTGCATGGTTGAAAATAAGTGCTCGAAGAAGTTTCCAAAGCCATTTAACGAGTCTACTTTCATCGACGAAAGCAGATATGCTATATATAAAAGGACTGATGATGGAAGAACTATTAAAAAACAAGGCGCAGATCTTCACTGTGGTTTTGTTGTTCCCTACAATCCAACTTTATTGAAAAGGTACCGAGCTCATATCAATGTTGAAGGTGCAATCAGTTTGGATCCATCAAGTATTTATTCAAGTACATAAACAAGGGACCGGATAGAGTTACTACAGCTGTCGAAGATGAAGAGACGGATGAGATTAAAGACTTTTACGATTGCCATTATTTATCAGCTTGCGAAGCTGCATGGAGGATATTTAAGTTTGATATACACCATAGGTTTCCTGCAGTAGAGCGTTTGCCATTTCACCTTCCAAACGAGCATTCTGTTGTACTTGATCCCACTGAAAGTATTGACTTTCAACTCGAGCAGGCCTCAGCTAATACCACCAAGTTTTTGGCTTATATGGATCTCAACAAAGAAGATAGCTTAGCGCAATCGTTGTTGTATATTGAGATCCCAAAATATTTTGTTTGGAACAGTCAAGACAAAATATGGACTCGACGAAAGCAAGGCAAAAGCCTAGGTCGGATCCATCACGTTCCTCCATCTTGGGGCGAGCTTTTTTATTTATGTATGCTCTTAAACAAAGTTCGAGGTGCACAAGAATGGGACGACTTTAAGAAATTCGATGGTGTATTATATGGTACATATAAAGAGGCTTGTGACGCGCGTGGATTGTTAGAGGATGACAAGGAATACATCGAAGGCATAATTGAAGTAAGTGCGTGGGGATCTGGGGAGTACCTTCGTAATCATTTCGTTATGTTAATACTATCGGATAGTATGTCAAGACCTGAGGTCGTTTGGGAGAAGTCGTGGAAACTTTTAGCAGAAGACGTGGAACGTTTGGAAAGGCAAAAAAGAAAACATCCAGGTATCCTATAATTTCATTTTTTAGACCATAAATAGTAATAATATTGTACAAATAAATTCATTCAACGATATTTAACCCATTTTGTGCAGGACTACAAAATGGATAAACAAAAGTACAACATATGTTTAACATATATTGAGGACAAGCTGCTCAGCAATTCGAAAAGCCTCAAAAATATTGTGAATATGCCGTATCCGGATTCAGAGTTCACAATGGATGGATACAATAGGTTGATTTATGATGAACTTGATTATAATGTTCCAGAATTGATACTACAACATCAAGCACTATATGGATGTTTGACAGATGAACAGAAAGGGATATATGATACCATAATAGATGCTTGCGATAATGACAAAGGAGGTATGTTTTTTGTATATGGGTACGGAGGTACAGGGAAGACCTTCCTGTACAAGACATTGACAGCTGCTTTAAGGTCCAAGAGTCAAATAGTTCTAAATGTAGCATCCAGTGGTATAGCTGCGCTTTTGCTTGATGGTGGTAGAACAACTCATTCTCGGTTTGCAATCCCTATCAATGTTGTTGAGGATTTAATGTGTAATATTAGCGCTGATGGTGATCTTGCTGAATTGATTCGCGAGACAAAGTTAATTGTATGGGACGAAGCACCAATGGTTAACAGACTTTGTTTTGAAGCTTTTGACAGAACTTTACGAGACATATCAACAGGTACGCTTTACTTCTTTTATTCGATTCTTTTACATCAATACATTATTACATTTATATTTTTTTTATACTAATTATACTAAAAAGATTTCTAAATGTTAACCCAATAATCTAATTTCCTAGGTGTGTTAATAACTATCTTACAAATTGTCTAACTTTCAACCTTATGCATCCTTGCTAATTAACCAAATATATTTATTAATTTCTTCACGCAATATGCACGTTTATGTTTAACCATGTATAAAAAAATATGGGATTTGAACACATAAATTATTATTAACCAAATACGTTACCATTTTTGTGTTGTTTATAGTTTATATGTAATTTTTAAATTGTCTTTTCAATAGGTACTTATACGGCAGTTTCTGATAAGGTGTTCGGTGGTAAAGTTGTTGTCTTTGGCGGCGATTTTAGGCAAATATTACCGGTTATTCCAAATGGTAGCAGGCAAGATGTCGTACATGCTTCCTTAAATCAGTCTTATCTATGGAAGAATTGCACGGTTCTTAAACTTACCGAGAATATGAGGCTTCATGTTGGTTGCAATCCTGCAGATGCAGAACAAATTAAGGATTTTGCTGAATGGATTTTGAGTATTGGCGATGGGACAATAGGTGGCACTAAAGATGGCACTGCTGAGGTTGAATTCTCAGAAGAAATGCTAATACCTGATTCTGATGATCATGTACAAGCTGTGTTACAAGAAACTTACGATAATTGGAAAAATAATCTTTGGGATCCATCTTATTTCCATGATCGAGCCATTCTTGCACCAACACAAGAAGAAGTTGACAAAGTTAACGACCGAATGCTTTCTCAACTTAGTGGCAGAGAGAAAGTATATTTTAGTTTGGATACAGTATCAGATTTAGACGTGGATTTTAATCATAGCGAGGATATGTACACTACAGAATTCTTGAATACAATCAAAATGTCTGAACTTCCACACCATAAATTAGTTTTGAAGATTGGCACTCCCGTTATGTGTTTGCGCAACATTGATCAACGAGGTGGATTGTGTAACGGCACTAGGTTACAAGTACTGAGAATGGGAATCAATAACATTGAGGCAAATATTATATCAGGTGGTAAAGTAGGTGAGGTTCGCTCTTTACCTAGAATGATTATAAGCCCATCCGACAAGAAGATGCCTTTTCAACTTAATAGGAGACAATTCCCTATTTCCGTTTGTTTTGCCATGACTATAAACAAAAGTCAAGGCCAAACATTTTCTAAGGTTGGGCTATATTTGGAATGGCCTGTTTTTTCCCATGGACAACTTTATGTGGCCGTTTCTAGAGTAAAAAGCAAGAGAAGTCTAAAAGTGTTGTTTTGTGACAAAGTCGACAACTACACCAACTCTATGACAAATGTTGTATATAGAGAAGTTCTTCATAAGTTATAAACTATATGTAATTTGATATTTTATAACGTTATGTTTCATTAAACGTTATTGTTTTATTAATAATAGCACTTTGATTTTATTCATTTGATTTTCATTGATTTAACTACACTTTCATACATATTATACTATTAATTTTATCGTATAATCAAATTTATAAAGCTAGCCGCCCCATCGGGGCGGGCCTTGCATCTAGTTAAAATATATAACTGCATCCGACAATAATGTTACCAGAGCATTACAAAAACATGAGATTGTAATTTGCATTTCTGAGTCAAACCTTAATGTGGGCATTTCATATTATTGTAAAACATGACATGTGTTTATTTTATTCAGCAGCAACTGAGGAGGCAAATAACAACATTATACTGGATTCAGCAGGTGGTTTGTTTATTAACAATTAAACATGCATGGTTTTAAACATTCATTAGATATTCAATGTTTTCTGTTGTCATGATTTATATATGTTGCTGTATGTTGGTTAATAGAATGCATATTAAACATTCATTAGATAACTCATATTTTTTAATCAGCATGATTCATATATATTTATTAGATTAACAATTACATTGTCTTTAATTGGGCGCAAAGATAAAGCCCTTTGAGCAGCAGTATACATAATTACCATAGTAGATAAATTACCTCAAATTTGAATGATCAAATTCACTCTGCAACCATTTGCAAGTTTCCAGCTCACTGAACGTTAACAAAACTCTCGCGGTTTCCTGGATCTTCCAAACGCAAAACATTAATCTAACCTTGATTAACATCCAACTAAAAAACATGTTAACAGGTTAAGGTAACCTAATATATAGGTATAATAACAAATGACAGCCCCAAACTTACACAAATTATTCAGGCAAAAAAAAAATCCTACCTAGTTACGGGAAAGGTGTTGCAAAACTAACATGAGTTGAAGCTTCCCAGTACTTAACTGCTCTTAACCACGTTAACCGCACTAGCATACTTCTTGATGTCATCAGTAACTGGTTTTGGCGCATCAGCAGTCGGTTTGGTTAACAACGGAAGTCTTTAGTAACTTGGTGATGAGGAAATTACACTCCGTTAGCCACTTTGACAACTTATTCGTGCTCCTAAGGATGCAATAATTAAACAGTTAACCTTAAAACTTGAGTCTAAACGATCCCTAAAACAGGGCTGCCGATATAGCTAATAATAGGAGTAATAAAATGAAGCCGAGAGCTTTAGAGATACCTATTCAACATTGGTATAAAGAAATTCTTCCTGAATGTTGGATTTATCATGAGCTAAATCACGTGTATTATATAATGTATCCCGTACATCTCCAAAAATTCTATGATAAGTTTCAGTTAAAGGAACCTGGTTCAAGAATGGTGGGGGAGAAAATAATTTCAAGGGGTATGATAAGGTTAAGATGAATCCTGTATAATGGTCCACTTACCATAGCAACTGACCATGTCTTCAAAGCTCAATCTTGACAGGATTAGAGGTATCATGGTTTGAGATCCAAGAACACTCTGCCCTTATATTAAACATGATACCTGGTAATTAACTCTAAATCCAAACACTCATATCCATTCAGGTTGTGCAACCAAAAAAAAAAAAAAAAAATCTTATCCATTTTGCCTACACACCTGAACAAATATAACCGTAAAAAATTGTATTTACATGTGCGTGTAAGTTTAACATTTTGAGATTTGATGCAATGAAAGTACATACTATTACACTACATGAATATATAACTACATCAAATATAATGCATTTATTAAAATTGAATAAGCATTGTTAAGGGCTATTTCTAAAAGCTTATTTTAACACCTTAATACACGATGAAGGACATAGTATATGCAACCTTTAAAAACTAAAATAAAATAGACGATTACATACTATTTGGAGATTGCTAAATATATGGTTCCAATGCAGCATGGTGAAAGCAATGGATTATTTTATCACACTTCTCAAGTTAGCCTTGTACAATAAATCTGCAACCACCGAAATATTTTACATAATGAAAGGTTGGAAATCTTAACGGATTTATATATGGCTGATACATATACCAAAGTAGTTATCGATAGCGGATGGTCGGACCAGATTATGTACCCGCTGAGACTGTGGTAAGGGTGCCTTGGCATATAGCCATGTTTGGCCTTGATTTGGTAGAGACGGGCGAACCCGCTGAGACTGTGGTAAGGTTTCCTGAGGTGGTGGAGCAATATATTCATATTTGCTATCTTGCTCTACTCTTCAAGAATGTCCCAAAATATTAATCTTTAGTCAGACCCATTATTGGTTTGTCAGTGGCTATCAGACCAGTTACACTCCTAGATACAAATTTTTTTATGGAGCTCGAGCTTTTGCAGATGGAGTCTCGCCAGATGAAGACAGCTTGGATTTTGAAACCAGTCAAGATAACTGATTATATAACCAACATCAGTATAATATTTAATGGCTCACTCATTCCCTGAACCAATATAAAAATTTAATGGAAAATAAAAACTTGCAAATTAAATATGCTTTGAATTGATAAAAGAACTATCTGGTAAACATAAAGATTAATCCTATAGATGCCAATTACTCTCTGCCTTGATGCCTATATATTATGTTGCTTATTCGAAGGATATTAGTACTGTTACATTCAAGTTTGTACTGCTCAGTTAATATTGCTTCATGGTCGTTCGTACTGCTCTTGATTCATGGAAGTATTGCTTATATTAAACCACATCTTGTAAACATACACAACCCAAATCTTCTATATCTATTACGAAACGTAAGAAAAAGTAGTGACGTAAAATACTTAATTAAATTATAATACCAACTTTGTATGTAGAATTAACATATAAATGTAGAAAACTCAGCACGTACCTTTTTCCAATAGCAAACGCAACAATATTAGAGTAATTCCTTGTAAAGAAATACTTCTTTCCAGCTTGTAAACTCCAGTCTCCCCTTTCGGATAATTGCTTATACCCTGCAACTTTCAGTCGCATCTTCGCTTCGTCTGCAAATCAAAAGAATAAATACACAACAATTTTTAGTTAAAAAAATTGCTAAAAAGAAAATGCACTATATGCCAGCGTCATATGGCATACTTTTCATATACAATTCTCGCTTCTATCATGTGTACTACAATTAAGTATGTAACATAAATCCAATGGGTTGAGTGACATATAGTAGGGGATATTTAGGAACTTGTATCTCAAAACGGTCTACTCTTGCTAGCACCGTATACACACTCAAAACGGTCCAACCATTGTAGACAAGACACGAATAGCTTTTGAAGAGCATATATACAATTACAATAGCAACCCAACTGGAAGAATGAAATTTATCATATATGCAGAGTATATATACTAACTCAGATAATAAAAAAGTGTTAATAAGATCTATTCAAGCCAATACAATATCTAGGTATAAATGTCTAATGAGAAGCACTATCCAAATATTGAACTGACTTACGGACATACCTGCATTTTCGTTTTATTTACCTTCAGAAATGAAGATTCATTTACTAACATAAATCACTTATTTAAAAATATTTGAATAAAATTTCTTTTCATTAACGGCATTTGGTCTATCAATTATCATAGAAAATGTTGCATTAAACATACCAATGGGCCTTCTTCAGAAGTTGTTCTCCACTTCGAGTAGTTTCTTGACCTGTTTGGATGCTCCTCATAACTAATATACTTTAATAAGCTATCTATTAAATGTAACCTTTTAAAAATCTTTCATAATAATTAAAAAGTAGCATACACATGAATAAATAAAGAACAGATGTACCGTCCAGTCCCCTGTATGAACTATAACACCATCCGAACACCGAAGAACCAATTCAGAACAATCATGAATTGATTGGGTAACCCTTATTGATTTGATTTGAACTGGTCCAGCAACAAATTTTCTTTTTGTTTTGAATGTTTTAAGCCTTGATGGCACAAATATTCCGGATTCCTTCAAACGCTTCTTGATGAGCTGCTCAAAACAATGAAGTGTCAACTATTGAAATCTCAAAAATTTACCGGAAGTGGCAGAATGAGTAGTTTTTCTACAGGTCTGGGTTGAGTTTACAAAAAATAATGTAGGAGGTTTTATGCATAAAACCCAATTCCTTTTCGGATAATTTTTTTATTTCACTTGTTTGACTCGTAAAAGATTAAAAATATTCATAAACAAATTGGCCAAAATCTCCACTTTTAATTTTATGCAAATGCATATAAATACATAAACAGAGAAAAATACACCAAAACAGCTCCGAAACAAAAAAAAAGGTAATGACACGTATGTACACACGTCCATTGTAAAGGACGATGCAAATATCGGAGTGCATATATCCAAAGCTGGTATAACCTGGTTAAACAGTGAAGAAATGAGAAGTTGAGAACTACATGCAAGGGAAATTATTCGCATAAACTAAATAATCAATTTGAACAAATTATGGCAAACCATCAATACACAAATAAAAGAAGGCTGGCCAACATGTCCAAGAGGAGTTTTAGCTATTAAAACTATCCCTGATCTTCCGACATCTCCATTCCACTTTGACCTACCTAACTGTAGACAAAACACGAGTGTAAAACACAGTTAGTAAAACCCATACAATTAGTACACCATGAATCATAAAGCAAAAATACAAAACAGCCAGCTTCAATAATTGTGTATACTTAAGAAAACTTACAGCAAGTGATGCAAATGCTGATGGATGTGATGCAAATGAACAACCACTAGTCAGACTCAAGTCTTTATTTACTGAACGCACAAGCTCTGCTTTCACTCCATGATTGCTCCCTCCAACTGTCAGGTGTAAGCTGCACAGGCATAACAGAGATCGATTATTTACATCTAAAAAAGCTCAAAAACAAATTACTATATGAATAAGCAGAATCCAGAAATCAGTTTTCATAACAGGGACTAACAAAGATAGTTTCCCGATGATCTGTAGCTATATCAGAATGCAAATCTTACACATGAGACCATGTAGCAAATCCTATTACCTGAACATCACAGTTGGTCTAACCATTCCCATTAACTTTGGTTCCTTCAAACCTGTAATGCAAATGATTTAGTTTACTACTCAAAATACACAACCTCTCATCATATTCTAGCATGACAGTGATTGCATAGTAAAATTCTGAACAACACAGACCAAACATTGATAATTTAATACATACCTGATTTCCCTTGCTTTCTTTTTCTCTTCTTCAAGAGGATCATCAGTAGAAGATGATCCAAACTTAGAAAGTCTAGCCTTTTTTTCTCATCTTCTTCAGCAGGCGTCGGTTGTGTGATACCAAATATGTGTAATAGAGCATATTGCCAGTAGTTAACAAATGAAACAGTGATAACTTAGAAAGAACTGAAAAGTGACAATTAGTGTACTTTAAACAACCTCTTTGCTCTAGCCTTCCTTTTCAGATCCTCAACTTTCTTTGTAGTATCAGATATTTGTGATCTAGGTGCCTTACCAGGTGTCGTACCAAACCTAAAGTACAACAGGTCCTAACTTATTAGATACTACATCACATTTTACATTGAGGATATCAACATTGGCAATCAAAATGTAACAATCGTAAATATTATATCTGCATTAGCAATCAAAATGCAGCATTAGATAGTACACCCCTTAATTTAGTTCAATTTTTGGGCTTATCAGCTTGTTTTGTTATGCTTATTGAGTTATTTCTCATAAGCCCATATTTCGGCTATTTATGGCTTAAGGAGTATAAGCTTATTATGACTTAAAACCGTATAATAAGATCATCAGCCAAATAATTTGCGCTTATGAAAAATTGTTAGCACTTATTTTGTAAATGAAATTTATGACAAAACCTATCAAAAGCCTAATCAGCTTCTAATATTTCTTAAATAAACATAAATGTTATGTTTCTTTCTAAATTTCCATGTCAAACCAATTAAACATAACAAAAAAATTATTATCATACTCTCACATTCTTTCTCAATTAAATACTCGAAAACTAAGATTTAAAGTTCACCTTCTTATCCTACCATAACCATATCAATTCATAATTCCATCGAAGTTAATTCCCTTTCATATATAACTCAACCACATAGCCCATCAAGTTTCAAGATTATAACTCAAACACATTTTATTATTTATAATTTCAAATCCAAAAAGACACATATTAGAAATCATATTTCAACGTTTAATAAACCACATGTATATAGTAATTGAAACTGGAGTTAGAATTCAACATACCTGGCGATTAAAGATTCAATCATGTTAAAAGGCTTTTCTGATAAGTTCCATCAGTGGACTTGTTTACGAAATAAGTATGTAAATTCAGTATCACGTTGTTAATTATGACTCCATGCGAGCCTCTCTGGTGATGTAAATTTGGTATCACGTTGGTAATTATGACTTCATGCGAACCTCTCTGGTGATTTAAATGGGTTGTGCAAGCCAGGTTTGGGACAATCACACAAGCTCTCTACAAAAGGCTGCATAATTTACCAGGTTGGTGTAAGTGTCCTAAGGGACTGAGATGAGGGAACTCACCCTCGTCCTTTGTACTTCAATGTTTTTTGGTTAATATATTTTACCAGGGTGGAAGATTACTCCCTTTTACCCAAAAAAAAAGGCTGCATAATAAGTCGAGATATATGCGATAAGAACTTATAGGGCACATAAAAAAAAGGTTCTTGTAATAATTACAATCCAGCCTTAACAATCAAGCTACAATAATCCAGCATTAACAATTAAGATACATACCTTGATTCCTTTCATCTACTTCTGAAAATGTAATAAACTTTTCTCCATTTAATGGATCCTTAATAGTGTACAAATTGGTACTATTCATCCATTTCGCCGGAACTGCAGAAAGATGATGAACCATGTAAAACTCTTTCCATAGTTTAAAGTCAGTACACCAATATATTTAACCTATTTAAGACTAAAGTTCAATTGATCCAACTTGAGCAACTGTTAACACTAACAATTTAAAAATCAACCTGCATAGCAATCACAAAGTTTATTTATAAATACTCACCCTAGCAAATGTAACTTTGTTTATCATACATCTGTCTAGCCTCGACATTCGGCCAAGCCTTAGGTATTTGATATCTGAAAATACTGAACATGATTGACACAAACTCAGTCACAAAAATAATCCAAATAGGAAGAGGAGTACCCAAGAACCTGCTTCGAATAATGGCCCTATATTTGCATCATATTATTTTCAACCAAATGTTAACCACTTCCAGAGACAGATAATCATTAATCAATGTAACAAATAAATAACAATGAGTAGTTAAATGATTTAAATACCTTCACAAAATAATCATGATGGATGCAGCCTTGAGGGGAACAACAAACTAATGACGAATCATATTTAAAAGTATATTGAAATCATTAATAGATTTCAAAGCCAAACACGATTTCATAAACAAAAACGATTTAAGAAACCAAAACTGATATTCATTACCAATTCAAATTCATGACAATCCTACACATAACTGCTATTAACATATGCCACCATGCATGCTTTAACAATATCAATTAGGCTTTATACTTTTTTACTCTACTAATGGCTATAACTATAAGCTATACCCTTGTTTTTCTTCTTCAATAACAGCTTCTGATCTCAGCGCTTGCCTTCCTTCCATAGTTGCTGTTTAACAGCCAAATAAATAAGATCAAACATAGTTATCATTAGGGTTTTGAGGGAAAAGAGGCATACCTTTTTTCTGTACGTGAGAATAAAAATATTGATACTTTATAAAAGCTCCAAGAACAGCAAAACCTGCACAAAAACACATTAAAAATCATTAAAACCCTAAAATCGTGATGGAGTTTTCTTCTTGGAGAGAGTTTTGATGATCAGAGTTTTTGTTTTGTGAAAAAAAATAATATACGTATGTTTTTTTTAATCGTCCCATATATCCTTTTTGTTTTTTTTAATCGTCCCATATATCCTTTTGTTTCCATTGTGAATTCTATAATTATCTCATTGCATTGGTTTATAGATTTTGACTTGCAAGATATAATCCAAAACATGTGTTGGTCTAGTGGTTATCATGCTTGTTAATGTTACAAACACCCTAGGTTCGATCCTTGCAAGTGGCAATTTTTTTTAAAAAAAAAATCCAAAATTTTTAGTAAAATTAATAATTCCGAATTTAATTAATAAATAGTTGCTTACATGGACTTTAATGTGATGATTTGGACTTTAATGTGATGACGTGGCCTTTATTGAGATGATGTGGACTTAATGATGATGACGTGGACTTATTTGTGATGACGTGGCTTTATCTTGTCATGCTTATCCTGTTATATATATATATATATATATATATATATATAATATATATATATATATATATATATATATATATATATATATATATACTAGACTTCAAAGCCCGCCCGATGGGCGGGCATGACTTGTAATTATAATTTTGATGGTGTTAGTTAACGTAAAATTATTTTTAAGGACGCCGATTTCATTTTATTTTGTTAAGCTATTGGTTTACGGTTGAAAATTTTTAAGAGAAAGTTAATTGTTATTTTTAAGGACGCCGATTTCATTTTATTTTGGTAGGCTATTAGTTTATGGTTGAAATTTTTTTCATAGAAAGTTAATTATAATTATCACTGTTTGAAAAGAAAGTATATATTTATAGGGTTCTTTTCGGTGTGTGACATGGTCTTATTATTTTGGCTGATGAGCTATTGGCAGCATATAAGATTTTGATTAAGCCCCAACGTCCCATGCTAGTGGCACACCCAATATCAACTTACAGATTCATAAGCAAGGTGTATAAGCCTCCAACTTTGGGCCTGGTATGGACGGGCATAACTTATAATTGTCGTTGAAATTTTTTTGTGTACTGAAAGAAGGGTAGTAAAATCACGTTTTAAAACATAGGCTTTAAGAACGAAAATAAATACAAACGGTTATCGAATATGAAAGGAAAAAAGTTTCAAAATGGTATGCAAGAACAAAGTATCAAAGCGTAGCCCGTCCGACGTTAAAAAACTTAATTTAAAGAAAAATAAGCTATTAACATACCAATTTTTTTATTAAATGCATTAAGAACAAA
The DNA here is from genome assembly GCA_021014915.2 of Artemisia tridentata subsp. tridentata. Lineage (NCBI taxonomy): Eukaryota > Viridiplantae > Streptophyta > Magnoliopsida > Asterales > Asteraceae > Artemisia > Artemisia tridentata. The sequence goes on from CP139504.1 coordinate 360,992,893, forward strand.
AAGCAATAAACGGTTATCGAATATGAGAGGGAAAAAAGTTTCAAAGTGATACGCAAGAACAAAGTATCAAAGCGTAGCCCGCCCGATGGGCGAGCAAGCGTTATGAATATCGTTAAAATACTTAAGTTAACAAAAATAAGTTATAAACATACCAAATTATTGACTGCACTTAATCTATTAGCACACATCACAGGGTTCGTTGCTGCGTGTTTCAAAATTAGCTATTCTTTAATACAAATCTATGTAGACGACATAACCTTGAAAAAACATGTAACTTTTAGGAAAACAACCACTCCTATGTATGATGGTCATCATGATGTGGTAAGAGATATACCATATTATCTGTAGCAACTCGAAATCTACCATGCATTGAAGCACCTGCACCACCTCCCATCACGATTTCATTACAAAAAGTTGCAAAATTAATAGTAATAATGTCAGTGTGTTTTAATAACAGAACGCGTTACTAACCTTGATTACAATCGTTAACAATAGCTGCAACATCACCACCAGCACAAAAAGCTCTTCCTTCACCTTGGATCCACATTTCTTATTGTAAGTTTCTATATAAAATCACCATATTATTTGTTTTCATTACAAAAACCACAAAAAAATACCTTCAAGATTATCATCTTAACACTGGGATCATCCTCGTAGGCATGAAAGAGTTCTAAGAGCCGTGTTACCTATAATCAGAACATACTAATGATAAGTCACCTTTATTTCATTTTAGCTACATAAAAAGGTTACAATGGTTGATGTCAAATGGAAAATATATATGTTACCATTTCAAGCGAAAGCGCATTTAGTTGCGTAGGACTGTTCAGTATAATGGTTCTCGCATTTGAGTTCTCTTTAACTAATACCTGCCATATGAACCAAGTTTATGCATCGAAAAACTAAGTTGAATCTATTGGGTTAATGGGATGCAAATGATATCTATTAACACGTTGGCATGATCAAAGTGTAATAAGTAAGTAAACAACATAGTACAAAATTTATTACAGAAATTATAAGACATATAAGAATGGTAAGTAAGAATACCTGTTTTGTAATTTTTTGCGCCATAAAGATTAAACTGCTATTTGTTACAAAAGTGACTGGTATATCAATGCTTTTGTAGAATAATGTTGGGTCGGGTCGGGTTTATTAGTGGGTTTAATGGATAGTAAAATTAAAATAAGTGGGTATAGGCGGCTGCACACCATGTTTGAATATTCTATAATTTTAAAGGCTTCGTACTCCACCTTGTAAATAGTAACTGGTTCTCATACTTAGTTTTTTCTTTTTGTCAAGCAAGGTGATTATAAAAATAAATTAGAATCAACATGATGCTAAAAATTCTAGTTTTCTTTTCTTTCTTTTTTTTCTTGGCTAGCCATCTTGCTGGACTTTAGAATTCTTTTAGTGTTGTGCCATCAATGTCAACGTCCACATCAGTGGAACCAAGCAGAGAAAAAAAGATGATGTTGCATCAAGATTTTCCATGGTTAGCACAATGCAATAAATATATAAGTGAGATGTAGATCAAGAAGGGTATAGTTGCAATTCAATATACGATTCTAAAACTAAGCACCCAAATAATCAAAGTGAAAAAGATTGTCTACTTTCTACACATCCCATATCCTTACATCAAGGCATTTTCCCAGGCCAATCCTTAGCACCTAACTGTTCATATGAGTTTCTTGTTTTGAGCTAGTGCTTCAAACGCAGTCCCTATGCCATGGAAAAGTATAATTTGCTTTATTTTAACACTTTACTTAGTGGATAATTCATCTTAAACAAAGAAACCATTTCTTCAGTTCAAGAGTAATTAAGTTGTTGATATAAACTCACTTGATTCTTACTGTCCACTTGTTTTTTATTCTATTTCATTAGCATTTAGATCCCTGATGATGTATATACACTATACATAGACTTACTTAACAATTAGTGTTCACTTTTTATTTTCTACTTCATTACACTTTCTTAGAGATTTCACTTCGATTATTGATATAGAATACAATGATTAGTCGGTTGTGTTCTTTAATAGGGGATGTAGCTCAGAACCTACGTGCTAGTGAAAGTCCTTGAGCTTCTGATGTTGCCCAGTCTACAAACTCCTCTATTTTTCCTTCAATGAATGGTTGAAGGCGATCTTTTAAAATCTCAATGAGTTTAGTTTCCCTTTCTTTTTGTATTAAAGAACAACATTATTTTTAACATGAAACTAATAGTTAGTATTTAAGACTTTGAGTTAAAAAGTCAAATGCAACATTTGTGGCAAGATGGCGCGTCAGGCAATGGATCAATTTTCAACCCATTTGACCCGTCCCTCGTTTGGCTATTTTTTTTCTTCATATTACTCGTTTGAGATAAAACACAACTCAAGTCGACCCATTTAGAAATAACATGGTTGAGATCAAATACCTTCATCCTCTCCTGAAGTTTTTGTCTGCGAACTTCAGGAATATGTGATTCCTCTTCAAGCTCCACAGCTTGTATAGAAACCATATAGAGCTCCCCGATATAATCCTCAAACAAATCACTACCAAATACCATACCAAAAACAGGTGCAGGATCCACCATTGGTTCCCTATCAAGAGATTGAAATACATTGTCATACTTGAGTACTTCTGGGCAGATCACAAATTCAAAATTCTACAATAAAAATTATCAAACATGATACATGAACTTCTAGTCACGTTACATTTTTCAATATTACAATGAAGCTAAAGATCTAATAGAGCCATTTGACGTAAATAAATCTACTAATTCATGATAATAAATCGCGAGAACAGGATCATAGATAAGCATGCATACATGTACATACAAGGGTAATTCCTAATATGCCATTATATTGATCATTAGAAGAAGAACAGATTAGAAACCTATTGATAACCAAATCGTTCACAAATCAAACATCGATTGACTGAATACGATTTTCTCAATCAGGATCGTTGCAACTGAATGGATATACATTCATGTTACAGAATAAACAATAATATGATAAGCAATGCCGTAATATTGTAATAGTTACCTTTTACTTCAACCATCAGTCATCTCTATTTGAATCAAGTGTGATAGAGACAATGTCGTCAGACTTGTGGAGTTTCTTCAAAACATAAATCATTAAATACATTCATGTTATAGAATAAACAATAATATGATAAGCAATAGCTTAATTTGTATTACTCAAAGCATAACTAAAAACATACATGCTGAACATGAGTTACACCTTGAAGGTCATCCAAAAGATGATAGATTCCTGTATCCAGAAATATAGCATCAATGCAGTTAAAAAATTAATAGAGTAAATTACATGGTTGGTCCCTGTGGTTTGTCCAAAATAACAACTTTAGTCCCTCGAAGTTTAAAGTTGCATTGGTAGTCCCTAAGTAGGTAAACAAATAACACCACAGATCCCTTGGTTTAACTGGTGTTAACTAGGTTAGTTAAAATTTACAAGTTAGCCCCCTTTGGTTAAATAGCGCTGCATCGTTAATCCTTTTAGAGTAAATTACATGGTTGGTCCCTGTGGTTTGTAAATTACGTAACGGCTGTTATAATTTACTTAACGGCTGTTATAATTTACGTTTTCGCCCATTTTCTTTCATTTTCATACGTTTTTGTCCCTTTTTTTTTACGTTTTCGCCCGTTTTTGTCCAAATTTTTTAAGTTTTCGTCATTTTTTAGTCCCTTTTTTACGTTTTCGCCCGTTTTTTCCGATTTTTTATGTTTTCGCCCGTTTTTGTCCCTTTTTTTTACGTTTTCGCCCGTTTTTTCCGATTTTTTATGTTTTCGCCCGTTTTTGTCCCTTTTTTTTACGTTTTCGCCCGTTTTTGTCCATTTTTTTACGTTTTCGCCCGTTTTCTTACATTTTCGCCTGTTTTTGTCATTTTTTTTTGGTTTTCGCCCTTTTTTGTCATTGACAAAAATAGGAGAAAACATAAAAAAATGGACAAAAACAGGGGAAAACGTAAAAAAATGGACAAAACAGGAGAAAACGAAAAAAAACGGATGAAAACGTAAAAAAATGGACAAAAACGGGCGAAAACGTAAAAAAAATTGACAAAAACAGGCGAAAACATAAAAAAACAGAAAAAACGGGCGAAAACGTAAAAAAAAGGACAAAAACGGGCCAAAACGTAAAAAAAGGGACAAAAACAAGGAGAAAACGTAAAAAAAAAAAGGACAAAAAACGGCGAAAACGAAAAAAAATGACAAAAACAGGCGAAAATGTAAGAAAACGGGCGAAAACGTAAAAAAATGGACAAAAACGGGCGAAAACGTAAAAAAATGGACAAAAACGGGCGAAAACGTAAAAAACGGACAAAAACGGGCGAAAACATAAAAAATCGGAAAGAACGGGCGAAAACGTAAAAAAAAGGGACAAAAACGGGCGAAAACATAAAAAATCGGAAAAAAGGGGCGGAAAACGTAAAAAAAAAAGGACAAAAACGGGCGAAAACGTAAAAAAAGGACAAAAAAAGGACGAAAACTTAAAAAAATTGGACAAAAACGGGCGAAAACGTAAAAAAAAAACGGACAAAAACGTATGAAAATGAAAGAAAATGGGCGAAAACGTAAATTATAACAGCCGTTAAGTAAATTATAACAGCCGTTAAGTAATTTACAAACCACAGGGACCAACCATGTAATTTACTCTAAAAGGATTAACGATGCAGCGCTATTTAACCAAAGGGGGCTAACCTGTAAATTTTAACTAACCTAGTTAACACCAGTTAAACCAAGGGATCTGTGGTGTTATTTGTTTACCTACTTAGGGACTACCAATGCAACTTTAAACTTCGAGGGACTAAAGTTGTTATTTTGGACAAACCACAGGGACCAACCATGTAATTTACTCAAATTAATATAATGCCCCTTATATGAACTATGTAACAAAGGTTTATAAGCACCTTGCATATTACACAGGTGAAAACATGTATCTGTTTAAAACTAACCTTTAATCCGGAATCATAAGCAGTTGAAGATTACGTAAACCACAAAACGTTAGCATATACCGAAAATGAGAATACCAACACAGATTCATTATCTGGGTCCAATTGCAAGGCTGCATGAAACCCAAAAATAAAAATAGATATTTCTGCTGCATCACGAGTGCATGCGCGAGTAACTAACCTCAATAACACTGACTACTGATATTGTTTTATTTTTAACCATAATAACATCATTGGTGGATTTAGTTTAGCCTTCCAACACAACGATGCTGTAAATCTGCATAATAGATTTCTTCAAGCCACTCTCACTCAGTATCAGTGAGTAAAAGATAGACTAAAGGTGGCAAAATTAGGCCGAGAGATGTATAACGAATTAGCGAGTAAAATGGGTCATTTTGTGGTACTTTCTAAAACACACTGGGCTTCGGTTGTCTATTTAAAAAAATGCACATTACTATTTGAATTTATGATATTGCATTCACTAAAAAGACTTTATCAGAGTTTGAGCTACATATTCAACACTTTAACACATTTGATGTGTTCCCTCTTGTACTAAAAAAAATTATTGGACCCGCTTGAGAAAAATATACAACCCAAGTTGAACAATTGATTAGTAACCGGGTTGATATTGCCACCTTGAAGCAAAGTCATATTTACAAAATAGTTAGGGAACAGAAGGGAAGTAATCAAATCCATGGATATATATAAATTTAATACAAACTATAAGTGAATCTTAGCAATCTGCAGTAATATAACCCTACTCAATTACTATATAGAAGATAAAATTAATTACCTTACAATCCATACAAAACAACAGTAACATATATAGATGGTGGTAAAACTGCTAAACGCAAACAGAAAAACCAATATCCAGGGAAAGCACTATCTGGTTTCCATTTTTTATAGTACTACGTACTAAGTTAAGATGAAGCAATATGTACAATGGATGAGAACTAATACATGATTGATGCCACCTTTGAACAACTAACAAATAACAAATTAATAAAGCGTAATTTATGATATCAGAAGATTTGATTACTTACTTGGCATAAACTTTATGTTAATAGTCCCTTGAGTATTGTAGATATTCTCCTAGACAAATTGTGGACCCCATCTCTTCTTTTGTTAAACATATTAGAACTGCTGCAATACTTTCTGAATAGGCAAAGAAATTAGAAAGAGATCATAAAATTGAAATGAGCTTGTTGCAGCATCCAGCTGGTATCAAACTTATTTAATCACTAAATCAGAAATAAAATATGTTTATCCAAACATTTTTATTCCATATAGTAATGATCGCAAGTGCAAACACGCAAAGAAAATTATGACTGACCTAAATCTTTATCTCCTTGGTTATCAGATTGTTGCAAAGATCATTGGTTTTAGCATGGGATTTTGTGAAGTTGCCACACCAATACTCGCACAACAGCCATTCTTGTCATTTCCAAAAGAACTGACACAGGATTCATAGCAAGACTGCACATGAGCCAATATCTACACTAATATTATCATTTTATAAACATGCCCATATGGGAAAAGGGTAAAATGATACCTGCACAAATGACGTTGTAAATCCTTCTAGTTGTACAATCTGGTCACTTTCCACAAAGCTATATCGCCATCAAGATCAGCCCATGTTCTCCACATGTGTTTTATTCCTGCTCATGTTTTTAAGAGTTGAGTGATACTTATAAGCATTTATGATTCCTAAGATGAATATAACGTAGACGCATACCTATTATTCTAGTTATATTAACCATTTTGACCATGTCTCCACGCGCCTAATTATTGTCCTTCGTGATTTGAGTTGCCCTTGGCCTGGCTGATGTCCAACGTGCTAGCCAACTCTATCCTAATGAGGATTGTTTGGGTCCAAAAATGTCGGATTTGCATACTTTGCAGAATTCTTCCACATTTGCTGTTTAAAAACAAAATAAATAAGAATTAAAGCTTTACATTTTCAAAGAACGCATATTCTAATAAGACTACAGAGTTAGATATACCTGATGAGTATATGCATAAACAAACGCTTGTTCTATACCGAGAGCAACCTCTTGTTTGTTTTTTAAACTGGCTTCGACTTCTTCTTTAAATTTTCTACTGTCATGAGCATGTAAATATTATTTCAAACGGTTGCTTAAACACATAATTTGACTGATTGATGACAAATTGAAGCACTCAAAAGATTATTTCAAACGGTTGCATAAACACATAATCACACACACATACAAAAGATAGGCCGGCTGTATCTCTCTACGTAAAGAAAACATAACTCAGTACAAAAAACATTTGATAAGCTTATAAGGTCGTTTTTAGTGGCTTATGAGCTTAACAAATTTTTCTCATAATAAGCCCATCAAATAAGCTCATCAAACAAACTTAGGATGCAATGATTATTAAGATCGTTTGCATTGCCCAAGAAATAACGACTAATACTGATATAAAAACCGTTGTAAACACGAAATCGGGATACTCACTCACAATATATGACCTGTTATAAGATGGGTAAAATGATACTTACCGCCTCAAGAATACGTTGGTTCAACTACACATGTTGAAATTCTCTTCGACCAAGCTGGTAGTTAAACTTATCATTGGCTATGAAAATCAGCCGGTTAAGTTTCCATAACCATATGTTCGATTTCCTTCTCAGTTAGCTCCAAGTCTGTGCAAAACCGCACCTTCGCCAGGAGAGCCTGTTCATATGTCTGTTAGAATATAATCTATAGTTACTAAAAATAAAGGCCAATCTTACCAATAAGTCGTTTGAAGGCTTGGATTCTGTCATTACGAATGAAGTTGCATCCCATTATTTTCGGATATCTGCAAGTTTTAATATGGCGGAACACCTAGGTACTGCAAATATCACAACTGTGATTGCTTTGTTCAGGTAAATAGGATAAGTTATAAAAACCCTAGACATTATTCAAAAATGAAAAGTCAACTTACTTTTGGGATTCAGTAATGGGCAAGCGTACTACAATAAGCTCACAAGATATCTCTAATCATACGCTGCCACCATATTCTCTTCCCTAATCACAGGTCAACCTGATACAATATCAACCACAATATAACAAAACTACGAATGAATCAAAATAGTAAAAATATATGCTCTAATACAATAAAAAGGTATCATTGATATGAATGAATATGATGATGATGATGATATTAGGGTTTGCCAGTAATGAATGAATAACCGTAATAGATAATATAATATGGGATTTATATTCTAGGGTTTTATTTAGTGTGGTGTGATTAAGAGATTACATTTTGATTTTGAATTGTCTATCACAACTTCTGGCTTGTTCCATTGGTTGAAGTGCTTGTTTCTGAACTAACATACCCAGGTTCGAATCCTGCAAATAACCAAACTTTAAAACATTTTCGTAATCCGTTTTTAGCTACACGAAAACACTGCTTAGGTGGATTAAATTAAAACAAATTTTAATTAAAAAAAAAATTATGAACAAAGGGTGCTTAGGTGGACAAAATGTGATGACATGGCTGTAAATCATAATTACATGGCAATGAGGTGGACATATCTTGATTAATCTACGTGTAACGCTTCCTGTTATATATAATGTAGAGATATATATATATATATATATAGTTTCTATATATATATATATATATATATATATATATACTTGTATATATATATATATATATATATATATATATATATATATACTAGTTTCTATATATATATATATATAGTATATATATATATATATATATATATATATATATATACTTGTAATTTACATTTTAACTTAGTCATGTAAGGATATCAGTTTTCTTGTATAGTTATAACTTTATTTATTCATGTACGGATATCAGCTATATTGTATAGTTACAATTAACAGATAGAGTCATGTAAGTAGGTATTATTTTATTGATGTTTGAATTAAAGAATGTTGAGATTATTTCTGTCGTTGTATACAATATTGATTTTGTTTTAAGTTATATTTAGAATAGCATTTGAGTACTTTTACATATGTTGATATATTGTGTTCGTAGATGTGATAGATGGTTTCCCTACCATAATATATTAACAGACATGGAATATAGGTACTTGTTGCAGTTCACCATTGATAGATTGAATCTCATTACCCATACAATAGGGTTAAAAGGAAACTTTATCTTTGTCGGAAAACAGGCAGCGAATAATTGAGTTTATCTGGTGTTTGGATATTTTATGTCATGTGGTTGACTATTGATGTATGGATATGCTAAGTATATGTAACATTTTGTTTTAGCAACAATTGTAACTAAAATGGACCAAAATCTTTGGTAATTATATTAAAGAGTTATTTTTGACAACAAACATGATAACCACAAAATGTTCCATTCTAGCAGATTATAAGTTGTATCATGTTGTCCTACACGGTTACCTTACCATAGTATATTAACAGACATGGAATATTGGTACTTGATGTTGTTCTCCATCGATAGATTGAAGCTCATTACGCACCAGCTTTAGACGCATCATCTTTTTTTCTTCAAAGTGGCAATCTTGTCCAAACTGATACCAGTTTCCCACCATCACCAAAGCTTTTATCTTAAAAGGGTTATTTCTGTGTAAAACCACCTAAGAAAGGGTTAAACATCAAACATGGATCCAACTTAGAATTTTTGATAAAGGTGCATAAAGCAAGTGGGTGAAATTGTGATGCATAGAGTATCTGGTTATATGTTACTTTGTTGTTATACAACGTCTTTTGACTTGTGGCCACTGCATCACAGGAGGTGGTCACCATGCTGCTCACATTCCTCATCGCCCATAGCTTCCCTGCAACTGATTCTTAGTATTTGTGGGGATAAAAAACGTTGCTACAAAAAAGCAGATGAGTCATTTGACTAAACTTACTAATGCATATATGTTATTACATGGTTCAATATACATTGTTGTTGATAAGCTGGGGTACCTATATGTTAAAAAAACCAACACGTTAAGTGAAAAGGTAATTTGAAAACAGTTAGTTATGAATAAACCGTTTGACCCATTCAAAATAATGTCAGTGTGGTTTCATAACAGCCTTCTAAACTCAAATGACAAACAGTTATATCATTTTATTTCCGCAGATATTCTACAATTTTCAAACGTAAATGTTTAATCATGGTGATTCGAAAACAACCTAAAGGAACAAAAGGCCTAAAACTGCAGATGGAACTACTTAAGGACCAAGCAATAGGTTGCTGGACATTCCCAAATAAAGTGACCATGTTAGAAATGGAATGTGTAAACTTTGATTTTTTTTATTTTTATTTTTATTTTTTTTAATTTTTTTTAACCCAGACACATGACCAAAATGTGAACCCCATAAAACAGCTCTGCATATGATATTCCTATAACCTTGTATTTTAAAACACTCACACAACCTGGTTCACACTTTAAATTCCAAGAGACTAATTCAAAAAGTGAGTAGCTTTACCTGAATTCCCTTGTTCGCATGTCAGCTGCCTTTTTGCGGTTCTCCTCTGCAAAGAGAACAGTCAGTTGTCGGGCCTGAACAACCTGACCATCCATCTGATATTTTGATCCTACGGGATCAACAGGGTCTAGAAACTGAAAAAACCAAACCTTCCTGGATTCCTGCAAAAAATACACATAATTAATAAGATAAAAAAGTAGATTTCGACCTCGATATTTGTTTGGGCTGTTTGTAAACCTCAAAAGTAGTAATCTCAACTTAATTTATTAACAATTGTTTAAAAAAATTGAATCAAATAAATCAAGGACCAGATTATTTAGAAAAGATTTTGAAGCAGCCCATTATAGTAAAGCAATATATAACAATGACAACAGTTCGTTCACCATATATCAACAAAAGTCAACCTTGAACTATATATATATATATAAAAGTCAACAGTTCGTGAATATATCAAGGCTAACACCTCTTGCATGAATGCTTCTTGAGCCTCCGGGGTTCCAGAATCATAACCGTCATCCATCTAGTAACATATTAATGAGTAACTTTAGATAACTAAAGGTCCACTCAATTTTTGATTTAACTTATGTATTAAAATGTAAAATTACCTCTGTGTCCTCCACTTCGTTCTTCATTGTCAATTTGTCACTACAGTACGATCTTCAATTTCACTTGGTGAATGCTTCACAATGGTGTTGTGTGTCACGAGCTGTTGATGTAATTCATTTATGGTATTATCTCCTTGGTCATTATTCTCAGGTATATTCTTAGTACCATCATTATCAATATCATCTAATACACCATGGTCATTATCCATATCAGTAGCATCATTCTTACCATCATGAATCCTATCATAATCATCCATCGCTGTAGCTTCATCCTTCTTACTGACATCGATCTTATCGTCAACACCAGTTTCGGTAGCCTCATTCTTATTATCATCAGTCTTATCATCCTGACCTATTTCTGTAGCACCATTGTTACTATCATCAATCTTGATACCATCAATCTTTTCATCGTCACCAATTTTTGCAGCATCATTCTTATTGTCATCAATCTTATCGGCATCTCCAATTTCTGCTGCATCATTCTTATGAGCATCAATCTTATCATCCTCACCATTCTCTGTAGAATTGTTCCTAGCATCATCAAGCTTATCATCACCGGTGACTGTAGCATCTTTCTCATTCTCCTGAGTCTCATCTACTTGCAGTTCCCTGCTCACTTTCATTAACATGCAACTCCTTAGTATCTTTCGTATTTGGCTCTTCTGGCTCTTCTTCAGCTTCTCGTTCTTCTGGTTCTGCTTCAACTTCAGCTTCTTGTTTCTCTGGCTCTTGTGCAACTTTTTGCTCTTCTTGCTCTACCTTTATGTCATTTGAGATCTGAACATCATAAAATAATTTTTATATATAACTCAGTAATACATAAAATATAAAATATTTTGAGTACTATTATATTTGAGTACTATTGTCATTTTGAGTTCTATTATATTTGAGATCTAATAGTATTTTCAAGTTTCACATCAAACTGACATTGAGTATTTCCAATTTATATAATTTATTTCTTTCAACTGAAAATGTCAGTGTTTAACAGTCAATAGCCCTCATATTATTATTAGATATGGTCGTAAAGGTAAAACAGTAAAAGAAAATAGAAGAGGCATGCAGTGTTTGATTCATATAATGCATCAAGGATCTTACTCATATGCCTGTTGGTTGCCACAGTCGCAATCTTTGAAAATGTGCCACAAGGAAAAAAGAAAGTCTTTAGGCCTGCACGAACAGAAACAACTTACTTAGAAATAATACATAGAGGGAGTGGCAACATAATTTTATCTTGTTAAAAAAATTAATGCATTCAATTGCAGATGATAGACATGCACATTTTAAGCTCTGAACAACAACCAAGTAGATCAGATTGCCATTCTCCCGGCCCATAAGATTCTCTAGTTGAGGGCATATGTTTTTCATACACAACCATAGCCGTAGAAGTGCTTCCGTAGAAGTGCTTCTCCTAGACCATATAAACATATATACATTAGATAACTAACAACTGTACTGACTTTTGCAAAATAAAGTATAAGTAAAAGTGTCGAGTAATATACTGACCTTGAAGGTGAGTGTGGCTTCTCATCTTCAGCGTCGTTGTCACTGCTGACATTTGAATACTGAGCCTCCATTTTCTTAGAAAGCTTCTTTGGTGAATCCTGCTCATGTTAAGATTTTTATGCGACAACTTCAGTTACCTCAATCAGAGTATGTTTATAGCTTATAACCTTTATTTTACTCGTGAATAACAATGTGGATACAATTAAAACACTAAACCATCCATGATTTTATATCAAATCTTATGAATGGTCAAATTAGCTAATTTCCTAAAAATCCAACAAATTAAGCAATACCATAATCCAATTAAAAAAAAAGACAGATAACCACATCAAAAACATACAAAAAGAGCTCAATTTAGCTCATATCACATATCAAACAGCATGATCAGTTAACATCAAGTCGAATCTAACTTAATGGACTTTTGGCTAATGATGCAAGATGGAATTCAAGTTGTTTGCCTCGGTTGGAAACATAATATACTTTATATAGCACATTTTCTCGAAATGCCAACCTTAGCTGTAAAATTGATGTCATGTTATTTTAGCACAATTGCTCAACCTGACATATACCATTTTAACCATCATATATTGTTCTGCGACATTTCAGATCACAAAGCGTATCATTCAATAAATGCATTTCCAATATACATTAAAGCTGTTTACACAAATACCTCGCACGCTGCAATTCCTGCTTCAGCCACTCAAAAGCTTCCACTCTATAGTTTTTTTTTTTCATTTCCTAAGAAATTAACGACTTTCGTTATTCCATATCACATAATCGCTTTTAACACACAACATAAACACCCCTTAAAATGTAATTCTCAATGCCTTCACGATTTATTTATGCAATTATTATGCAATTCTCAATGCCTTCACGATTTATTTAGATTTCAAATCTTAGGTGGTGCGAAGCATAAGCTTTCAATCTCCAAAAGTGATCTCAACAGGCTTTAACCAAAAGCAAGGCACAAATCAGAGTGATGCGGAAGCAATGATACTTAAACAAATGCCTTATAGTCTACCCATTCCTCACTGGTCAAAACCTAAATTCATATTACGAAATCCTAAAGCAAGTTCTCAAGGTGTTCTCCTATGTTCTTACAGTGGAAGCCTAATGGTCCAAAACTCACAGGTCCAGGTTTATGTATTACAAGTCGTCAGCCTGGTCTCTGATACCATAAATTGTAACACCCCAACCCGATAAGGGTAGAGATGTCATAATAATGGTTTCATATCAGAACAAACACAAGCATATGACATAAATAATACAATTGAATTTCAATGGTTACAATGGAAAATCTAAAGGTACAAGGTTACAATGAAGATACAATAATTACTAAGTCTGAATATAAGCTCTTCTAGTCATCTCTAATCCAAAGTAGCAAGTAAGGTCTTCTAAGTCCAAGGTACTCTCCACTCATACCCAGCTTCCAAACTAAATCCTGCCGCAGGAAAGGAAATGCAGCTGAGCTTAAAAAGCCCAGTGAACAGATATAACGACAACAAAACAGTAATAATGGGATGGTGAAGTAAGTGAAACAATGCGAGGTATAACAAGAGTTAGGAAAGAATAAAAAGGTTATGCAAATATATCAAGAGTTAAGAAATAGTTACAGTATATAAGAGTAAAGGGAACAATAATCCCAACCCGAGCCCAAGTCATATCAAGTCAAGTCAAGTATGTATCCGGAGGGGTGACCTCGGAATACTAAGTACAAGGTTACAAGGTAAAGGAAACAGTTATCCACTATGAGCCCAAATCAAATCAAATAATCAAATATCAAGGTGTACTGAGGGGAGACCTCGGTACCAATACAATATGAGGGGATACCTCCAAAGGTGGAGTAGCTAGCTCCCAAGCTGTGAAAGACGTGTATCGCACACACCATCAGTCACCAAATATAACAAGTAATATAATGATAAAAAAAGTCAAGTCAAGTCAAATCTAGGATGCATCCATACGCCCCAGGTGGCCAAAGTCTGCCTCTACGTAATAAATCAAATCAAGTCAGGGATGGGACAGGTCATCACTCTCCTGCCCTAGAGTCATGCCATCGGTGCATCAATGACATGGACATGAAACCCTCATTCCTAGTTATGGCTCGTAGTCTCAAACTGTGGGTCAAGGTCAAGTATCAAGTATCAAGTATCCAAGTTCAAATTTCATATCAAGTGGTTCAAGTCAAATTTCCATTTCAATTATATCATAAGGTTCATATCAAATGGTTCATATCAAATGTCTCATATCAAATGGTTCATATCAAATGTCTCATATCAAATGGTTCATATCAAATGGTCAAAACAAAAGGAATCATAGCAAAGGGTTTATATCAAAGGTTTATAAAGCAAAGTTTCATAGCAACAGTTCATTTAAAAAGGTTTCTATTAAAAGTCCATTTAAAGCAGTATTTCAATAATGGTTTTCATAAAAATGATCTTACAAAATAGTTTTCATAAAAATGGTCTTTCAAAACGGTTTTCATAAAGATAGTCTTAAAAATAGTTTTCTTAAAAACTCTAAGTAACTTTCATTTAAAAGTATTATCGCATCTTTTTAAAATAGCTTTTCTCAAACATTTTCATATATAATTAAGAAAGGTTTTCACATCCAGTTACCAAAATCAAATGAACCTTCAAAGTATCAAGTGATTCAGATATTCATGTTACAGGGTGACGAACGAGTCATATCAAGTATCAAGGGAACATGGCAAGGTTCCATTATCAAGGTTCACAAATCAAGGGAAACATAGCAAAGACATAGATTAAATAAGTAAGCCCCAAATAAAAAGGCTCAGATCATAATCAAACCAATATAGACAGATGTAAGTGAAACATGAAAAACGAATCAAAGTATAAGGGAACATAGCAATGGCTTAGGGAACCCTATAGTGAATCAAGATCAAAAGTCATGAGAAGGACACCCTTACTGAGAAAGGGTAGAATATGTGTACCTTATACCGCAAGTGAAAACACATCTAGAAATATTGAGATCAGAAACAAACTCCATCTTCAGCGAATCTACACGAATACATGGTCGTCTTATTATTAATATCTCATTTAAATCAGATTTCTCATTTTAGTCGGCTTTCTATTTTTAGCAGGGTTCCAAGATTAGCAAGTTTCCATTTTTAGAAGGTTTCCGTATTATGAATATTCAAGGTCATCATTTACTAAGTTTAAAGTATCAAATGTGGCAATATTAGTAGTTTAGGGTTCATAATGATATTTACATAAGTTTAGGGTTCATTATTCAATTATCACAAGTTTAGGGGTGATAGTGTCGTTATGATAAGATTAGGGTGCAAAATGTAAATATTACCAAGTTACATGTTCTTACAAGTTAAGTCCTTTAGTTTTAGAAAAATAACAATTTAAACCCTTTAGTTTTGGAAAATAAACACTTAACACCCTTTTAATATCTTTAAAACTTTTCACAGATTTTACACACAAATTAGACCTGTTTTGTCTGATTTTTCATCCTTACAAGAACTCAGAATAAAAATTCCTAAAAATTCACACACGATCCTATATGTCTTAAAAATTTACCCTAATTTTTCCAGAATTTAATATTAAGTATACCTATAGTTTTAAAATCCTTTAATTCAAGTCGTCTAGATTACTGATCAGTTTTAACATACGAAAACTTTGCAGTTCACAGCCCCACCAAAATAATTTATAAAATTCTACAAAAATTCAAGTATCTAGTAGACATATCAAATATTACCCAGTTCAAAGAAAACCTTCTAATTCGACATGGTTTGAAAATGATAAATGAAAAACACGGACTCTTTTTTTAGACATACGAATTCGATTTGATACTTAATTTTCTAAAAATCAAAAAGTGGTCTTCCAAGCCTCTAAAATTTACAAGATAAATTTTCCTAGAAAGCTCTTTCATTGAACTTGTTTCTAGACTCAAAAACCACCCAAAAACACGTTACCATTATTTTTATACAGTCGATTAAAGTTGGGCAAATTCTCAGATCAGTAGCAGTTTCATGATATCATGCAAGTATTTAGGGTTTTGTCATTCCAATCTTTAGTTCTTGACACAAAATGATTATTGATGAGTTTATAACACGTCTAGTTCGATTTATCTTTGGTCTTAACATAATCAAAACAAGTAAATTCAGATCCATATACAAGTCGATTCATACTAGGGTTTTATAGATTTATTATTTCATGTTATCAACTTAACATTTTATGTAACATTTATAATTTTATGTAGCTTCTTTTATGATCCCATGTGATTATATATCGCGACAATAACACAAGATGAATTCAAGAAAGGATGATACCAAATTATCCTTGAAGACCAAACGAAGAACAAGAACAACACACGATCGAATCAACAACACTTCTTCCTTCTTCTTTGGTGGTGATCGACAGAAACAACAAAAAGAAAAAAAGAAAAAAAACAGCAGAGGTCGATTATGGTTTGTTACAAACAAATTGGAATGGATCAATGATGGGTATGCGATTACCTTAATTGTTATGAACAAAGATCAAGTCTCTTTTTCAGCCTAGCTTGGATCGAACCACAGGAATAAGAAGAGAACAGCCGAAGTTTTGATTGTAGGAGAGAGTTAGGGTTTCTTTCAAAGTAAAAAATAAAAAAAATATATATACGGTATTAAAAGGGGATGTAGAAACCGTGTTTTTATGTTTTGGGTTAAACAAGGAATGCCAATAATTTAGGGATTGTGTCAATTAGTATAATTGTGATCTTATCTCTTCCTTTGATTTCTTGTAACCGAATTTTTTTGAGCTAGGGACACAGAAAAAGAAGTTTCGACTAGCATTAGCTAGTATTTTGTAACATTTAATTTGAGATTTTAAAATTGTAGTGTAAGGTCTAATTAATTTAATTTTGTTAGGTAACTTAGGTTTAGTACAATTGATGTTATTTATTAAATTTTTATAAGTTCTCAAAATTTTAAATTTGAGGGTATTCTTGTCATTTCAGATTATATTAATTTTTGGGTTTTACAACTCTTCCCCTCTAAAAGAAAAATTTCGTCCTCGAAATTTGAAGTCGCAAGGTTAGACGAGGTCGTAGCAAATCGCAAAAGATCGTCACAAACATTCTCACGCCCGGGGAGGTTCTTCCCAAAAAGGATCTTCAAACCGAATAGTTTCTCATGACTCAATCAAAACAAGGTGGGTTCAAATTCTCAGAAGGAGACAAATTAGGTTGATTCTGATCAAAAGGTCCTTGCAATATAAATGGATGATAGGTGAATTTTCTGGAAAGCTCATATGGAATATGAACAAAATTTCAGATCAAATTAACTGTATCAATAGTAGAAAGCTCTACAAAGTGCTCAAGATTTATAACTAAGGTCAACCGAATGCAAAACAAGAGTTCAAACTCATCCAGACATCTAATGAACAAAGGCAGAGTATACGCATAACGGTGAAAGCAGATTAACGCATAGGTGGAATGAACCTAAAGTCTCGCTAACGTAGATAATCTCAAACAGCTATCAGAATTCTAAGGCTTCTAAGGCACTTCTCGAAATATCCTATACCTACAACAAGTGCACGTTATATGACGTAAATATTATCACGTTGGCCAGACGTCATAATACTGGCATCATATAAATATGCCCTCATAATGGTCATACTTTATCTCGAGTCGTGAGCAAAACAACCTATCTTAATCCACCTAGTACTTCTATAGTCTCAGAGGTCAACAAAATCAATGTCATAGTCAAGAGGGAAAACAAGACTACTCGCAAGAGTATCGAAATCCCAGATTGCCTAGCAGAAGTAAGGTACGCCGTCCACAAGCATTTGATCTTCCACAATTCGCCAAAATTCCCAAATCAAAACCATCATCGAACATACGAAAAAAAATAAACACGAAACTGAAATGCTTCTAGGGAACTTAAATCATTAGAGGATCTTATTAACGAAGCTTAAGTGAGTCAACGGAAGTGGAAGTTAGTCGTCAATAACTTCGGTCTTCACAGAATCAATTCTTCCAAATATAACAGGTCAGTTTCACCAATCCGCAGCCGTCTTGTATTTCACCACCACCACCATCCTAATTCCTAAATCCACAGCCAATGTAAGATTACATTTATATATAATATATGCTATCAATTTCAAGTAAAACTTTACAACTTAAGTTTTATAGTTGAGTAGGTACCTGTACCAACATCTTCTCCATCTTGAAACTCCTGCCAATGATGTTAGTTAGCCAAAAACCGTGAAAGTACGTAAGCAGCTACATTTAAAGATTAAAAAGTTCATAAAACCACATCCTATATGGGTGTAAGCAGCTATATTTTAAACATAACGTTTTTGACATCATATACAATAAACGACACAAAAGGTGTTTTACAAATACTTCTTCTACCTGTATGGGAGTATTTAAGCAAGAATTAATTAAAAGTTCTTATATATTTACAGTTAACTGTGAAAAAACATACTTTCTTAGTGATGCACTTATTGCTTTCTTCCATTTTTCAATTCTTCTACTTCTGTTGCATAGTTTTTGTTGCCATACAGTTAAATAAAATATGTCCATTAAAATCAAGTGAACTAAAAGGATATGGTAATATAAAATACCTGAAAGTTTGTGATAGCAGTCGGTCCCCAATATTTAAGAGCAGCCAAAGTATATGATCATCGCCTTATCATAACCACCTGATAAAGCAATCAACACCATTTACAGCTAACTACTACTCGGTTGCAAATATATTCCGTGAGTGAAAAAGTACTAAAAAGATCGATTGACAGGCATAATACAAAATCTACTTACCCAAGTACGGCTCAGAAAAAAGAATGTCGCGAATCAAATAACAGCAATTAGCCAATTCCCTACCAAAAGCCAACAAAAGAAATCACACATTAGTTCATATCATTGCAAGCGGTCCATGTTTGAGCACCAAATTCATGCTTTCCCAAATATTCAGACATTATAGTCTTCTCCAAACACCCTAAAACCATCCACAACTCTAGAATCATCCAAAACTTACACAACTTACCATGAAAATAGAAGACAATCATCAATACAACGGTAGATTAGAGATAAAGCTTCTTGGTAGATATTTTCATTTATATATATATAAATCTCTTTGTCGTTTAAATAAATAAAAATAAAAAATGCCCTTCTAAATTACATCATATACCTCGCAAACTGGATCAAACCCGCCTTCTCCCAGCTTGTTGTCGAACAAAAAGTTGTTGGTGGCCTTAGAAACTTCTGATAAGCTAATCAACGGGAGCTCTATATCTCCCTTCATGCGACTGCATATATTATCTTTTGAAGAATGAAGAACCCGATCTAATGAGGTTCAGATTAATCTAAACAGTAGCATAACTGGGTGACTGATACGGCTGCAGTCACACACTTTTCGTTACTGCCTAGCAAGCATACGGGTCTAAGGAAGCAACACACAGAAAACTAAAAAGTTTATCGTCATTGCCTATAAGAAGAAAAGCGATAGTGCTGTGATTCAGTACACGATCAATATTTAAGTGCTAGCAACAGAGAGCCAAACCTTTGAACCACATCCAACAACAAACAGACTGGACCATCTTCAAACGATGTAGTTTTAAACAGCTCTTGATATGTTTCCTGTTTCCAATTTAAACTGCAGATGTTCAGGTCCACGAATATGAAAGCTAGTACTAAATAGCTATCATGGCTGCAACCACAATCCAGGCATTGCTGCCTGGCCAAGGTGGTCGTTGTGCACCCTCATCGAAAACGGTACCAAACGACCGCCATGGCTGCTACCACAATTTTGGCTGTGGCTACCCTGCCAAGATACGGCCATTGATAAACACCATGTTAGAGAAGTATAAGCGCAGATCCACTACTCTCAAGAGTATTATAAAATACATAAATAGGTGTTCGAAATTACGGCTTTTAGGCCAAAAAGTATACATCAGCATCAAATGAAACATCAGGCATACCAGCAGTATGTACACGCGTTACCCATGAAGCTCAGGTCTGCAAATATAGAGCAAAAACTGAATGCCATTCTTGGCTGCAAACATGGTTACGGTCAGCCTGCCCGGCTAATAAAGCGGCTTTGGTAAAAGCCCAGTTCGTGAGCACTTTTTCCCCTAATTGGCAACAAATACGTGAAGCAATCTGCAATAGCGTAGGATTAAATTAGTGATGAATGAAGAACCGCTGATGGTGAAAATCAGCAAAAGAAACTAATCACCTGATAATCCTTTTTCAAACTTGCAAGTATGATCATTGCACAATATTTTTTTAAGCTATCGGCCCACTTGCTAAATTTCAGTTATGCTAGTTAGGATTATACCAGTTATCTTCTTTTGTGTTCTCCCATACATTACCACAAACAACAGCAAGTGGGAATGGATCCCGCATTTGCTTCTAATGAATACCACCCAAACTCCAACAGTGCCACTTTAAGGACTAAAAGTAATCAAAGCAATACCTGACATGCACTTTTATAGCAGGACATTAAGAAAGAGAATGCCACATCAGCTTCTAATGGACTCCCATCCTCTCGAAGTTCTTGATAACGTTTAATAAAGTAGTATAGAATAAGAAAAAATGGAGATGATAATATATACAAAGTATTGGTAACGCAATTCAGAAAGATGAAAGCCGGGTTGTATTTCACCTACCCATGGTTCCTTGTATTCCTTCTTTCCAATAACTGAGGTACCGGCATCGCCTCCTGTAAATTAAAATTATAACTTTAATATAAAAAAAACATTCAACATCCCTTTCATCCCTCGTGTTTTATATATTTGACAAACTGTGGAAACCAATTGGATCCCTGCACCTAATCCAAACACATTAAATACAGTTGATATCGCCTCTCCTTTTGCATATAAGTCACTAAGATTGCCCTCTTTGGCAAATGAAGAATATATTGGAAATATTGTTGCTCTTGCAGCAACCGTCGCCATTCCCTGTTAAATTTACAAAAAATAAAGCAAAACTTATTAAGGGGTTTTTCTACTATTGCATTTGAAAATGGTTATAAATTTTGTGCGTTGTTAAGTAGCAGATTATCAGTTTTGAGATAGCGAAACTGAATCTCTCATTATTAGGGGTCATATAATCAGTTTACGATTACCAGCAACAAAACTGATTCAAATTATCCTATAATTTAGGGTCATAATACATGTAAATACTAAAACAATCAGAATTTGACCAATCCTAAACAGATAACGTACTGACCATCATAAAATGACAACAGAAGCACATCCAAACACTGTCTCTAATAGGCATATATATAGTGGATGATAAGCTAATATGATCACAAACTGTAAAATTATATAACATTGTGTGGGATGTGAAGGTACATAAAGCATAACTATTATTTGGCAGTGGATGGGTTCCAATAACGGGACAGCAATCAAATCGTTCAATCTATACACAAAAAGAGAATGATGAGACTGATACGTTAGCAAAAAATGGCATTCTCCCCCATTTATATAAATTAAGTTTCCAAAAATTAGGTGGTAAGAGCAGCTTGGGTTTCATTTATTTAAAACTGCTGGGTCTTTGAGTGGTCTAATGTCCATGCCATTACCAAGAGCATAGGTAACATGATTTCGCGATTACCAATAGTAGAGTTAATGTGATTTCTATATTGTTGTATGATACTGATGAATAACAAAAATGACGAAGATGTTGATCGAGATTGCAACTACACCACCAAATATCTAACCACTATACCCTTAAGTTCACATTCAACATTAACAATACCCTTTAAGTAATCCGTTAAACCTATGCAAACCTGAAATCCAAAGTTCTAATTCAAGCAACACTAATTCTACATATAAAGTGACCTTAATCAGTTAATCTAGAGTATTGTTTTTACTTAAAACTACTACAACTATCAGGTATCAATGTGTCACTCTAAACCTTGTTATTCCTCATTCGATCCCAATTATAAAAACCTTCGATACACATTCTCATCCATTCATAATTTAGTTATAGTGCTTTTGGTACTATACCTCCTCTACCCTTATAGGATTATTGCTACCCTTACAGGCATCTGTACTTTCACTTCATCCTCTATTTCTTGACTGAGCTTACCACATCAAAAAATCTCCATACCGATACGTGGTTTTTATCCTGAAACAATGCAACATTACATTGAAAGCAGTACTAAACAAATGTAGCAAGCAACAGTATGAACGATAGCAGCAGTACTAAATCGAACCATAGCAGTATTAATTTGTAAAAAGGCAGTAACATTGAAAGCAGTACTAACCAAATGTAGACATTTAAGCAGCAGTACTAATAATTAGGAGCAGTACTAACCTTTTCAGGAAGCTTGCAAATTTTTTGTTACTTTTGATCAAACAAATGATTTTCCTATATGGGTTACACACCTTGACTGAAGACTATTAGCAACTGTGTCGATCCAGTCAATAGCAAACGTGACAGTGTCTCAAGCAGAAGGAAGTACTTTTCCTACGATTCAATCAGCTCTCGATTATGCTGGAAGTATCGATCGCCAGAATCAAAGATTTGTGATATATAATATCGTAGTAGCTTTGGCTTGGAGATTGAACATGATGGCTGTGAAAACAAATTAGGGTTTTGAAGAATGGATGAAACTCATACGTATGGCTATATCCGTAATGTTTAAATCCTATTCTGTATGTTTTTAAAAAATCCGGTTTAATTTTTTTTTTGTAAACATTATAGTTTTGGCTTTGTAGTATCTAACTCAAAAATTAAGTTGCTTTAGTGGTAAAGATAGTTACTAAAGTATCATAAGATCCAAGGTTCGAATCTTACAGATGATTTTTTTTCAAAAACAAAAAACACACGAAATTTATAAAAACATTGCTTAGGTGGACAAAATGTGATGACATGGCTCTAAATCATGATTACATGGCAATGAAGTAGACATATCTTGATTAATCTACGTGTAACGCCTCCTGTTATACATATATATATATTGTGTATATATATATATATATATATATATATATATATATATATATATATATATATATATATATAATATATATTAGCAATACCTGACAACTTGGAAAAGCCACTTGGAAAAAAAGAATGCCACTTGGCAAAAAGAATGCCACTTGGCAAAAAAAAAATACCACCTGGCATTATTCACACACTCTTTTCACACACACAAGGCCGGATTTCTCTCCTCTCATTCAATTTTACGGTGAAATGGTCAATCACATTTAAAACTTTACTAAAAAATCTCACAAAATCATCTTATTTTTGATAATTATTGAATTCATAACACCAATTCTTATCAAATGACACTGCTTTCCCTTAATTTTTGCCAAATAATTTGTGATAAAACTCCAATTGATTTGATTTCCCTAATTCAAATCGATGTATACTTTGATCTTCATCTATATATAAGGGAGGATTTGCAGTCATCAAGCCATCAACCCATCAACATTTCCGACTAACAAAAGTATTTCACAATGTCTGATTCACGCCTTCAATACTCAGGTTAGTTTCAATCATAATCAATTTTGTTTTTAAACTTTGATTCGTATATTTATAATAATCATTTTTTGTTGTGAATCGTTTAATGATTTGTGTTTACTCGATTAAGATTAAAGTTCATGTTTAATATGTTTCTGACTTTGATGATGTATGATAATAACTTTGATTCGTATATTTATAATAATCATTTTTTGTTATGAATCGTTTAATGATTTGTGTTTACTCGATTAAGATTAAACTTAATGTTTGCTATGTTTCTGACTTTGATGATGTATGATAAGTGTTTTATAAAATGATAAGAATTTGGTGTATGTTGGTGGTTTTTTATGATAAGTGTTTGATATGTTTCTGACTTTGATGATGTATGATAAGTGTTTTTTTTATCACAACAAAAAGGAAGCTAAAACAGCATTGGGCACTCACAATTAATTTGTTTTTACCTTTGATTCGTATATTACCAATTCATTATTTGTGTTTATATATTGGAAACAGGAATTATTAAATTCCATGGTTAACATGTTTGTCACTTTGATAATGTATGTTAAGTGCTGTATAAAATCTTTAATTTTGTGTATGATTTATATATTGGAAACAGGAATTATTAAATTCCATGGTTAACATGTTTGTCACATTGATGATGTATGTTAAGTTCATTCATTATCACATTCAACAGGAATTATTTATTTCATTTCTCATGTGGTTTATATAATTTATAATTATGACATTCAACAGTGTTATTGATAATAGTAATTAGATAAATAATATTATTGTAAATTTTTATACAAATCATTGATTCATTATTCTAAAATGTTAATCATTTTTGTATGTAGATGATGCAGCCTTGCTTAAGTCAATCTCAACCAATTCGAAAGGAAAAGGCGTTTTATCTGACGTTGATGATGCAGTCTTATTGAATACCACTACAGCCGGTGGAAAAGCAAAAGCCTCTATTTATGGGACCAATGATCAATTCACTGCCCTGTCAAAGGTTGACCCTATGTTAGATGAAATCAAAGTGAAGGCCAGGTGCATCTCTTTATGGCATACCCATCCTGCTGGTAAACCGAATGATCCTTACAGTTTGGATATGGTTATTCAAGATGAGCATGTATGTATTCAACTTTCTTATTTTCTTATACAAACAATGTACACATTATTGCATATTTAACTTATTAATTTAAATGCAGACCAACCGGATCCAATGCACAATAAGGCATGATGACATGTACCGTTTTGAACTATTGCTTAAAGAAGGACAGTGTTATGTCATTTCTGACTTTAGTGTTGGTGAAAACAATGGTAAACTACCTTTGCTTCCGCACAAATACAAGATTACCTTTTTCAGGTCTACTGTTGTTACCAGGATTGACCCGTTTGATGATGATGTATTCGGGTTTAAGCTTGAACCATTCACCGAGATTTTAACAAAAAAATATCATGAAACGGATTCTGTTGGTAAGTTTTTCCCAATAACAAACTTATTAGTGGCTTTTGACTTTAATTGTTGTATTCTTAAACTTACACAAAACAAATTGATTCAGATATTGCAGGAGCCGTCGTGGCCATAGGCGATATTGTTCCAGTTACAAACACACTTGTCAAAAAAGTAAGAAGGACCGTGGTTGTTGAGGACACTGAGTAAGTCAATTTATATTCATCATAGCTTATTAAACACTTTGTTATGTATTTTTAATAACAACCATGTTGACATCTAAATACCAACTCACTCTTCTTGACATATCAGAGGGACTAGAGTGAAATGTACCTTTTGGGATAACTGGGCACACATGTTCACCCAGTATGCTATGACTGATGAATCCGTTGGTCCAGTAACGTTTGTGCTGCAATTGGGAAAAGTGAAATATTTCAACAGTAAGATTGTTTAGACTTTTAAACCCGTTATTACAATAACATTTTATACAACATTCATGTATGCATACTTTTCACTCTTTATTTACACGACCTTTTTTTATTTTCAGATGATCTTGCATTACACAACGCTTTGTTTGGTTCCAGAATCTTTATCAACAAAGACCTGCCTGCACTTTCATCTTTCAAACAGAGGTATTTCAAATAATTATTAAAAAATATTTTGTTACAGATCCGTTTAGAAAAACCTAAATACATATAAACCTTTATAATTTATAGGTACACAGCGAAAGACGGCTATGTTAACAGTCAGCACAAGATAGAGCTGTTCACTCCAGAAAAATTCAAGATTACAGCTGAAGTATTCTTTAAAGGTACTATTGCTGTCAAGGTTGGTGGCATCCGTGATGTTGTTCCGGTAAGCATTTTAACAATTCTTTTATACTTAATGTATAATCATTTAAAATAACAAAAGTTAAAAAGTTATACTTACTAACTGTCATTTTATAAATACAGGATTCTGAAGTAGTTTTTTATGCCAAGATTCATCGCTTTCACAAAGAGCATGGTTGGTGTTATGAGGCATGCAAAAAGTGCAACAGGATTGCCAAGCCTATCAAAACTGCTGGTTCACAAGGGAGCTATGGTAAGAATAAGAAGCAGGCATACCAGTGTGACACACATGGTACTATTTACCAGGTGATAACAATGTAATACTTATTAATACACATGCGTAATTTGTTACTTTTAATTTAGTATTATTACTGAAGTATAACACAACCCTGTAATTTCACCATTAAAAGGTTTAAAGTTATAGTGAGGGTCATTGATGAGACCGGCTCAGCTCCATTGGTCATGTTTGATACAAATGTCAATAAGTTGTGCACTGGCATTTCTGCGAGTGATATCATTACCTCAATTGGCAAGGACCCAGTTGACTTCTTTCCTGCTGAATTGAACACTATGGTTGGTAAAAAGATCCTGTTTAAAGTGTTGTTTACACAACACAATGTTAATTCAAACAGCCATGTTTACACGTGCAAGTCGGTTTCTGATGATTTTGAGTTGATTGCTCATTTTAAATCTATGATTCTGTCTGAAAATGAGGTAATATATCCAAACAAATCATACGTATTCCTTTTGTTCTAACAGCCCCATCCATAAATTTATGCTGCAAAGTTATTTTTATGAAATACTGATAGTAATGTTATTTATTGTTATCACAGGATCCTGATGATGCCTTGAACACTCCGGAGATTAATGTTGTTAATCAAATGTCTGGTACTCCTAAATCTGATGTACATGTTAAGAAGTTTGTCCTTGAAACACCTCCAACACAAGCAGCGTCTTCTACAAGTGCTTCCCGAAGTGGTTTAGGTGGTGGTTCAGTCAACGGGAAACGTCAAGTCATCGATTTGGATGAATATGCTGATGTGGAAGAAATTGTCCCTGACAACAAGAAGCCTCTTTTGGAACCAAAAATAGAGAAGGAGTAATTCCATATCTCCATTATCCTCTCCATGTTTATTTGATTTTTATTTTATGGTTCATTATGTTTTGAGACATTTGGTACCTCATTTGACAATTCGTTATTAGCTTTTGTTCACATTTTTCTGCATAATAAGTTGGCATTTGCAATATTTGCAAAGTCATGGTTATCCGTTTATGTAAACATGGAGATTTGGATTATCAATGATTACTATTTTCACTTTATTATTCATAATTTCCGCAACAATTATTCGTTACTTACTCCTTTTTTTTACATTTACGTTATTCGCCTGCCAGATACACTACAACAGGTGCAACATATATTTGATTGTTGATACTAACCATGACATTTTGTGTCAAAAATTAGTCCACCATATACTGTAAATCATGTTCTCTTATTCTCCCAAATAATTGTATAACATATTTGTGTCAAAAATCAGTCCACCATGATGAATACATACATATATCTTATATAAATAATTATATCTTCTAATAAATATACACGAATTTCATAACTATTTATTAGTTATTCATCAAATTAAAGTATAAATGAATTTCAACAACTTTTAATAATCTTAACAACCTACTTTATTTTTCTTAATACCTTATTTAACTTTTGAGTAATTTTGAAATACAACAATTTAATTAGAATGTATTTCATAAACATATGTATTTATAACTAATTGACCTTTTAAATGAATAACATCCCTAATAATTAGCAAATTTAAAAACGTTTTAACAACATACTTAATTTATCTTAATACCTAAATTAACTTTTGACTCATTTTGAATTCAAAAAACGTTTATAGTGGTATTCAAACCATCTTATTTTTCCAAAATTCATACTTCACAAAGTTTACATTCAATTAAAATTATAGATCAACTAAAATTGCAGTCATCATCAAACTCACAAAGAAGAGATAAGTTTTGTTCATAGTATTCATCATTTGTTTACATATAAATAAAGCACCACACAAACAACTCTAAGTACAGGTATGAATGTTTTTATTTTTATTAACACACTGTTATTCAACATTCATGGTTACACATAATCCTTACAATATAACCCTTCATAGCTGTAATTTTTAAACCTTGCTGTCCAAATGCAGGAATGGATTCCAATAAGAAGAGGAAAACTAACACCTACAACAGTAGGAAATCAGTTGGCAAAGAGAACACAAACAATATAAATAGCATACATGATAGTCTGTGTCAACCAAGCCATCGAAAAATCCCAGTTACGCGTTCTCAATCCCTTGCTGTTGAAGGTCCATCGTATGCTGGAGATATTGTTAATAATCTTAAAACGAAAGTTCCAGTCAAAACTCCACTTAAAGATATTACTAACGGTAAGTTTACTACGCATCTTTAGATATGAAATTTTAGGTTGCGTTACATTTGCACTTCCTGAATAAACATAAACAACTTTTTAAATGACTTAAAATAGTAGAATGGTATATATAAGTTATCCATATGTTATTTGCAGTGACAGCAACCCCAATAGTTAGATCAAGCAACAATTCCTCGATACCAGGTACGTACAAGTAGTTATTTTGTCGTCTAACAAAATGTAGTTTTACTTATATGAATAATATGTAACAAAATTTAAATGATTTCAGTTCTTACATCACCAACTTTGCCTTTGTCTTTAAAGCTCCATTTTAAAGAACAACTTAACATCAGTGTCTCCTATTCGAAGAAGGGGACGGCCACCTACACGTTCTATAACAAATAATATTGATTTACTATTCTCAATTTCAAACCATGTGGTTACTCCTTCGGCAGTGCAAAATAATACCGTATCTCAACCCATAAGAGGAAGTTTGTCTGAAACCACAAGTGAGGATTTGAATTTAAGGCGTCCCGGTCGGCCACGTAAACATAGTATAACCACTAATCTAGATTTACCATCCTCAATTTCAAATAATGTGGTTACTCCTTCGGCAGTGCAAAATAATACCATATCTCAACCAATAAGAGGAAGTTTGTCTGAAACAACAAGTGAGGATTTGAATGTAAGGTGTCCCGGTCGGCCACGTAAACGTAGTATAACCACTAATATAGATTTGCTATCCTCAATTTCAAATAATGTGGTTACTCCTGCAGCATTGCAAAAGAATACCATATCTCAGAACATAATAGGAAATTTGTCTGCAGCCACAAGTGATGATTTGACTATAATGCGTGGCGGACGGCCACGTAAATGTGGAATAACGAATAATTTAGACTTTGTATCCCCCATGTCAACTAATTCAGTTACTCCTGTAGTATTGCAACAGAATACCATATCCAATACCATAGGTGAAAGTTTGTCTTCAACTTCAAAAGAGTCTTTAACTCCAAGACCTAGGGGTCGTCCACGTAAGATAAACGCAACAGCAGGTAGTAAGTTATTTGATTTTAAATTATTATATAAGATTGTTAGAAGTATTTAATCATACCGTTTTAAAAATGGTATGTTTTTTTCATTTCAGCCATTAATGATGAATCATCATCAACGCGAATGGCAAATGGAATTCCGTCTAAACAATCATTGACAGAAGGTAATAATGTTTATATTGTTAAAATGTTATTAGCTTGCGTTGCATTTGCACTTCCTGAATAAACATAAATTCCTCCATATGTTATTCGTATGTTATTCACAGTGACAGCAACCCCAATAGTTAGATCAAGCAACAATTCCTCCATAGCAGGTACGTACAAGTAGTTTTTTTGTCGTATACCAAAATGTAGTTTTACTAATATGCATAATATATGTAACAATACTTTAAATGATTTCAGTTCTTACATCACCAACTTTGCGTTTGTCTTCAACTTCAAAAGAGTCTGTAACTCCAAGACCTAGGGGCCGTCCACGTAAGATAAACGCAACAGCAGCTACTAACTAATTTTATTTTAAATTATTAAATAAAATTGTTAAAAGTAGTTGGTAATAACGTTTTAAAAATGGTTTGTTCTTTCATTTCAGCCATTAATGATGCATCATCATCAAGGTTTCATAATACAACTCCAGTGCCGTTTAATTTAGGTGAATTCAAAATCATTTTTATATATAATATTTAACGTAAAGGCTTTTAACTTTTGTTGTATTAAATACAAATGCAGCTTCTACACCCCGTTCTTATAACATAAGAACAAGATCTGCAAGCAAATCAAGTATAACGTATCAAGGTACGCAAAGAAATGCCCATACTGTTGCTGGCTCTACCACAGAAGAATTGTATTTACCAACGATGGAGGTGTTGATTTTGAAACTCAACGTAATCCATTTGTTGGCATTTCAAGAGGTAAGAAAACTACGTACATTATAGAAATTATCGGTTTTAAGAACTATCTTATTTGTTTTTCTAATTTTAAACCATTTAATATTCTTATTCAATAATGTTAACTAACATACCTTATAATGCAGAATACCTAGATCATGGTGATCCAATTGTAGAATGCTCAGAATGTCATGCATTATTATGGAGAGATGAGAGTATGAGAGGTTCTAAGGAACTACTCACGGATTCATTTGCTCTATGCCGCATGAGAGGGAAAGTCCAACTTCCAGTCGCATTGAAACCCCCTCCACCATTGCTAATGAAATTTACAAAAAATGAACATCCGAAAAGCAAAGGGTTTTTAGAGAATATAAGACGTTACAACTCGATGTTTGCATTCACATCTCTTGGTGCAAATATTGACCACTCTATTAACAATGGTCGTGGACCCTATTGTTTCAGGTTACATAGAGAAAATTACCACGTATTTGGTCAGTTGTTGCCAAAAAGTAATGACAAACCAAAGTTTGCTCAATTGTACATATTTGATACAAGAAACGAAATCCAAAACAGAATAAATGTTGTCAGGTATTTTACAAGACAATTACATATCGTAACAAAACATTATGTTATTTTCGTGTGACATCTTATCTAATTTTTTTTATTAATATTATATAACTTTAACAGTGATGGACCATCAACATCCTCATACACACAAGAAATTGACTACCAACTAACAAAGGAATTGAAATGTATGCTTGATCAAGAGAATCCATTGGTTGAGCAGTTCCGTATGGCCGGCCAACGTCTAACAACAGCAGGTGATGACGAGAATATAAAACTATGGCTAATTGGAAAGAAAGCTCATGATGGTAGGCAGTATAACCTTCCATCTTCAGCCGAGGTTGTGGCGCTCATCGTTGGTGATTTTGATTCTTTAAGCAACAAAAGAAACATTATCCTCCAACCACATACCGGTGGTATGAAACGAATTAGTGAAATGCATGTCTCTTACCTTCCTCTTCAGTATCCGCTATTGTTTCCCTATGCAGAGGATGGATATAGAACTGATATATACCATAGAGGTGTTACCGACTATACTCCTACAAACAAACGCTCCAGGGTAACTATGCGTGAGTGGTTTGCATACCAGATACAAGATAGGCCAGGAGTTTATTCAATGATTCTAAACTCAAGAAGGTTGTTCCAGCAATTTCTGGTTGATGGATATACAATGGTTGAGTCTGAAAGAATGACTTATCATCGAAAAAAGCAAACAAAGTTGAGGAGCGAAACATACACTAGGTTGGCTAGCCTTGCAAGCATGTCAAATCAACCTTTCGTTCTGCGTGGAAAAAAGGTTATACTATCTTCTTCGTTCACCGGAAGTCCGAGATATATGTTACAGAATTATCTTGATGCTATGTCAATTTGCAAAGCTTATGGATTTCCTGATCTATTCATTACATTTACGTGTAACCCAAGTTGGCCTGAAATTACACGATATATGGAGGTTAAAGGTTTGAAATCAGAAGATCGCCCAGATGCTACAACCAGGGTCTTCAAAATTAAATTGGACAACCTCATGAGAGATTTCAAAGATAGGCGCACGTTTGGGCATGTAAAAGGAGGTTAGAAAATTGCACATCAAACCATTTAATAAAAATATACAAATTGTGGTCAGTTTTTTCCATATGTATCCCATTTTTTCAATTATGAAACTTTAATAATGCTTATTGTTTATTAAAATGCAGAGTTGTACACTGTTGAATTTCAGAAGCGTGGACTACCGCATGCTCATATTTGTTTATGGTTGGAGGCAGCCGATAAATTAAGGACACCAGAACAGATTGATAACTACATATCTGCTGAAATCCCAAACAAGGACGCTGATCCAGAATTGTATCAACTGGTAACCGAAAACATGATGCATGGCCCATGTGGTCTTGAGCATCAAAATTGTCCGTGTATGGTTTGAAACAGATGCACGAAAAAATTTCCAAAAAACTTCAACGAGTCCACTTTCATTGATGAAAATGGATTTGCTGTATATAAGAGACCAGACAACAGAAGGACAGTAAAGAAGAGTGGAGCTGATTTGCACAACGGTTATGTTGTTCCATACAATCCAGGTTTATTGAAACGATATCAAGCTCATATAAACGTAGAATATTGCAATCAGTTTGGTTCTATAAAGTACCTCTTCAAATATATAAACAAAGGTCCTGACAGAGTCACAGCTGCTGTTGAGGATCAAGAAGTTGATGAGATTAAAGATTACTTAGACTGCCGCTATTTATCCTCATGCGAATCGGCTTGGAGGATTTTTCAATTTGACATACACCACCGAAATCCACCTGTTGAAAGGCTTCCATTTCACCTTCCAAATGAGCAGTCGGTGCTCTTTGATGAGACTGAAAGTATTGACTACGTATTAGAAAAAGATTCAAACCACACGTCGAAGTTTTTGCAATGGATGGAACGTAACAAGACAGATGAGAATGCTAGAAAGTTGCTTTATGTAGACTTTCCTAAAGAATATGTTTGGAAGAATCAAGAGCGTATATAGGAACGTAGGCAAAAGGGTACTTTAATACGCCGCATACATCAGTGTCCACCTTCTTGGGGCGAAATGTTTTACCTTCGTATACTCTTAAATAAAATTCCAGGTGTACAAAAATGGGACGACCTAAAAATGTACGACAACGTGTTGTACCCAACTTACCGAGACGCTTGCTACGCATGTGGTTTGTTGCAGGAAGACAAAGAGTACATCGATGGGATTATAGAGGCAAGCCATTGGGGAATGGGAAACTATCTGAGATCATTCTTCGTAATGCTCATCATGACAGATAGTATGTCACGGCCTGATGTCGTTTATGATAAGACGTGGCATCTATTGGCTGAAGATGTGCAGCATGTGGAACGTAGAAAGAGGAATGACCCAGGTATTAATATAATTTCTTTTTATACCCGCTACAATATTATATTGTTAAATTTCTTACAACCATTATTGTTTTTTAAAAATTACGTTTGTATAATTTGTATTCTACTTCTTATCAGATTTGGAGTTAACCGATGAACAAAGGTACAACATTTGCCTTACTTACATCGAGCACATGTTACGGTGCAACAACAGGTCATTAAGGTCGATTGAGAACATGCGTTATCCTAATGAAATGTATACAATGGATGGGTACAACAGATTGGTTAACGATGAACTGAAATACAACAGGCCTGAATTGGCCGAGTTGCACCTAAAAATGTATCGGACCCTAACTGATGAGCAAAAGTGTATATACGCTAACATATTGTATGCTGTGCAACAAGATAAAGGTGGTATGTTTTTTGTTTACGGTTACGGAGGCACAGGTAAAACATACCTGTATAAAACAATGACAGCTGCGTTATGTTCTGAAGGAAGCATTGTGTTAAACGTTGCATCCAGCGGTATTGCATCCCTTCTTTTAGATGGAGGCAGAACAGCCCATTCTAGATTTTCAATACCAATAAATGTTAATGAGGAGTCAATGTGTTCCATCAGCGCGGACAGTGATTTGGCTGACTTATTACGCTAGACCAAACTCATTGTATGGGACGAGGCACCAATGGTTCATAGGCATTGTTTTGAAGCTTTTGACTGGACTATGCGCGATATATGTTGAACAGACATGAATGAAGCTTCTGACAGAGTATTTGGAGGTAAATTTTACTTGTCAATAATTTAAAAAGTTACATTTACATACACTTTTTTTTCTATTCATGAGTTACATATACTGAAGAAACAAAATCATATTCTCAGGTAAGGTCGTCGTTTTTGGTGGTGATTTGCGACAAATTTTACCAGTCATTCCAAACGGTACAAGGCAAGACGTTGTGCATGCAACAATCAACGCATCTTATCTTTGGCAGCATTGTACTGTAATGAAGCTCACAGTTAATATGCGTTTGACAGTTGGATCAAATGCCGACGATATAGATGAAATTAGGGAATTTTCCGATTGGATACTTGCTATTGGTAATGGTGTAATTGGAGGAAAAAATGATGGTGAGGCCACAGTTGAATTTCCAGACGATATGCTCATACCAGATTCGGAAGACCATGTTGGATCAATAATTGGAGAGACATACCCTGATTTGAAAAAAAACTTATTGAATGCTGCTTATTTACAAGAAAGAGCAATATTAGCACTGATGCGTGGTTTTGTAACCTTACAACAGGTTTTACCTCTCGAGGGATCTCAAGAGGCTTACAACCCCACCAGGCAGTGTACCTGACCGATGTAGTATAGTGTAGTGGTAAGTACGGGGGATTGATCGTTCTCCACAGGGAATAGTGTTCGTTAGGTGTGAAAGGCTACTCTAATTAGGTCTAAGGGTTGAGGAAGATTCTTTTTATGTTTTTATATTTTTTTATGAAAGCAAGTAAAATCTCGGGTTTTGAAAGAGTGGGCGGAATTAGTTGCTAGTCAACTAACCCAAATAACTACAAATGCAAATAAAATAAATAACTGAAAATAAAATGTGGTGAGAAACTTATGTGTAGAGAAATGTGTTTACTTAGATTTCCTTACTCCCTAACTATCTTTTACCGGTTAATTAGTGTGTATTAGTCGCGTGGATGACGGGTGTATTCCTTAATACCATTCGTGGGGTGGCGTACTTACTTCCCCAACTCTACAAGCTCCTACTTCACTCCTATGTCGAGCCGGCTAGGAAGCTCCTAACATGGGATCACTAGAATTCGCTTGTGCATTAAATACAACCATAAAAACCTTTAGTACGCATTTGGTTCATGTTTCTTAAGACGTTCAAGCAAGTTACCGAATAGGAAGTTAGCCAGTTTTCTTAAGCCTAACATAGATAAACAATCATCCAATACAACTAATAACACACTAATAACCAATAATCAATAGCTAGGTTTCATTAGATCTAAGCAAACACAAGATAAATTTAGCCTAACATGTTAATCAAAAGACAAGAATAAGATAAAATCAAACAACACATAGACATATTGAATGATTAATTGATAACTTATCTTCAATGTAACATGGAAGATCTCAAGGCAAAAAGCCTTGAAAAAGGAGCTAAATTCGTCTTAGGGTTTTCTCCCAAAATTCCACACACTAAGCTCTCCCTTCATGACAAAAAATTAGAAAACTATATATAGATTTTTGGATCTGACGGCGTCACGTTATGGAGTGTGACGCCGTCACCTCGCCGCTTCTAGGGTTCCCGGATGACCTTCTTGACGCCGTCCCTCTTTAGCTCTTCAAAATCCATTCTGGCTTATCAAGGCTTGACGCCGTCGAACCTTAAACGTGACGCCGTCCCCTTTTGATTTAAGCCGTGACGCCCTTGATCAGGTTAAAGCGTGACGCCGTCAGAATTCACATGCTATTTTCACTGGCTTATCATGAGTAAATTTCACGTCCACTTTTTCTTGCCAAGGCATGACGCCGTCTGGGGTTAAATGTGACGCCGTCAAAGGTAACTTTCAGCCGATTTTTGAGACTTTGCCGTTTTCTTCACTTTTATGCTCCAAAAACGTCCAAAATGCCTCCTTTTCCAGATTTCTCCTCAAAAGTACCTAAAATGACAAAAGGAACGATTTAGGGCGATATTTGATCAAATAAATACAATTTAGGGCTTAAATGACCCCTTAAAAGCGGTACACTTTTCGCTTCATCAAATACCCTTACACTTGAGATTTGCTTGTCCTCAAGCAAATGCGCTTTTATTCTAATCAAAATACAAGTTAGGGGTCATTTAATGCAAACATAAAAGTAATTACAACAAATATTCGTTCCACTTCAATCATAATAAGCACGGAGATTACATACTAGCACCTCACAAGTAGTGTTTAGATACTCACATCTCTCAAGTGTCATCAAAATAAATCTCATAAATGAAAACGGATAATATCTCTCACTACCTGTTATAGCAAATAGATTACCATAGGCTTGGGAAAGGATCGAAAACCTCCTCCACTAGGCGTAAGTACCAAAGATAAACTATCAAAGAGGGCTTTTAAATGGGTTATAACGTTAGGTGTAGGGAAAAGGAAAACACGGTTTTGTTGGATAAAGGATATTTTACTGGTGGCGAGTTAAAGATCTTGATCAATTACATGTACTATACAATGTTGCTAAGCCAAGACTCGACTCAATCTTAAGCTAAAAACAAAATAACAAAAACATAAGATAAATATAAAATGAAACGGGATGGTAGTTCGTATGTTTTTTCTATTTTTCTTTTTCTCATTTTTTTTTGTATTTTTCTTGATTTTTTCGATTTTTTTTTTTTTTTTTTTTTTTCATACACTCTTGCCCTACCATCCAAAATAATACATCATAGGGGCATTGCATTCCCCTTACACTTGAACTTTTACATAACTTTACAAATAACTATTCTAATGACTCGAATTAAGATAATCAAAACACTTGGAGTACTTTTAAAATATTTAGCACATATGGGGGTAATAAATGATGTTCTTCCCATTACTCCATTACACTAGTACTTTACCCATGAGTCCCAATCGTCCCAAAACAATATGTACAAGGATATGACTCGACTTAGCAACCATGTAATCAACTAGATAATTAACTTGGGGTTTAAACAAATGTTGTCACAATAATGCACTAAAAATGAGTGCATACAAGGTAGGCTAAGGCGATTTGGGTGTACATTTAAGTGGGGTGTAACAAATTCTTCCTTTAAGTAAAATGCTTAAAGGTTGAAACGAAAAGATAGGCTCTGAGGGGTGTACTAGGGGTATCGTGTACTAAAAATGAGTACAACGCAAAGGGTGTGGGAGAATTACTTGACCAATGTAGCCAATGTAATTATAACAAAAACACAGGCGTAAAACAATGGGTTAATCCTAATGCCTCTTATCATGTAGTCAATCCTAACTACACGAATGTAGTCTCACTAGCGGTCTCGGTATGCATCACAAACGCAAGTTCTAGAATCTATAAACTACCGGTACACTCATAAGCACCAACAATGAATGCTTTTTCCTAAAGATCTAAAGGCGAACCTCACATATTTGGGGTGGAAATTTTTGAGTGGTATGGTTTTTGTGCTAGTCATACAATTCCCTATCCATGAGACGCTTATTAAAATCAAAGTTTCACTCCTATATGTTGTAAAAAATTTTAAATTTGGCACTAAAATTACCCTAACAAGTATTTCTCTCAGTTTTATTACACATCTACCATTAAACAAACAAAAATCAAGCGCAATTGTATTCTCTAAAATCGTACTTTTACCCCCCCTTACACTTAAGATGAACATTGTCCCCAATGTTCAAATAACAAGATGTAAAAGAAAAAGTAAAAGAATGAAATCAAATACTCCCCTGATTCGCTCGGTGGATAATGAAGTTACACGGTTAAATCTTCTTCCAAAGAGAATGTAAAAGCTTCATGACTAGTGCATCACCAAAAGCTTGATTCCATAAACATCTCATTGTCCAAAATAACCTGTTAAACCTGAGAAAACAAACACGAAAACCTGCATAACATCGGCGGGATAAATCTATATATAAGGATATAATGCTTGTGGAATGATAATTTTGCAGATTCCTGGAGATTATAAGTTGGAGATTTTAATAAAAACTTTTTAAAAACAAAACTTTCAAAAATTTCTGAAAATTAAATCTGACGCCGTCAGGTTATAACCCCTGACGCCGTCAGAAATGACCTGACAAAAAATTTTCATTTTAAGTTTCCGGAAAATTTCTGGAAAAACCTTTACCTTACTTCCTGGAAATCCTGCAAAACATCATTATGACTCGATACAAGCATTTGACTCAAACAAACACTAATATGTATGTTAATTTAGTATTATTATGATTCATGTTCATTTGTTTTCTAATAAACCGATTTAGATTTCCCTTACACTTATCTTTTGCAAAATACCTTTATATGTAGTTAAGACGAAGTTAAAAACAAAATAAAGCATTTTCACAAATTACTTTTGAACATGAATCAATAATGATAAAAATTAAACACACATACGGAAACAAATAAAAACAAACAAACAA
Organism: Artemisia tridentata subsp. tridentata; assembly: GCA_021014915.2. Lineage (NCBI taxonomy): Eukaryota > Viridiplantae > Streptophyta > Magnoliopsida > Asterales > Asteraceae > Artemisia > Artemisia tridentata. The sequence goes on from CP139504.1 coordinate 361,031,494, forward strand.
ACAAATAAACACACAAAGCAAATAAAACAAATAAAGCTTGGGTTGCCTCCCAAGAAGCGCTTTTCTTTATTAACGAGTCTTGTAGCTAGACTCAAAGTCACCTACATTACGTGACTCCATCATCGGTCACGGTTCCTAGGCCATTCTCCTTCCCGGTTTTATATTCCGGTCCTAATTTCAAACAATCCTTGTAGAAACCGAATATCCTTTCCATAACATAGTCTACTCCTTTACTTCTATCCTCATCATTCCTATAGTAGACCGCTTGCTTGAGCTCCTTCTCAACATTTGACAAGTGTTGGAATTGTTCTATCTTATATGGCATTTGGTAGCTTACTTCATCGGTCTCATCCTTAAATCTAACTATCCCTAAGGAAGGTTCATAAGTCATTCTAGAGACCTCAACAAATGGTTTTCCAAAAACCACTTGAGTCAAGGATGCATCGACTATTGGGCGGATATCTTCTACAATTACAAAGTCGGTGACATAGGTGAAGTTTCCTACATAAACCGGTAATCCCTTAACTCTTCCCGTGAAGTTACTCATCCAACCCTTGTCAGGGAACATCCTATACCCAAGTTGATTCTTCATTATCAAGTTGTAGTGGGCTCTAGTCATGATGTTTATGGGTGATCTAAGGTCGATGTAGGCTTTCCACACATGCAAATGTCCGATGTTGCATGGTATGTTGAGATTAGAAGGGTCGCCTATTTCTATGATTGGTCTACCTAGGAAGTATGGTGCCTCGGGGTCATCGAATAAGTTTGTATGATATGCGCGCTCTTCCTTAGTGGGTAGCCTATTGAAGTAGTCCTCATCATCATCTACTTCTTCAATCTCACTTGTCCTAACTTCCTTATCAACCTCGACTTTCTTATCCTCATCCTTAGGTTCACTATTATCCTCATTCCTATCAATTGGTTTAATAGTGACAATGTTGACAAAGTGGACGTGTTTGGATGAAGAGGGGTCTTTTACTTGGGGTCCGCTATTTGTGTTCCTAGCGTCCTTATGTGGAGGTGATAACACTTGGTTATGGAGAGCTTTCAACAAGTTGTCAATTTTATTGGTCATCTCCGTTTGTTGTTGATTGAATTCGGTCTCGAATCTAGCTATCCGAGCTTCTTGAGATGCCATAAATTGGGAAATCAATCCTTCAAAGTTATTGGTACTACCATTGCCGGAAGGATTGTTGTTGAAAGTACGGTTCGAGTTGGAACCGCTTGATTGGAAACGATTAGGTGGGTTGGAAGAATTGGTTTGTTGTGTGTTTTGGTTTTGTTTCCACCTAAGGTTCGGGTGATTTTTCCATGAGGGGTTGTATGTATCACCGTAATGGTTTGGCTCGGGTTTGAAAGTGTACCACTTGTCTCCCGCTCCGTCGGTACGCGAGGATGCGTATTCAACAAAAGCTTGTTCGGGGAGTCCCATGCAATCACGAGTGTCGTGGGGACCACTACATAATTCACATGAAGAAGTGATTTTGTTCACTTGGCTTGAAGGTTTAGGAGCCTCGTAAGATTTCATGAGAAACTTGACTTGGTCTTCAAGTTCTATGATCCTACGGTCGGAAGTGCTTGAATTGTTCGAAGGCAAAGATATTGCCTTGACCGTTTTATTCAAATCACGGGGATCACTCCAACTTTCGTTGTCATAAAGAGCAAGATCCTCTAGGAGAGCCCATGATTGTTCCGCACTTAGATCACGTAGCTTGCCACCGGCCGATTGGTCAATGGTTTGCCTCGTGGAGAGATTGATATGGTCATAGAAGATTTGGACTTGGAGCCAAAGTTCTATACCATGGTGAGGGACTTTTTGGAGTAAGTCCTTGAATCGAGTCCATGCCTCGTAGAGAGTTTCGCCTTGACGTTGTTGGAACATCAAGATATCATTCCTTAGCTTGGTAGTTCTTCCCGGTGGGAAAAACTGAGCAAGGAAACGAGTAGTGAGATCATCCCAAGAGGTGATGGATCCTGCGGGTTGACGTTCTAGCCACTGACTAGCTTGGTCCCGCAAAGAGAATTGGAAGAGACGCAATCGGGTCGTCTCTCGAGTGGCAACATCAAGGTCTATAGAATCAATGATTTTAAGAAAGTCCTTGAGATGTTGATTAGGATCTTCAGAACGAAGTCCATGGAATGCGCATCCGCTTTGCACCAACCGGATGGTGTCGGATCGCAAGGGTGTGATATTGGCTCCTTGAGTGAGCTCAATGGTGTTTCGATAGCCATGGTGGCTAGGACGGGAATACTCTCCTAAAGTACGGGCTCTAGGAGGTGGTGGTGGTTGTTGTGGTGGTGGGTTGTGTGGGTTAAGGATATTACCATCTTCTATGATGTCGAATGGTAATGGTTACGAACAAAGACACGAAGAAAATAGATAGACTAAAGAAACCTAGAAAAATAAAATAAAAATCTCACTAGAAAGGAATCTAGTGAGTAGACCTAATAGAAATAAAAATTCAACCTAAACAATAACTATTCCCCGGCAACGGCGCCAAAAACTTGATGCGTGGTTTTGTAACCTTACAACAGGTTTTACCTCTCGAGGGATCTCAAGAGGCTTACAACCCCACCAGGCAGTGTACCTGACCGATGTAGTATAGTGTAGTGGTAAGTACGGGGGATTGATCGTTCTCCACAGGGAATAGTGTTCGTTAGGTGTGAAAGGCTACTCTAATTAGGTCTAAGGGTTGAGGAAGATTCTTTTTATGTTTTTATATTTTTTTATGAAAGCAAGTAAAATCTCGGGTTTTGAAAGAGTGGGCGGAATTAGTTGCTAGTCAACTAACCCAAATAACTACAAATGCAAATAAAATAAATAACTGAAAATAAAATGTGGTGAGAAACTTATGTGTAGAGAAATGTGTTTACTTAGATTTCCTTACTCCCTAACTATCTTTTACCGGTTAATTAGTGTATATTAGTCGCGTGGATGACGGGTGTATTCCTTAATACCATTCGTGGGGTGGCGTACTTACTTCCCCAACTCTACAA